>SRMA01025741.1:337990-603414 GCA_007224835.1 Danionella cerebrum
TTAAAACTGCAGTTTGTTTGTTATTTTGAACTATTGAATTAAAAATGCAATTACTGTACATACTGCTTAGACAAAAAAAAAAAACTCACACATATAAATTAAACTTAACTGCTCGCAGTTGACATTTTCTTTGTGGTGTCTCAGCAGACAACCCCCAGTGGGACCTCCTGCATGTACCTGTCACCTGGTAACCACATCCCCGAGACACATGTGCATTAGCAGTAACCATAACAATAACTGTCAGTTAAAACATGCTCCTAACATGCACAAAGAGATTCTCGGGCAACTAAACTCCAGTGCCCTCTAATGTTGCACTTTGCAAACATCTCCACACCACATACCTGGTTTTCAGTATTTAGAATTAAAAATTGTGGAATCAGATCGTGTACGGGGAGAAAAACTCACAGAAGTGTGGCTTTAGCACCAGGTAGTAATGTCACAGAGTTGTTTTCCGAACACAGAAAGAAGATGATTGACAGGGAGATGTGGAGGTCCATACATCAGGGACATCAGCTTTCATGGTGTTGTCAAGTTACTCCCGGCATGAAAAAGTGTGCATAATATATTCACATGCTAATAGAAGGTAATCTAGGACACTCATTTGCACTTAGAGAAAAATGTAATTCACAATGCAATCATGGAGTGCATGTCAAAATATATTGTATTACAACCACACACGAGATTGAGGAAACATTGAGATAAGGGCATCACTCAGGCACTTTTCTATTGTAAGACATGAATAGAACAAAGTCAGATTGGGGATTTAAACTACTGTTATTATGAAATATTTAAATATTTGTTTGTGAAACATTTTTTCACCATTTTTAAATATTTTAATATAAGATGCATTTAAGCATATAGCTGCAAAGTACCTGGAAAGGTGACAATCACATTCGGGTGCTTATAGCAAAGCATTTATCAAACAGAAATTGTTTGATACAGATCTCAAATGTAAATTTTAATATACTGCATTTTAAATTGAGTGAAGTGTTTGATTGACAAAACGTTGAGTAATCATTGAAACACGTGGTGAAAGTGGATACAAAACATCACAAGAGAGCTTCATCGTTGAAACCACTTCTAATCCTACTCATTCATTTCCCTAGAGAGGACAGCTGGAAACGTCTAGGAAGAGTCTAAAGTGTGTGTGAGTTTCGGTTTGGGGGGAGGGGGGGGGCTTTGGTTGAAGAGTCTTGCCTCCAGTCTAATTCACTCAAGTACTTGTGATCAGAAATTAGCCTGGGCTAAGAGCTGCCTGCTGAGATTTTCTTTGGGCACTGGGCAATGTTCTGCCTCTTGTCTGAGGAGTTGAGGAAGGCTAATCTCTGTTAGCCCTAAGCCCTTCTCTAACAATGCAGCACCATGGGAGAAAAGATTACTTACAACTGAACATCTATTACGCAGAAATGATTTATTGATTTGCTGAGGGGTGGAAACCTGGAGGGAGGTTGGGGTTTGATACATTTGAGAGATTTGCAGAGTAGATCAGGTGGAAGTGTTCACAAGAAAAGCCAAGGTAGATGAGGTGAGTTCATGGAAAGGAATGCAGTGCTAGAGATAATGTTTTAAAAATACAGGTTTTGAATTGATGGTATATGCAAAGTCTGCAACAAAAAAAGCTTTCTTTGTGAACTTGATATCCATCCATCCATCCATCCATCCATCCATCTATCTGTCCTCCAGTCCATCCATCCATCAGTCTGTCCAGGTACCTATCTACCTACTCCACCCATCCATCAATCTGTCTGTCCAGCAATCCATCAACACTCCAGTCGACCAATCTCTCTGTCCTCTAGTCCACCCATCCATACATCCATCCGTCCGTCCATCAATCAATCTCCATCCATCCATCCAGTTATCCATTCATCCATCAGTCTGTCCAGCAATCCATCGACCCTCCAGTCGACCAATCTCTCTGTCCTCTAGTCCACCCATCCATGCATCCATCCGTCCGTCCATCAATTAATCTCCATCCATCCATCCAGTTATCCATTCATCCATCAGTCTGTCCAGCAATCCATCGACCCTCCAGTCGACCAATCTATCTGTCCTCTAGTCCACCCATCCATACATCCATCCGTCTGTCCATCAATCAATCTCCATCCATCCATCCATCCATCCATCCATCCATCCATCCATTTGTAAAGCAACACTTACACAAAAATCTCATACTTTCTACAAGACCAAACCCACATTTCCTTTAAAACCTTTTTTGAACTAAAACAATTTACATTTCCAAAACCAAATCAAAAACACAAATTAACTGAACTGGAATCGGTTTCAGCCTGTTAAAATTCAGCAAAATAACAGCAACCCCCTGAATGGAATAAAGACAGAAATGAGTTTAAATTGTATCTCAGTGCTGTTCAAGTGAAGAGTCTGAAGCAGAAGTTTCACATTTGCATGAGTAAATAACATCCTTCACTACATCATCTCCACATCCTCATCAGGAAGCATTCATCCTTAACTACACATCAACGTCTTTTCATCACGGTGTACACTGTGATATACATTTCTCTCCCTATAATCACGTTTGGAGTAGCAGTATGTGAACCACCTGACATCTCCACATCCTGTGAGTGAGAGAATGAGAGAGAGAGAGAGACATATGGCAATATATTTGCATGTCTCACATCTCCCTGACTCACTTACGAATCCCATACAGTCTTCAGCGCACAGAGAGGATCACTCAGACACTGTGGATGAATAATGGACACACATTAAGTCCCAGATGTACAGCAGGAAAGAAAGAGAAGGAGATAAAGAGAGAAGGATAGTCGCTGCAGGGGACAGACAACTGACACACGAGGGGACAGAACTGAAATATTAATCTTGTGATCCATGGGATGTTATCCAGGGTGATGGCAGAAGTTTAGACTGATGAATACTGCCAAATGTGTCAAAATATCTGTTTCTGTTTCAGTAATTTGTGTCTGTGTGCACAGATCTTTTAGTACACTGTCTCCCTCCTCTGGAAGGCAGCCCTACATGCTGCTACACACAGAACCTTGTTCAATGAAATGACCATACCATGCTGTTTTTAGAGCTTTCTACCACGTTTACCACGTTTATCAAGTGCAAAGCTGTATTTACAGCAGTTCATTCATGTTTTTGTTAACCTATATACATTTTTTGGGAAATCAAAAAGTCTTGAGAAAATGATATGCGTCATTGATTTCCATCCCACCCAGTAACCAATCAGATTCACTGCAAATGCCGCACATTTCCAGGTAGAGCAAACATGCTGTCTGAGAGGTTGAAAAGACAATACATGAAAATGTCTAGATCAGACTCATTTATAAAATATGGGACTGCAACATCATATGTATTTATTATCCACTTGATCGCTTCACTACAGCTCTGCAGATGTTCTTTGAGTTCTCAACACCAGCTTGGGTTCTCTCAAAATGGGGCATGTCGGATGCATAGTGGTGGGTGGAACAGGGATCAACGGTGCATTTGGAGTATTAAAAGATGATGTTTATAATAAATATTGTGTTTTGAAAGTTATAAAAGGTCTACAGTGCTCATCTAGAGGGGTCCAACTTTGATTTTGCTTTGATCTACTTTGAAAAGGTTTCTTCCTTCCCTCCCTCCCAAAAATGCCCATATCATTATTTACATTTTAGAAATATTACAATAAAAGATACATTTTATTTAAACAAATCTAAAATTAATAATAAAAGAAAAATTGTTATGATCACATTTACATCACAAACTAAAACCTACAAACACTAAACAGGGTTCATTGGTTATTGGCTTCAACTGGTGTAGCACAAGGCCAAAAGGGGGCAGTGTTTTCACACATCTGTCCCTCTATAATGTGATCTGTGCATTTAGATTTCTTAAAGGTTGAACCAGAAATACCCTGATCAGTTCAAGCAACACAACATAAGCATTTTCAGTAGAAATTAAGCATTGTGAAAAAAAAAGAAAAATCAAAGCATCTTTGCCAACAGCAGTGTCTGCCAACAGAGGAGATTTCATGCCCATCTCCTCTTGTGACAGGCTCCATGAACAGAAAATCTGATATTTGACGAAAACCAACACCAGGGAAAGTTGGAGCCAATTCTTTTTCAAAGCCAGCCAAGGAGTAATGTATGTGTTCACTCACTTCCAGACAACGCTATGATAATAGTAATAAAAGCAATCTAAGGGTGAATCACTTCTATCATCATTACGGTTAATCACTGTCACCAGCAAACGAGAAACGTGACAGAACTGCCAGAGATAAACGAAGGCTTGGTGTCAAATTGTACAGGTCACAGCTAAAACGACCTTCAAGAGGGCAAACGTCTGCTTCTGACAGCAGTAACTTGAGCGCTCCAACTGAGACGTTCGATACCCAACGTCAGCATTTCATTCTCACAACAGAGAACAAGAGGAGGATATGACAGTGAATTCTAGCTGAGCAGACTCTCCGAAAACCCCTCTTGTGTAAAAACCACTGATGCTGGAAAGAAAGAGGGTGTTAACCCATGCAGATTAGATCACAATTATGCACATCCACCATTACGACACATCCATCCTTAAAATATTGATTATAAAGCGACTGTGATCAATAGGAACCAAAGGTCACCAGAAAGATTAAGCAGGCAATTATTTCCATTTGCTTCATGCTTCCATCTGCACTTGTGAGTCTAGGAGGAGAATGTATTTTTCTCATTTATGTCACCATCCCTTGATTAAAATACAGTATTTCTGATTGATGTGCGAAGATCTGTACATACAGGTCAACAAATACAGATGAATACCATCACCTTTTAGCCACTGTTCCCTGAACCAAGCCTGAGCTGCTTGCACTCACATTAGAGTACACAGGTCACTTTAGTGTTTTGAAAAAAAAAAAAAAAAACCCAGCAAACTCCATAGAGTACATGCTGGACTTTTTATGGTTATTTAGTTCAAATAAGTGTCAAAAACCAATGCACCTGGGAAGATGCTCTGTTAATTTGTGAGTTGTAATTGTCATGCTTCCAGATCCATGCTTCGGTTAAGTGCTTACACTACATGAGAACCATTCCTGAACCAATCAAAGTGTGCTCTGCCATATCTCCAACTGTGAGTTCCTGGTGGTCTCTGGAATGTTTCAGCCGTCTCAGGTCAAAAGAGGTAGTTGCCTGTTTGCGACGTGATGTACTCATACTTTGAGTCCTCTAATCAACCAAGAAAGTTAAAGGAGCATGTGTTGAATGTGATTGTGCAAATAAGATGGCAGTTTTTTCTGCTTCAAATTCATTAAAAACAATACAATATCAGTTTATTCCATGTAACACATTATATATGAGACGCAAGGCAAGGGAGCTTCTTCTTTAACCCTTTAATGCAGTGGTTGTGTCAAACTCAAGGCCCGCGGGCCAGATGTGGCCCGCCATGTAATCTAATGTGTCCCGCGAGAGCTTAAAAGTTTTTACTGTCTAAAAAAAAACAAAAACGAAAAAAAAAAAGACATTTTCCACAATGCCTTTGGCCATGGTAGCCGCAGCGGTGCTTCTGCATCATCCATACTCATAAGTGAAACTGCAGAGCTGCCGTTTCTCACACATTGAACGTAAAATTCCGCATTTGAGTGATCTCTCATGCCACACCTCCAGTTTCTCACGCTAAAATAAATTTCAAGATGTAAAATGGGCAAAGCTAATAGTTTATCTGTGATCTGTTTCTTGAGCCTGATGATAAAAGATGATAATCGAAATGCATCGTCTTCAGTCTGTGAGGGTTTTTGTCTTTTTTTCGCTAAACAAATGACAAAAATGCTATGTTTCTTTATTCACTTGGACAGTTTGATCCTTCAATA
This sequence comes from Danionella cerebrum, assembly GCA_007224835.1. NCBI lineage: Eukaryota > Metazoa > Chordata > Actinopteri > Cypriniformes > Danionidae > Danionella > Danionella cerebrum. The sequence continues at coordinate 343,788 of SRMA01025741.1, forward strand.
ATGGAGTTATGTGGGTTTTCTTAAGCTTACAAAAATCAAAAGGATTTATATTAGAACAACAAGAATACAATTGTTTCCATGCAACTGAATTGTCACTTGAATAAGTTAAAAATAATGAGTTATTTAACATTCAGGAGTAGTTACATTTATTTTACATTAACTAATTATTAATTAATTAATTAGTAAATAATTATTATTTTACATCTGGGGGGGGGGCAGATTCTTTTAAAGGTTTAAGGGATAAAGTGCTATTGATAAAGTGTCTCCGATGAACTTTCAGAAGTTCAAAACAATTTCAACATTTATTTTGGATTACACTTTACTCGAATCTTGTGGCTTCACACATATTTATCAAATCTGCTCATGGACATTTGCTACCTATTATTTTTTTGATTGATTAAAATATAATAATAAAAAAAAAACTAAAATAGTCAAAATTTATTAATAAAACCCTAAACACAGCTGTTCAGAGGATAGATACATTCAGAGCTGAGGCAATTTCAGCAGACAGCAACACATGATCAGATATCAGAGTGCGTAGTGGTTAGTGACAAAATCAAAATTAAATACAAAGTCAGTTAATTACTGCTGGCAAACAAAAGGAAGATCAAATTGCTGCGCGAAAATAAATCAAGTGACAAATCAATGAGATCTTCCCTGGATATTCTCAAATGTGTTTTGCAATTAACCAGTTGCTAAGGCAAGCCCCAATAAGATATAATTGAGTACAGTTGAGCACATATTGTGTGTCTGTGAGTGTGTGTGCGTGTGTGCATGTGTGTGCATGTGTGCGTGATTTTAGTACCAAAATGTATCAAACCAACAAACAAACAAACAAACAAAAAACACTTTTTGATTTAGAACGTTTAATATTTACCATGTAGTTTAATATTTAATTTATAAAAAAGGATAGTTTATTGATTATCTCTTCGTTATTTATTAATTTATAAAAATGAAAAAGGAGTCAGAAATCTACTTTGGAAGGTTACTGTCCAGAAAGGCAACCAAAGTTTTTATTATTAACAGCACTCCACTCAATAATCCTGTCTGTTTGTGGAATTAAAAAAAATGTACTTTAAAAAAGAATATGAATTAAATATTACCCTGTAATGCACAAAAAGTTTTAATACAGGCTATGATGTTTGATCTTTAGACTTTCCCTGTTTGTACCGTCCCCACTCTAATTTAATTTTACTATCCACTGCCTCTACATTTACATATTTAACCTATTTCTCCACGGCCTGTTTAAGCCCCATTTGTTTCCTTGAAGAAATGTGTGTCCTTTTGTGTCTAGAATCCATTGGGACAAATCTAAAACATGATTTATTGTAATCTGTTAATAGTATTTTCCATATTACTGAAAATATTCTTTGCTTCAAGGTTTTGTGAATGAGTCTGTGCAGTTTATTTGGAAAAATGAACAATAATCATTAATTTATGTTTGCCACAGATGTTGTTTTTCCTCATAAATATCAAAAGCTCATTCCCTATTCTCAATGGAATACACAAATAATATTTTTTCCAGGTTGGGATCATTTTAGAAACACTCTAGTTCAGACCACAGCATGTTTCCTAAATGTGCCATATGTCCTTGTGATTGCACTGAAGGTAAGTACAGTCCTTCACATCAGATGACACACTAGACAACCAAAAGTTAAAAGACAACAAATCCTATCATTTGCATTGGCAAACAAAATGGTAAAATGGTGTTTGTTGAAGAGTATGATTATGAATGAGCCTTAGGTAAAAGGTCACATTGGATTTTCTCTTAATGCTGACCATCCACATTGCTCCAGCAGAAATATAAAACTTTATTAAGCCAGATGTCTCTACCTTAGAGAGAACGATCATAGCTGGACAGCTTTATAACTGATGCTTGCATTTAATTAGAACGAAACAGAAGGTGAGACTCTGCGCAGGTCTCAAACACTTCGTGGCACTTCACCTCCAGAAGACTCCATCTCCCCTATTTACTACAGCATCTCGCCTTCCAGCTAGACCCCTGTCTCCTTGGAAACAGAGATTTGTCTGAGATTTGTGTGCATGTGTGATGAAGTGGGGTAGTGCATGTCCCTTCAGCTCAGCTTTAGTGAAACTAGTTGAACAGCTGGACTGTGTCGATGTGAAGGTGACTAGTTGAACACCTGGAATATGAATGAACAAACCGTAGATTCATGCTTCACAAATTACAGACACAATCCATTGATAGGAAATATTATGGCTGGGGTGTTAAATCTGTTAGCACATGTGATGGGTGGCTAATAGTTATAAAAGATAACGAAGCAATTTTGCCAATCTATAAATAAATATATATTTAATACATAACCAATATATATATTGTATGTTGCATGAGTTGGGGGCGAATACAAGGTCTTTTATATAATTATTCCTATGCAACCTACAAGCTCTACTTTTAAGCTCTATGCTTAAGCCACGTTCTGGTTCAGACAGCATGATTTTCAGAGCAGTCATGTCACAGGTCCTTTCACACTGCACAACTTTCTGGGGCAGCATCCAATCATCGCTGCACTCATACTGCCCGATAGATCAGTGACCGAGGATTTCACACTTCATGACTAAAAGAAAGGATCACAGAGAACTTTGCTCATGTCCTTAAACTATATCTCGCAACCAAACGATGGTGAGAAATGATTTGGAAACAGCGAAAGGTCAAGTTTGCCAGACCGACATGCAAGACCATCATCAAATATGAGAGCGTGCAAGTTTTTAATCCATTTATAGAGTAAAAATAGATAAAAAAGAATCGCCTTTTGAACCAAAATCAATGTTTATATCGCCATCTCTGCCTTTGTATCTCGTACGGAACTTCATGTTGGACTGGATGTGGCTCTCTCTTTGGCTGCAGGTAACCACAGATGTTATTTCCAGCCAGAACACAATTCACGATTGAACAATAGGGACTCTCCGACAGCTCCAGATATTTAGCACACCAAATATCTCACGACCAAATGAAGGGACCATAAAGTCAGGTTTTCATTTAAAGTACTGCACATGAAGGAAGTCCAGTCAGTAGAGCATTGCAGGAGTCAAGTCTTGATATGACCAGTGCTTGGACTAGAAGTTGAGTGTAATGTGTCTGAGGTGTCTGTTCTTTCTGATGTTAAACAGAGCAAATCTATGTGATTTTACATAGATACGAACGGTTTTAGCGATGTGCTCCTTGAATGTCAGTTGCTCATCGAAGATCACACCAAGTTTTCAGACAGGTGTGCATTTATCCATGAAAACACTCTTTAATGGTAGACTCCATTGTCACATGACCTACTGTCTGTAGTCATCATTAAAATAGTACGATTTAGAGTCAATAAATGACACCTATATGGACATGTATGATAGGTGTTCTATAACCTACAGGACCTATGCATGAACATGGGACATGAAATCCAACATAAAATTATGTTTACGTAATTTTATAAATTACAAAATTGGCAGCAATCTTACCTCCGTATTTTGAAGTGTGGTCCAAGCTTTCCCTACCTGCACAACCCTTCCCCTCCATAGAAAATAGAAGTAGGACATGCTTTAGATTTTGTAAAATGGAGGACTACGGGATAGAAATGAATATCATCCTTAGTTTTAGAAATAAATGAAATTTGTATTGTTTCACACAAAATTAAAAAAAAAACCAAATGCTATACATGCATTCCATAGAAGCAACCAAAAGTGATTGATTTATTCCTTTTACACCTTTTTTTAAACAATACCATAAAGTTAGGGTCCCAGCTTTCTGTTCTGGCTCTGATGTTAATATTATCCCACTTCCATCCCTTTCTTTCTGTCATGTCAATTCCTCTGGTTGCCATTCTTGTCACTTCCACACCTCCCTGCCAGGAAGTCTTTAAACAACTACCAATTTGCTTCTCCCTTTTAAGCGAAAGGTCGATCCGAGCCACAGTGCTTCAACCTCCTCTCCGATTCATAACCTCTTGCAAAATTTCTCCACTGACCTTTAGGGGACAAGCCAAAGTAATGAAGTAAACGTTTAAAAACCCCTACGTTTCACTCCCCCTCAGCCTCAGTGGTGGTAGCTCTCGTATTCAATTTCTCTGCAATTTGATTTATTCACACCAGTTCAATCATGGTTTCAATTCTTTATGCTTCATTCAACAGCTTTCCAATTATTAGACTAAAAAATATATAGAGAGGTTTAAATATTTCACTACAAATATGATGTGTGAAAATGAGGAGTCCTTGGGGACTGAACGGTGAGGAGGAGAGAGTGAGAGAAGGAGCGAGAGAGGTTGAGAGGGCTGGAGTGAATGTCAGAAATCGTGCAAGCTGTACGTGTTTGGACTCATGATATGAAAGCCACCAGACAGAGAAAACAGAGCTCTAATGATTAATGAGACAAAGTATGTTTTCTTTAAAACATCATTTTCATTCAGCATGACTTAACTGCTTTATTTGTAGAGGTCTTGATTCATGTACTCTGCGTATCATCAAGGCTGGTCTATTGACTCCACAAGTTACAATAGACCAAAATGACTGTTAATACAGTGCTAGTCCCATACCACAGCTTGTTCTTTGATCTGTTCCCAGTCTACTTAATTTTACTCAATTAGAGCTGGGTGATGCATCACCCAGTAAAAAAAAGATATTGAAAATCTAATGCAATCCTAAAATAATGCGATAATATGTGAGATTATGTATTACTTCGCAATAGATCAAAAAGAGGTTTGTAAGGAACAAAAATAATAGGAACGCACAGTGTCTAACTATGTTGGCTAGCAACGTGTACTCTCTCATTGCTTTATTCCCAGATGTTTATCTCTAACATGAGGCTCAGCACCAGTTGTTCATAACTATGCTTTATAAATACGTTGCTATAAATTAAACTAAATTACTCTAGTATTTAGTAAACAAGTCAGGATAAAACCTGCAGAAACCCTTCATATTGACTACTGTGTAATAGTCTATTGAACACCCTTATTGATCTAGTCTTGTTTGGCTGTTTTTTTACCAAGTTTTGAGCCTCCTACAGAGCTGTTTCCGTTTCAGTTCATGACTGTGTTTTAATCTGTCATTAATAATCCTTATCACTTGTTTGGTAAAATATTTACATGTCCAGCTCTAATATATGTATGTGTCTATGTACGTATAAGTATATAAGAGTTGGCGAAGAAATAAGGAAAATTGGGAAAGTTGAATTTGTGCTTAATGTTGGTGTTACAATAAACACAAAGTCGATCCTCCAATAATTCTTTAATATGGTCTAGTGACCTTCAGAGACAACCGATTGTTCAGTTGTGTACAAACAGATCGGATTTGCATCAGCAGACATCAAACAACCGTGGTCCCCACAATCCCCACAGTGGCTGATTAGTGCACAACACAAAAGCTTAATATGTATATTAGTTTAATATTTCAATGTCAATCCATTGCACATGTTTTCACGGTATATCTCACAACAGATAACAAAACTCACAGAGAAACCAGGGAATATAGGCACACAACCATTCCATTGATGATAAACCTGGAACTTTTGTAATATATAAAGGTGCCATATTATGTAAAATCTACATTTCTGACTTTCCTGGCATCTTTTAGTGTCAAATATGTCTCAAGTTTTATTCAGAATCTGAGTCTGAATCTGTGTAATCCTATACTCCTTTTTTGTAAACGGCTCTATAATCCTAGCACCACCTATAGATGTAGTACCACCCACTGACCAATCAGATTAATCAATAGTATAGCTCACCTTATTTCCAGATCGGGTGCGCTGCCTGACATGGAAATGTGAGAGTGAAGAACAGTGCACTACTACATCACATATAGCCATTATCTGTTTATTATAAAATAATATGCATTAACACGGTTAGAAAATTGCTGGGTGTCGCAAAAGTGTGACTGTTGGAATATCGGGGGTAAACAGTGATTCAAAGATGTTTTTACATTGAATATTGCATTTAGAAAGCTAATAATGGTGCTGTGCTAATATTGAGGGCTCAAATATTTATTAGAAATGCTTTTAAAAGAGCACAATATGGCACCTTTTATAATTCATGTTGAAAATTGGGCTGGAAATAAAGGTTGAATTTCACAGGAGGATCCCACAGTCCAAGTAGGAACTTACAAAATGGTGGCCACCATAGTTTTCAGATGTGTTCTTCTTCAGCCAAAAGCTCTAGCATTTAAACTCACTAGCACCTCCCATTCATGTTGTAGGATCAGTGCCCCATTAGTGCACAACACAATACAAATCAATTTTGTATGTGCAATCCTTTTACAAATAGATAAAAACCACTGCACATCAAAAAATGCTTCTGTAAATCACAAACAAAAATTGTAATATTTCATGTTTTATTTGTGGTGTTGATTTGGTGGGTCACTGTATCAAACAAGCTAGTGAAGACGAAACAGAGGGCCTGTAGTGTTATTTCAATTTCAAGAAAAATACTTTTCTTTAAAACCAGAATTAAATTTTTTTAAACAAATTTGAGGTAAATTGTTTTCATGTAAAAATCATTTAGCCGTAATCTGATTCTGAGGCAGAACCCAAGAATTCAAGAGAAAACAGACATACGTGGTGCTTAATCATGCCCATGCAGAGAAATCTAGGGAAATCTATCCATAACATGAGCTAGAGATTAGCCTGCTGTATCAAAATGCTTCTGAAAGTTTTTAGCCTTTTTTAGCTTCAACTACAAAATGAAAAATAAATAAATAAATAAATAAAAATAAATCCATAGAAAATTTCTAAATCAAGACTACTCCTGAAAATCAAGTTGAACTGCCCTAGAATCGCAATGGTAACAAAGCTCTTAACTCACAATTGGATAGCGCTTGAATAATTGCACAAACCAACTGTTTAAAGTCACAAGTATGAAGAAAAGAAAAATAGTTCACATCCCTCAAACTTGTTATTGTGACATACTTCAAGTTTTAAACTTTTTGAAACATAAACTAAGCTATGATATGCCCAAATTGATGGTGGCAAGCCCCGAGGACACATAGGAATCAATTTGAGCACAAAACACTTCAAAGCCCTGGTGTTCTGCTTGTCAGTTCTTACAAGAGCCTAGAAAATATCAGAAATAAAGCCATAATCAACACCAGCAGAGCTGAGTCCACACAATGTTTGATTGCAGTCAAAAAGGTTTATGCTGTTATTAGAAATGACCTTTAATACAACCATCAGGTTATTTCACAATATCTCCGTTCTAAGCATTTTCGCCATAGAACTTTCTCTTTAACCTCGATCCATTTGGCAGGGCAACAACAATACTGTGTTATTATTATAATAACAGAATTGTTATTCCTCTGTCAATCACTTGTGAGCAAATCATTTGTTAATTATGACTTTCAAATCTGCAAGGAGGAAGTTAAGAAGGAAGTGCTGATTGTGATGATCCCTTTTGCACAATCACTTGAGTTGTTGCACAAGAAACTATCTCTACGAGCTAGGATTCATTAAATAAATTACTGAAGACACACTTGACACGACTCGGAAGCTGTCAATTTAAAGGTACACCACACATACTGCAGCACTAGATGTGGCAACTCCAGAACAAACAACGAGCATTAGGAAAAAAGGGGAGGGCCTACCTTATTACATCACACGTCATTAGCGAGTGGGTTTTGGATATTTTGTGGAAACTTTTCAAATAATTCAAATATGCTAATAGTTGAGATTCTACACAAAACACATGTGGACTTCAGATTTTTATTTTTCACATGTAAAATGCACGCCAAGTTTAATCTATAGAGTTTAATATTGACCTAACTTTAGCAATTCTTAACTAATCTACTGCGAATGTTTGAGAGTCAGCCAATCTTAATGGCTGAGCTGCTGTTATAAAAAAGCTGACTGGAGATCATGTAGAAGTAATATTATGACTTGTTGCATGTGTGGAATCTTATGACAGAGCCACACTGGAATTCTCTGAGCTCCTGAGAGGGGCATACTTTTTTTGACAAACACAGTTTTCTACATGATTTGGGAGGATCAATTATCCTATTTCCCCAGGTCTTTATAAGCTGATCGATCTTGTCTCTTATTTAGTCTGATCAGTTCTTGTTCTTCATCCTTCTTCCCCTTTTCTGCCACATATACTCACAAAAATACGGCAAGTATTTCAAACAATTTCAAACTCCTGAAATGCACAAAAAAACCCATAAAAGTTGCACCTTTAAGAAATATATATATATATATTAATCAGTTTTCAACATTTAGAATGATTTCTGATGTTTGACACTGAAGGGAATAAAAATAATACATACTCTAAACATTACAGTGGCATTGCTAAAGAAGTTTAAGTTGAAAAGGAATAACTGAAACCTGAAGAAAAAAGTTTATTTGAATTCTTTTCCTCAGTTCAAAACCTCACATTATAAAAGTAACGCTTGGACACAGCTCCATGACAACCGATATACAACCGTAAGTCAGATAGAAGTAATAGTTTCAAAGAAGATGAAACATGTTACGGTGAGTGCTTTGACAAGGCTTTTGTGATATAGTGAATATAGTGAGAGCTTTTGCTTTTGTAAGCCTTTCATATGAGCGGATTCCACTACAACTATATGAAGCTGGATGCAGCTGGTTGTTTCTAGAGTTTACTCCCAAACTGAAGGAAGCAGTGCATTGCTTTTGTGATCTTTTACAAAGAGTACTAGTCAAAATACAAAAACACAATATAAAATTCCATTATGGCTGTCTGGGAGTGTGAAAGTATGTTTAGTACTTGTCAGCAAAGGTTTAATATCCATAATGTAATGTAATATAATATAATATATCAATTGTCAACCAATGGCTGTCCCTTAAAAACATCTAGGCCAATGAAATGTCAAAAAGAGATTCCTCTTCATGATCTATTTTGATCACTGTATTTAGCCCTAGAAAGCTGAAATTACCATTAACAAAAACAGAAGATTAAAAATGTAAAAAAAAAAGCATTGATATCCATTTTACCATTTCTTCAGCAAAATTTCTATCCAGTTTATTTTCTTGTCAGTTAGCCCCACCCTTTTCCCGTTTACTGTACCAGTTCTTTTAAGAAAGATGGAGAAGAGCTAAAACTCCAAACCTAATGATGTCTGCTCTCACACTTCAAATATTGATTTCACAGCATTTTTGGTGATGGGTGCTCTTTATTTTAATAATTAAAATGCATCAAATCACACGGCTTATTGAGGAATGCTGTGCTATTACTTTTACTTTCTAAAATTTCCCAAATCACATCAATGGTGGAGAGATTCTGAATCTAAACAAACATTTTGGACAAACTGGGCTGCAGCTGCACGTTAAGTCAAGTCACTTTCCTGCAGGGGCATCACAACCAGGGAGGATGTGGGTGTTTTAAAACGCATACTTTTCTAATTTGAGAGTTCAGCTCCAACAGAAATTCCAGACATTTTAACCACACTTAAGACCAAATTTTTAGAATGTCCACAAGACTGCATTTCCACGTCAAAACATGAACGATCATATGACCTGCAGCAAAGCCTTTTAAAAAGCAAGAGGACACATAACGACAATTAATCCACATTAAATGGTGATTTTTCAAGGTGGAGTAAAATTGTGAAGAATAAATGCCCTGCTCCCAACAGTGCCCCTTTTATTTCGAACATTAATCCAGAAATATTGTGATATTCCATGCATATGAAGATATGTTTTGCACCAGAGTTCCTTAAGTGTTGACATTGTTCTATATGTTCTGAAATGTACCATTTATGAAAATGCCCTGTGTGGAGAAGTTGATGATGAGAACTCTTTGATGATGAGTTACGCTGTTTGTGGTATGTTGATATTGCTGTGAAACTTAATCTGATAAAGCTGTTCAAAAGAGATTCTAGATGCATCTTTGCAATCAAAACCTGTTATTTATTATTAGGTTTGTTGTTGTCAGGTATGGCCCTCCATCTCTACTTTGTTGTTGGACCAATATCTCAGATTTTTCCTACCGTTACCTATATTTTAAAATATAATATTCACTGATGTCAATATAAATTCTCACTTAATTTCCATATCAGAAAAGATATAGTAGTGGGCACAAGTGTCAGCTACCAGAACTTATTAAGTTTTGCTCCTCACAAAGTTTGACTGAGACAGATTCTTTGCCCTACTGTGGAAGTGTGTGCTTAACTTGGATGAATTTTACATTACGGTTTAGCAGCAAGAACTCAAGCCCAGATGCACATGAGCGTGTCCAGTGGGGAAACAGTAACTGAAACCGATTTAATCAACACCTGAAAGGCAATCGGGAGTCCTTGTGTGAGCATGTGAGGCAAACAATGGATGAATGACAAATCAATCTCCCAGCTACAGTACGTCCACTCACACCCCAAACAAACTATGATTAATAGGCATTTAGAACTGGCAGACTACTGTGGGTAGAGCGACCGGCTATGCTCAATTAGCTGAGGAGTTCTTAGAGAATGCGTAAGTATTACAAAGATAATTATTAATCTATCCGCTTATACTTTTCTTAAACAGCTCATGTTTTCATTTTACAAATGCTGTGAATCTACATGTAAAAACTCAAGATAGTGTTTCTTTAAACATAATCTTCAGCCTCATCAATTTCAATTCAGTGGTGTGCAATTAAATCCCTAATTACTGTGCAATAATGTTAGATACACCCAGAACACCCCTCTGTTTCTGAGCGGGGAGCTCCAGGCTGGGATTGGGAGCCTGTGGAGAGAGCCTGTCAGATAGCCCACATCAGGCTACCGTAACAGTGTAGTAGAGAAAAGTCTTGGGTTATATACCGATGCTCACGTATTAACATAGCGGATGAGAATGTGATGTTACGAATGATACATAGGAGACGTCTGATCCAGCATTTCATCTTTAAAAAATGGCCAGTGGAGGGCCTTTTACATTTTTCATGGGTTTTTTTGAGCCTATAAGAACATTGCTGTAGGCCAGGGGGATGCAACGAAGGCCAGGGCCCTGCACAGTTTAGCTTCAACCATCCTGAAACATTTCTGACCATTATTATTAAGGTTCTCTTGGCTTGGTTGGTGGTACCAGTATTCTATCAGCGTTGTATATAGTGTTAGAGATTGTCTCGTTCCTGTAAACAGTCTTAACTCGTTGATTTCGGTATTGTCTCAGTCTCGACTCGAGTGTCTCTTATCTTGGCCTTGGCTGCATAGGTGTCCTGGTGATTTTAATCTGAGAACAAAAAGCAAGAGCTTCCGTAAAAAAAAAAAAAAAAGTGCTTTGTAACATTAGTCACGCTTCACTAGAGATTCAAAGAATTATTTAAAAATGTCAGCAAAATTAGTAGTTATTACCTTTGGCATTACAGAACACAAAGTATATATCTGTATATAAATGGTCATAGGGGAAAACTCCTGAAAATATTATTTAAAAGAACTTAATTGAGGGAGGGGCGGCACGGTGGTGCAGTAGGTAGCATTCTAGTAACATTCTGGCCTTCCAGTTAGAAGGTTGTCAGTTCGAGGCTCGCCGGTGACCTTCTTGAAAGGAGTTTGCATGTTCTCCTCAAGCTTGCGTGGGTTTCCTCTGGGTTTCCCCCACAATCCCAAAAACATGAGGTTAATTAAATAATCGAAATTCCCCTTAGGTGTGAATGTGTGAGTGAATGTTGCCCTGAGATGGACTGGCAACCTGTCTAGGGAGGAGGCTCAACCAGATATTAAGTGCAAAGGTTCACCTATTTTTCTCACCCTGGACTGTGATTGATTATGTTATGTGAATACAAAACCAGAAACACACAATGTTGGTGTAGTATTAATTCAAGCAGACTGTGTTTTTCTATTGTGCAAATTTTTTGACCAATTAAAACAAAACATATTCCACATATTTTCTTGCAACTGTACTTTTAATGTGCACTGTATGCAAAAGGAAAACAATAATAAATGCAACCAGATGCTTAAAGTTCACACACAAACATTGATGCTGGCTTGTAAAAGTGCTGTTTACAACTAATGTCACAATGAGTGACATAAACCAGAGGTTCGGACTCGGGTCATATGACTTGGACTCGAGTCATTTATTGGATGACTTGCGACTTGACTTGGACTTGAACCCCATAAACTCGCGACTTGACTCGCGAATCTGTTAATGTTAATGCTCCTTAAGTAAACATCAAACGCACGTTGTTTGGTTGCATTAAAAACAACATTGTCGTAGCGTCCTGTCAGCCGTTGGTTCTAACAAATCTCTTAGCAGAGCTCGTAAAGCCTCAATCGCAAATGATAGTGACTGACAAATCTTATAGGCTTTACCTTTAATTTGGGTGATTTTGAAAGACCTTTTGAACTCTTTACGAACCCCAAAACACAATGAATCAAGCTGGTTGTGCGCCTGGAGCATACTTGGACATAAGGCAGAATGAAGAAGGGACGCAGTAAGAAGAGGGGGAGGAGAGGCTTGACTTGTTTTATAAGACAGCCGCTGCTGCCCAGTGCTGTAGTAAATCCAAGCGTACCGTATTAGGATGGATTTTAATGAGGTAACAGTGACCAGTGTTCCACTGGCAGGAAAATTAATTCTTCTGGTTGCGCATGAGGGGTCATCTGGCGAACAGGAGCATCATAAAGGTGCACTGCGTAATTACTAGTCAAGCGTGAGCTGCCAAATAAAGTGCCTTTATTCTTGTCTTTATGGGAACTGCCACATTAAGAGGAGTAGAGTGAGCTGACAAGTAGGTAAAAGATATACAGAGAAAGATAAAATACACGTGAGCGAGAATGAAAGAAACTGTTTTGATGTTCTCATGTTTTATTTTTTACCCATCACAGGAAACCTGTGACCTAATCGACTTGAAATCGAATATGATTCCAAAATCCTTCTCCCCTACATTTTACAATCTCTAAAGGAGCAACTTACAAACCTCTAGGCAAAAGAAAGTTTGGCAGACAAGAAAATGGGGAATAATGCTTTGATTTGCATATGAGAGAAAGATGTAAAGCGCTGTTTTCTATATGACCACATCTGAGGAGTCATCACTTGAAGACTGTATGCAAACAAAAGACCCTAAATGCATAAATAGGGCCAGTCTTCAGAAGGATGAGGTCATTAAGTAGATGGCTGATATCAAGGTGGGCTTTATTTGCTCACAAAGACATGTTTTGCTTTAATCCACCAAGAGCTGTGATGTGTTAAATTGCACCGGTGTCAGAAAATAACAGCCTTTCACAAAATAACACACACCCTTGTCATTAAGGCTGCCTCACGATGAACTTGCATCTCAAAGCAGGGGGTGGCTGTGGGAGTTTGTTTCACAGTGCTGCTTTCGCTGAATCGACATGCAATTTGCTTCCTGCAGACCTGAGCCATGCGCCATTGCAATTACATTAGTCACATCACCTAGATTAAGATGACAAAGCCAAAAGTCTCACTGCAAGGAGATGTTTTGCCTTAATTCGAAGGTTAATTTAAGTGTGCATCAATAATATGGACCTGGTAAGAGACGGCTGGGTACAATGGAGCTGTTCCCACCAACCGGATCACAAGGCACAGATGGGGATTGAGTGCATAAATTTTTGCGATTATGTAATTAGAAATCAGACCAATGAATAAAACAGTGGACAAAGTCAGGCACTGTCAAACTGATTCATGAAGCTGGCCATTTAATTATAGGATTTTCTGGATTTGGGGAAATGTGGTCACTATAACAAACTGATTTGCATCTAATTTGTTTATTTGCAGAGAAAAATGTAACACTTTTCCATTGACGGTAAGTGACAAGACACAAATAAGAATTTTTTGCCAATCAGGACAAGGTGATTTGGTTTTGCAATTAACCTTTAGAAGTCCAGGGCCTTATTGCTCTATTTGCTCTAATAAATTATCCTTAAAAATATCTTTTTGTGTGCCAATACTTTATAATAAGCTATACATTTTTTTTTGTACAACCCCAGCTTCTTTTTTTATAATTATATTTTCATCAAATTACGCAATAATTCCACAACAATCCAAAAATTGTACAAAAAAATAAATTCTAATAAGTTAATTTTGTCTTTTTTTATTTCATAAATTGAGAACAAACTGTTTTTATGTTTTATAACAAAAGTCAAAAGTGCTCTGAACCAAATAAAAATTCATTAATCCCCTTCAAAGCCAAAGACAAGGTCAAAACAATGTGAAAAGTGTTTAAAAAAAAACCAAACCTCTCTGCTTTGTTTTGAACCAGAAATCGAAAAACACAGCCATATCACAGGTATTGTACTTCCAAAGCTTATCCCTTCTTGTCATCAGTAGATGTCACAGATTTGACGATCGATCATTTTGCCATTGCCATAACTCTTGTGTGTTTGTTTGAAACGAAAATATCAAACCTAATTACCTTTTTGAAACATACATATTATATCTGAAATAAAAAAAATCTAACAATTGGTGGGTTGTGTCATTCCTACTTAATTCAAAACAGCCGCTGTGATTGGCACATGCACCGGCGCATGCAGAGACTTAAGGGTTAAGCAATTTGAAATCAAACCAAAGAACAAAACAGCGGCAAAAGTCAGGCATTGCAGGCTGATTCATGAAATTGGCTAATAAATTGACGGATATTTGGGATTTGGAAAAATGTGGTTACTTTTACGAACTTATTTGCATGTAATTTGTTTATTATTTTGCATTGTGAAACAAATATTAGATGCAGAGGTTTCTCAAAATTTGAGACTTACCATTGTTTAATGGGCAGGCTTAGAAGTTGTTGAATCACGATCTGATCAGAGCCGGATCACAAGGCACAGACAGAGATTGTCCACAAAATGTTTTGATTATGCAATTTGATCTCAAACCAAAGAAGAAAAACAATGGCAAAAGTCAGGTTTCTCATTTTTGAGATTTTTACATTATGCAATGGACAGGGATAGAAGTGGCTGGATTTGATCATTTCCACCAACTGGATCACAAGGTACAGCTGTTGATTGGGTGCATGCAATTGCCCAATTATGCCATGTAAATCAAACCATATAACAAAACAGTGGGAAGTTTTAGGCATTTTCAGGCTGAATTTCATTCGCAAATAATTGTATGTAGTCTGTTTGCCACTTGGGGAATATCTCCCACAAGCCTCTAGTTAGTTTGTTTAACAGGTGGCTGGTTCTGCCCTCTTCTCCCTGTGCCCCAGCATGGGGTATGACGACAGTGCTATTAGTAAAAGCAATCTCCTTCAAACTCATTAGTGAAGATATTTCTCTGCCTCAAACAACCTTCACTAGACTCCCCCAAGTAACCATAGAAACATAATATATTCATTATAAACTGGTCTTTGTGGAAGATAAGACATTATATATACCATTATTTCAGGTATTTTTATTGTATTTTAAAGAACAGATAATGCATTTGTTTTGGTCACATTTCCAATGTATTTTTGCATTAACATAAGCACAGTAACACGCCTGCTGATTGCATTGATTCAATTAGCTAGACAAAATCTGAGCATTGAAAGCATGATTATGGGATTGTTTTACAGGTGGAGAGGGTGTTGAGTTTGCTGTGGGAGTCATTACTGAGATAGTTTTGACATTGAGTTTTGACTTGAGGGCAAACTCTAAACGCATGGAACAAATTTCCAATTTTCTCAGAGCTGATGAGCCATGATTCTATCTCGCTAACAGATTTTTACCCTAGACAGACTACATAGAACCAACTACAAAATATTATTTTAAGGATGTATAAACCAGAAATTAGTAAAAAAAAAAATAAAAAAAAAAGTATTGATATTTAAACGTAACCTATTCATTTAGCCATAACCCTATTTATAAATATATATATTTATTACAGTTAAATAAAAATAAATATAACCTAAGCTTATACTGTAAATGTAAAACACAATTAAGTTTATTTATTGAAAGAAGAGTGTAATAGAAAATATATATATTTTGAGTACTATTGTTCTGAGATAAAACAGGAAGTTAAATCATAACTCTATGAGTCAGGGGTGGAAGATCCTGTTCAATCTCTTCTTTTATAAATCTTGAAAAGGGCTGCTCCACCCCCCCCCCCCCCCTTTGTTCTCTGTTAGCTGTGTTTTAAAGCTAATAAAGCTGTTTTTCTTATTATACCACCTTAAACAGAGCTTCCAGTGTGTTCATAATAATGGATTATCGCAATATTTCCATAACAAAAACATAAAAGCAAGTCTAAAACATAAGCAAATTCACAGCAAAGCAAAACAAAATAAAGTAAATCAATGCAATGAGAAACAAAAAAAAAAAACAATAAAAAATGCAAAAAACAACCACAAATAAGCAAGCAAACAAAAAAACATTAAAAACAAAGTTTATTGCACAAAATGTTCCCACAGTCCTGACAGAAGGCAAGACAGACCCCTGATTCTTTAACCCATCCGCCTGTGATTCGATCCATTCTGTGGAGCGTCTGAATCTCTGCAGGCCTCACTTTATCTGAGGCCACACAGATGGATGGACACAAAGAGAAAGAGCCTGGACTTCCAATATTGCTCTGCTCGAAACACTAGCTAACTGGGAGACTGCTGAGAGTCGTGTGTTGGGAACAATTAAAGGATTTGAGCTCAGGACAGAACAGATTCTCAGTCTGAGGGGGGTAAACATTCTCCTTTACGATTCGCTTTCTCTCACTCTGCACAACACCAACCATAAGATGTTTTTTAGTTAGCTCAGCAGTTCAAAATATATTGTACACAAATGTTAAAAACAGGAAAGTGTCTTAAGTAAACTTTATAAGGTTTTAATTTTTCATTATCCATGAAACGCAATACATTATTTTTTTCACTACCACAGGATGCATTTTCAAAATAAAAGCATGTCAAGGTTGAGTCCAACTGGATAATTTGGGAGAAATGAAGCTGCCAACACATACTTAAAAATGCTACATCTTTATAGGAATCAGAATTAAACCATAAATGTTTTCTGAAGGGCTTTACATCCCAGAGTGTGCTTGAATGTTTATTAATGTATTCATGACGCATCAAGAAATGTATTTGATGTTTTTTTAAGAAGCATATTTACTCACATGATCAGAAAACTGCAGCAAAAGAAAGGGAAATGGGTCTGAGTGAAATACTCAGTTCAAGCATTGATCTGGAATATCAATAATTAACATGTATAGCTGAAAAATGAGAGGGTAGTTCCTGTTTCATGCATACACGATTAATGCTTTTTCTAGCATTGGTGTGTTGGATTATTTGGGGCCGGCCATATTAGTACAAAAATATTTTAATTTGAACTGATCAAGAATTATAAACGTCTCAATTATAATGAACTTCCTTTCACTTGAGCACAGGTACAACTTTATGCTAATTATAGTAAAGAAAACTATTCTTAAACTCGAGAAAACTAATTATCCAGATTAACACATGTTTATTAGAGTCACAATATTCATCATGACACAATATTATGCAATAAAAAAGTCACAATACATATCGTTGAGTCACTTCTGAAACTTCTACCTTCTTGTTTTATGTAATATTTACTAGGAGACAAATATCCTTTACTCAGATTTTTAAATGAGAAAGATTTTAAAATTAGCTTCCTCCATCACTTAGAGTAAAGAAAAAAAATGACTTCATGGTAACATTAACATTGCCCCCTAGGGGGTGGATGGTATCACATGCCCTCATACATATAAAACTAGACCCTAGCCTTCTTAGCTTTGTGGTCTCAAAACTTTTTAATTTAAAGTTTTTGGAATGATGGCTCATTATATAAACACTTTCAATAGTTGTGAGAAACAGTGTTGGGAATAATGTGATTCATATTGTATCGTGTACATTTTATCACTGTATGTATGGTATCGTGAGCAGAGTGTATTATTACACTCCTAATGCTTATGAAATTTATTTTCTTGTCCCAGAACCTCATTATTTTAGGACTAACTGGGATTGGTATTGGAAATGGAGGATGATGTATGATATGGCCTAGTGGGTCGTCCCGTACCTAGTGGGATGATGGTACATTTTTAAACAGTACATTTTCTAAATGTCAAATCTTCTTAAATTCACAATTAAACTGCATCACAGTTACAGTTCTGATTAACTTCAGACATCTGATTTATTTCAACCATCTTTTAGGCCAGTTTTCAAATTCTATCCATCATTACACAATCAAAACTCTTCACCCCCAGAGCTGCTGAAATTGTCGCGAATTTGTTGAAAGCTACATTAGCAGAAATGAGATAAGCGCTAGATCTGACTGTGCTCAATGTAAGGAGAGTATAAGTGCTCCTCAAACACGTTGTTTGCACGGGTGTCACTTACACCTCCTCTCAAAGCGGACAGAAGTTAATTAAGTGTCTGTAGGGTTGCTAGTTCCTAAGACAATCACAGAGTTGGACACTTTATCTGTGTTTGTAGTAATGAAATAGTTCTGCTGACCCACTGTGGTCCTCACGTCTGTGATTTGACCAGAAAAAAATGTGGATCTATTGTTCAGCGCACAATAAAATTAATATAAATCAAAATTTTTCAATTCATCAGCTTATGTTTACTATATGACAATGTGCAACCAAAGAACAATTGATTAAATAATTAACTATAAATATTTAACTACATTGAAACTTACAATTACTCAACTTTACACAAAGGAAAGGCATAGAGAGCGTGAGATTGACAAACAGATCGGAGTATTGAGCAGAGCAGTGGGGAATGCCCCAACTCTCACCATTGGTCATGAGTAAAAAAATCAAGATCTTGCGTACAAGAACTAGAAATCATTTTTTCCATGCAGAGTAATTGGGAAATCCTTGCCTGTTACTTAGGCCTTGAACACAATTTTTATTTAATGCCTATTTATCTCACACTGTATCCAAAAGAAAACATGTTCAACTAAAAACTAAAAAACAAACAAACAAACGAAACTTGCAGTAAAGACTCAAACAGTCGATAGCTACATGGAAGTGCCATTTTTAAAATGAGTATTTAGCATTGAGTTTGTAAAAATATGGGTGACTTGTGACTTAGTTTGGTTATCTAATAGTATACATCATGATAGCATGCATGTAAACAACACAGTGATGCCAAGCACCATGACAATGACAAACCCCACAACCAAAACACAGGAAAACACTGTTTTCTGAGTCCAACGGTAACACTCTACAGAACGTTAAAAAAAAAAAACAACAACAAAAAAAACACAACTTAGCCGGCATTTTGATGATATAACAAATAATGTAACCGTGCAAAGCCAGCTGAAATGGCTCCTTAAAAAGGTTTCCTAAAGTTAGCCTTTGTAATCTTTTGGAAGAGCTGGAAGAGGGATGTGTGACTTTCCTTGCTTAGGCCACAAGCACAGTGACCCAGTCCCAGGCTAAGCAGATAAACATGGATGGGTTTCACAATACACTGTGATAATAGGTCTGCGTCACAAGCATAATGCATTTGTTTGTTTTAACTGTTTCTTGTTTTAAAGTTAAACTAAGACCTTATATGGTTATAATGTATTAAACATTCAATTTGATACCTACTTAATATCTTTGATGTTATACATTCTGTGTGTCAGAACTTTAACTTTCATTTCATGTTTAACTCATTTTTCCATACAATGTATGGGACCCTCCAACACTATAATATAAAACAAAATACACTCACTTTAACCTGATTGGCTGAAACACATGCGGACCGCTTACCTCTAAACAACCTAAGAATCCAGCATCTATCTGTCTCTGCAGAATGAGATTTACTAATACAGAGCTCAAAATCTGTATATTCATAAACAAGGATTGAACTAATGTTTTGCACATTTTGTCCTCAACCATTCCAGTGGATTTGTTTGTTTCATTTCACAAAACCCAACACACATTTGTAAATTGTAATGCAGACGTGTACGTTTAAATGAATTCATTCCATAATTTCAAATTATTTACTACGTCATACACTTGCTCTTTAACTGACCGATCTGACATGAAGTGCTGCTGACCTACTACAGAATAATCCTCAAAGGACCTGTCAGCCTGCTAAACAATGTGTGTCTGTCACCTGTTTCTTTTGCCATCAGATTGGCACATGGGTCATAACTGATGCGGTTAAAATGACGTGCACGGCATACAAGATGGCCAGGTGGATACAGTAGATGCACGGTCTCTGTAGATTCACTGCTGTCCTGATGCATGGTAAAAGAATGTATCAATGTCATTTATCACTCACTCAATATTTTCTAAACCCCACATTTTTTTCTAAACATTTTGAGCTTTAATTGCAGATTTATTGTGGAAAAAATTATGAACACATACTGTGGATAACAGAGAATAATGGTTTAACACAATTACAAATATTGTATTTGTTTAGTGGAAAATGTATGTAATGTTTTAGTTGACAATGAAAATGTTGTGTCCAATAGCATATTTGAAAGAAGTCTTTTGTAAGTAAATAAATAAATTATTTAATTAATGTTCCAAACAGATAATCTAATCTAAAAATGTAAGCTTCCAATTTATTATCTCCATTAAATTAGCAGGAACTACTAAAGATACAAACAGAAAATGTAAAGTTTTCAATTAAAAGAGAATAGTGTAAAAAAATTAGTCTTTAAATCTGTTTTATTGATTTAATTGAATTGCTAAATTAACCCTTTAAAACCTTTGGGAGTGCTGGCAATCTCATACATGTCAATATTTCAATCCCTGTAAAATGTCAACCGCATACTATATGTAGATAGAAATCTATTTCAAAATGAAACCAGAGGATTTAAATTTCATGTCTCAGAGCTGTTCTCTCAGATGAGTGGCTGTGCAGAAAACCAGTAAAAAGTCTGCAAAATTAATTAAAAAATATTATAATTCAGACACTGGGTGTTCTGAGATGAATTCTTCCACAAACACTTGTGATTTTATTAATTTTTTTACATTTATCTTTAGCAAACCAATGAAAAACACTCAAAATAAATTTACTGTGGTATTTTACATGCGTTATAGCAGGTAAAAATGTAAAAAAATGCTCTGGAACACTTGGTTCTACAGCATGTTACAAATGGTTAAAATGGTCATGAACCAAGGAACCAAGAAAATACTTGAAAAATATATATTTTGATTGAAAGAAACTGCATGAATTTCAAAATGTTTTAGTTTTATTCAAAAAGCTTTTGTTCAAGCCACCTTTGGAAAACGTGGTACTGTTTTTAGCCCTGCCCCATTTGTGATAAAAAAACAAAACAAAAACAAAGACACAATAAAAATTCATAAAATCCCCCAAAAAGCAAAGACAAGGTCAAAAACAATGTGAAGATTGTATCAAAAACCAGACGTTATATCTCCTAGACGTTATACACCGTTCCACGCACTTTTTTGTGCCATTGTGCTTTTTTGTGTCAGAACTTTCAAAAACACAAGTCATATCACAAGACTTGTAATTACAAGGCTTATCATTTCTTTTCACCAGTAGATGGCACTGATGGCACCGATTGGGGTCTGGAAAATGAAACAGAAACATGACTGTGTATTTTCTCACATTTTTCAAATTAAAATTTCCTTGCAAACAATCCATCATAACTCTTGT
The DNA here is from genome assembly GCA_007224835.1 of Danionella cerebrum. Classification (NCBI taxonomy): domain Eukaryota; kingdom Metazoa; phylum Chordata; class Actinopteri; order Cypriniformes; family Danionidae; genus Danionella; species Danionella cerebrum. The sequence continues at coordinate 365,198 of SRMA01025741.1, forward strand.
AATGTTCATTTAAAACCAAAAAAGTGCTTTGTGATATTTCTTTATATAATTACTCTAGCAGTTGCAATTGTTCCTTTAATTACAAAAATAAACTCTTCTAATCAATTTCCATTTACAGACACTCTGTGATTATCAGCATTGAATTGTACTGCACAGTGCACACATATTAATTAAAATACAGCATGATATCTGATGATAAATGTAATCCTCCAATGAAGCATCACTTCAGAATTGAGAACAAATTTCTACAATCAGAAAAAGCCATAAAGTGTGTGATGGAAACAATCCAAAACATCCTTCATAACCCAGAGGGTTGGTTGTATGTAAAATAAACCATTAGCATGCTACGCTATTAGCATTCTCCAGTCATGCACACCAGCTTTTCTGTTGAACAAACACTTCCTACTGTGTTGATGTGTTGAGATGTTTTACCACACAGGACTGAGCCAGTGCACAGACTGTCATGGGTGACAAGTCAACAGACCAACTGCTGAGCTGAAAAGACCTATTGCAGCATCTCAGCTGACAAACTTTACTTCTAGACACTTCAGAGGCAGATAGCAGTTGCTACGAGCAGGGCATACATTTCAAAGTGGGAAAAAAACAGCACTGATTTCATGGGCAGCGTACTTAAATTTGTTAAACAGAGTTTCTATTTGGAAAATGTACAACTTTGTTAATTCCTTGAAATGTTAATTGATAAAAGCATCTGCCAAATGCACATCTAGGCTGTTCTTCAAACGTGTGCGGTAGAGCTGAGATGTAAATATACTGTGTGCAACAGAAACACATCCTAATAAATCAGGGATGGATGGCTAAGCCAGGGTTTTATGATCAAAGTATGGTGAATGTGAAATTCTCCCTAGTGGATTGTACAAGAGAAACCTCATGCTTTAGCACATATTCCTGCTAATGCATTCCACACTTTACTGAAGCATGTCGAAATCCTCTGTGATACTCAGAGAGGAAGAGGCAGATAGAATAGAGACATTATAGAACAGAATCTTAGCATACCCTCAACGAGGAAAGAAAGATGTGCTAATAAAATGTTATATGCTATTTTTAGCATTCTTATCTTGTACATCTTGAGCCATGGGTCTCTTGATGGGTCAACTTCTCTATTCAATATTTTTTATTTAGTGTAACAATAAGTACCTTGGGCTCCAGCATCCATGTTATTTACTTTAGAAACGCCACTGAATAATTACCAGCAGTTCTCAGTTGCTCCAATAGATAGAAAAGCATAAAAAAAATACATAATCAGGAACATGGCAGTTTTCACATTACACAATCACTATCTTGTCAGGTTCATTTTACATACATGTCTATCTTGTGTCCAATCCCCGAAAGCATTCTTCCGACAGCAAGAACGACTATCGATCTCATACTCTTTGAGTAGAGCCCTTGATTACTAATATGAGGCTGTTCCAATTAAGAGCCTGTTTGGGGAAGTTCAGAGGCTATCATTTGCATGCTAATATGCAGTAGAGGCTAGGACCTTCATTTGTTGCGCCCAGCATCAACAGTGGTCCTTAAACATAATTGCATTCTTCATACAAAATGTATTTATTACTGTTAGCAAGGCGCGGCAAAACTACTCTCATTCTAGATTATAAGATACAGCTTGCATCAGCTCAACTTGTGGATCTGGAATTAGACTTGTGTGATCAATACCCATTTCCTTTGTGCTATGTCGATTCCCGGAGACATGTCAATGCTCCTCCCGGTCTTGTTAGAGGAATGTGGCACAGTATAGTGCTGTGTAGATCTGTAGTCCAATCCAAAGGCCTTAACAGTGGATGGATTGTTTTATCATTCTTGAAAAGGTTGTTTTCAAAAAAAAATAAATAAAAAATTTGTTAAGATTTGATCCTATTTTTAGACTTCCATTTCTCTTACCTACCCCTACCCCTTAACCCTTTCCCTATGAATTGGAACACCCATATGAAGCTATATCAAACAAATATCAACAGTATAAAACTAATATTTGATGTGCCATATGCATGTTATTAGTCAAAACAATAGCACATCGTTTCTGTAAACCTAGAGGTTCCTAAAGACCTCTACACAACAAAATTTCGATCCAAAGTTTTGTGCAGCAACAGGCCTCCTTGCCCACCACTCATCTAAGTCCTTCCTTTTTGTTCAAAAGACATTTGGGACGCCTTATGTGGACGTGCATTTGGAGGTGAAGGTGCATAAATGAAACCAAGTCATCTGTGTTTGAATGTGGAAACTAAAATGTGGAAACTAAATGCCTCCCACCATTAATTATTGGTTAAATTCATTTAAGTAACAAGCTCCAGTCAAAAGCTGGTAGAAGCAAGCTTCAATTACATGGTTGCTTCTGATAATTTGTTTAAGGGCAAATTCACAATTTGCAGTGTTTAAAACGAAATCTGATGCAATTTCTCAGTTAATGTGGTTCATTTGATTAAATGTCACGTGAAGCTCGACACGCGCCAAACAGGAAACATTGGAAAAATCAAAGTCTGATTCTAAATTCAAAACCAGACACAGTCTCTTATGACAAAATAATCTTATGAAAATGCAATATGACTGACACTTGAAACTTTTGAATCTCCTCCATACTTTCCTTTAACTGGGACAAGATTCTAATGTGAAAAAAATGCTAATTTCAAAGCTAAAAAAAGATTTTTATATTTACTAGAAGCTAAGGGCTAGCAACTAAGGGGTTCAAATCATGCATATAAATATCCACTGAAAGTATTTTGCCTCACAAACACCACCCACAGGTTTATTTCTGCAGTAAAAAGCCGCTTAAGGAACACATTTCTAGTCTTAGCATTCTGTTTTGACTTAGAGGCCTGAGCTCAAGCTTCTACACTTTAATATTCTTTCACTTCATCTTTTCATCATTGGCTTCAGTGGCTGGCTCAAGCTAAGTCTGATCTCATGAAAGCAGGATTGAGAGATCTCTGAACGCCTCACTCATCTCTGAACGGCGTTTGAGCCCCAGATCCCAAGAGAGAAGTGCTGTTATTTGTAGTTGCGCTCTGAGCCCGTCATGTTATCTCCATTCACGGTCAACAGCAGTTAACGTACAGGGACATCTCCAGTTCTCTCTGTATTATAACTAATGTTTATCAGGACCCATCATCTCCAAAGCTAATTAAAAATCATCAAACAAGGCTAAACAACGGAGCTAATTAAGAGGACAGAGAGTAACAATTCTCCATGGACAGAACGCTAGCATGAATTTTCATCCAAACTAGCAAAGGCCTCTAATCATGAGAGTTCTTCGGATGTGCTAGTAGCTACGCTAATGTGCTAGAGCTAAAAAAAGAATACGATGTGCTATTACTTGTTCGTAAAAGCAGTATTGTAAATGGGTCTGAAAAACAAAATGTAATGTGTTACTATATGTAAAACAATCCTGTGAACCATAGACGGCTCTCAAGGTGCCAAATGTCAAACAGAACTCATCTAAAAAGCGAGACATTTTCATTTGTATGCTTTTCTTGCTACAAAGGTGTGAAATTCCAACATTCTATAGAATGTCTGGATAACTTATAGAATGTCTGGTGGTTTTTGACCAGCTACATTTTTTCGCAAAGATTTTTCTAGGCATTCTACACAATTCTGGGCATTCTGAAGAGTAACTGGTGCAGGCAAAATGTTAAAATTGCACAAGAGAAGAAGCCTTTGTTAATTAACACATGTTGCATTGTAAAAGAATCTATCATCATGATTTATCATGGTGTAATTCCTGTACCGGTGCTACACAACCTTCCGACATGGTGACACAAGAACTAGGGAAAATGATGTCAGGAGAGTGTTCAACGAACCACAAAGGGATTCTATACACTGAACAAGAATCATGGCGATAGCTGTGGCATGACATTGAAATGCCCAACAGAAAAAAACGCCACCTTGCAATAATTATTGATGCCTATGGTGCTCAAGGCGCTTTGCACACTTTATTGTCAGATGTTCAACAAGTATGTAATATCTAGGCAATATATAAAATATCAATTGTCTTTCACTTACCGCTCAATTCTTGGCATTCTATACGAATACAAATATGAAATCTGTTCTATACAAAATGCATTAATAAAAGTTCCTTTTAGCACTTGGTATACATAGTACCAGTCATTCTGCAGAATGCCTAGTGATGTTATTGTAAATAATGCCTAGGAAAAGTATGCATTTTCACATTTTGGCAAAAACCATCAAGCCTTCTATCACACTTTGCCAGTAATATATACACAATTCTTGGAAGAATACACCCTGGCTTGTTTCACCACAAATAATTAATGACCTTTACAAATAATACAGACTCCAGACTGCTATGTTACAGACCATGAGATCCCGGGAGTTGTGTATTTTTTACTAGATTACAATTTCTGCTTAAAGTAATTGTGCCATGCTGCAAACGTACCAATAGTCAATTAGACCCTGAGGACACAGTAGACAACTTCCACATAATGGGATGGGACAGGATCACCGGTAGCTAGGGAACAGACTTTTGAAACAGACTGTAAGATGGGAGTGGTTTTTATAATAGCCTATACAAAATGAAAATGGCAATATCATTGAAAAATGCAGTCAGAGCACTCACTACAGAAAATATTAAGTACAAATCACATTTATCAGAAAATATATTAACTGTTGTACATTTAATTCAACACAATCAATTTAAGAGAAATCAACAATGAAGAAAATATTCTTTAAAAAAATACAGTAATTGAAATTGTGAATTTTAAGACAGAGATAAACTAAAGAACATTTCTGAATACACATCTGAAGTCAACTAGAATAATAAATTAATGGTTTATTAAAAATTAATTTACAAGCGGCACAACCTTCCATATATTGTATGCCTTAAATTTAATATTTTGTCACCATACGGTCAATTAACCTCAAAAAAGAAAACAGTGTTTACATGACCAATAGCTGTGTAGCTGTCAACCAATGAATGGGTCAACAGCACATATCACATGACCATAATAGTATGAAGGAAGAATACTTGATCTGGATTTTTATGAATTTATTCAAAATTGTAAAAGTGATTGTTTAGAAACACATCTGCTTGAAATTTATCATACAATACAAGTTATTGTAACCTACAAAAGCCAGGTATCCTACTTTTTGCAAATACTTTAGGCTTTGCTAGACCGCTGACAGGAACTGACTGATGTTCCATTTACAAAGAAAGGGTTCAAAAGTTACAGTTAAAACCCATCCATCCAACCTGGAGCAGTAAATTCTTGCACCACATGACATGTCACACAATCAGCCTCTCAGCACCCTACTGTTCCACAGCGGGAGGAATCTGTGTGTTTCTTCATTTTCTTTCTGAGCGCACCATCAGGCACACTGAAGCAGCATTACAACATCGCCACGGTCGTGGCAGACACATCTATTAAACCAACATGGACGGGAATAGTTTTGAGCAATCAGCCATTCGTCAATGAAATGGGAGCATGAACATTTGCATAACCTGACACCGGTCCAGAAATACTGTAAGTGGTTGGAGAACCAGACAGAAGTTCTACGCAGCAGCTCTGAGCTATTAGCATCCAAAGCAAGCGAATACGAGACATTGTCATTTACCCAAGAGATGCAGACTTCCATTTGCGACAGGGGTAACTTCTCTGACAGTGTGGTACAATAAAGTTGCCAGGGTTATCTGTGACATCGAGGGGCAAAGAAGCGTGTCGTCTTCAAAGGGAAAAGAAAGAGAGAGACATGTTCAGCTTTACAAGAGGCTCTTGAAGTTCGGTCATGCTTCAAACTGATCATAGTCAAGAGGAAACAAATTGCAGGCGAGTCATGATACTGTCTGAAATGTATTGAAAAATGAAATGTACTCATTTGGAATGAGGGGAACAGGCTGTGTGCATGCACAATCAATGCAATTATGGTTGAAGAGTTCGCCCTAAAATGAACATTCTGTTATCATTTGCTCATCATCTTGGCGTTCTAAAATAATAGCTTTCATTCTTCCACAGAAGGAAGCAAAAGGACATTTTCTGTGCAATTACAATGAAGCTGACAAGTTCAAATGGCTTAAAAATACAATAAATTAAATAAAAAAAAAACTCACTATGCCATACATATTTAATAGAAACAAAATAACATACCAGTTAAAATGTAAAGCCTTTTCTTACACCTGATTCACACTGCTTGCTTGTCTTCATTGATCTTCGATTACTTTATATTTGTATTATGGTTAAAATTTAAAACACTGAAACAAACAGTATTTGGCAATATCAACGTCAATGTCAGTATCAATATCTCATGTGCGCTTTAACAGATAAACAGCGACAACACCCTCGGTGCCTTCACCCCGAGTTTTGTCTTTTGCAAACAGCTCTTCATCAAGAAATTTAGAGGAACATAAATAACTGGATGTTTTTCATCTTCGACGATGAGATGGGTGTTGGTATCACATCTGGTCCTGTACCATCCTACCATCCAAAAAGAATGGAATGTAAGACGGGAATTTTTTAGGTGTTTTGTACTTGGAAATTGCCTACATATATATCTGTTATATGTTTAAAACAGAGCCTTTCATTTTTACTTTGACCACAATTTATGTTTTTTTTTTTTTTTCACATTTGCAGCACTTAACAAAATAGAGACATTGAGTAAAAGATCTTTGCACTCTGGAGACACAATAAAACTAGGATGGATTGCTACCAGGTACATTCGTTAACATGCTTGTCGAAAAAATGCAACACAGACGTGGGAGTGTGAAACATGTTTAATATGCAATGAACGCATTAGTTATCTCTTGTCTGGACTATTGCATTGCACTGAACTAGAATAGCCACTCCTTACAAACTGGTGTGTCCTTGTGAAATGCGGTTTACCGCAGCAAATATCCAATCAATGAACTGCTCCTTGTGATCCAATCAGTGAGTGCTAAAGTTAGATCAACTTCACATTGTGTAATTTGTGTTTCCATATCTAATTGTCTCTCATGGATGCATCCAAAAACTCTTTGAAGAAAACTCTGCATCCAGGCTCTTTCTTCATTGCCAAATCGCACCCAATCCTCCAGGTAATCTATGTTATTGTGGTGTACGCAGGAATTAAGGATTTTATTAACTTTGTAGGTCTGACTAAAGTAGGCTTGTAAATCCGGGTCTGCAGGGTCTGGAGAATTTGAAGGAGTTTTCACCTTGGGTTGTTGCAAGGACAAGGGACAGGGCACAGGAGGAGAGTTCTAATCCAAGGATCTAGGTTCCTGGTGTCATACCTAGGTGGGGGAATGGAGGATTCTTGTTTGCTGCTGGTTTTGGGTACTTTCTTGAGTTGTGGTGTTCATTGGAGGTTTTGAGAAGGATCAAATGAATGGACTAAATTCAGGAAGATTAGTGGTAACAGAGGTTGAGCGATGGGGGGGGGGTGGTGTTGGGTTTGGGCTGTAGAACAGTAGACAGATCATTCTTTCGGAACGGGTGTGATTATTGTTGTGGTCTTGGGGGAGAGATGAGTGTAGCCGCACGTTAGGGGTCGTGGAGGTCTCATGGGGCAATTATCTAACATGTGGCCTGGGAGTCCTCAGCATTTGCATAACCATGCTTGAAATCTTCTTTGTCTTTCGGAGAGTGTGAGGGGTTGATAATTGATCTGCATGGGATTTGAAACAGGTGAGCTGTAGGAGACTGGGTTAACTTGCATGGGTTCTGGAGTGGGTTTGTCTTGGGCATGTGAGAGGAGCTGGGTTTGATAGTGGGAGGTACACCTGTGGGAATGGCAGAGACGCGTTGGCCAATGCAGAGGGTGCATTGGAGGTGACTCACGGGGAACACAACAGGCCCTGGGTTTCTGGCAAATGGAGTTTTTATGGGGAACTGGGAGGGTTGTGATTGGATAATCGAGTGACTGGAGACTGGAGAGGTAATTGAGGATAGGGTTGTGACAAGTGGTCAAATTGACAGGTGGATCAAATTAAATGTATTATTACTATAATGAAGATTATTACTATTAAATAAATACTTTGTATTTAAACGCCTATTAATTTAGGATTGGTTTAAACAAGGGTTCATGAACTGAAATAGTTAGTTTTTCAGATCCAGTCAAGAAGTGACGTTTGTTGTTAGCCACTTTCCTTTTATTAAAAAAAAAAACAAACAATAATATTTCCCTATTAAAGCCGCCACACTGGATTCAAAGGGGTCTGACTCAATCTCTCCTTTTTTACCCTTATACATCTACTTAATGTTCTAAATTACTGAGGAGGAAGAAGCTAGAATGATTAGCATCAAACCAGAACTTTCTGCTATTTTCCATGCTGTCCAAATTATTATATTATGTCCCAAAAGTAGAGCAGTACGATAGATTACAAGATAATTGCTCAGCCGAATAATTGCTGACCAAGGGTTAATTTGCATTTGCAATGAGTAATAATCTTCTCCAGGCTAATGATGGAATCTAATGAAGGTGTATGAGAGGCTTACTGTCGGAAGAACTACAAGTCATGTTCACCACAACTGCAGTTGAAAGAGCAAATGCTTGAAGGAGAGCAGTGAAATGCCTAAATACCATCTGTGCAGTCATGAACACCTGGAGAGATTCACTTTGCATCCAATTACCGGACTTGTTTTCATACTTCTATCCATCTCAACAAAGCTATAATACCTTAGAAAAGGCGAGCCATCCACGACAATATTTTGAGCGATTAAAAGACCAGATGTTTCCAGGATAACGGAATGCTATGAGTGTCATATTTTGTTATTTTGACTAACAAAATTTGGTCAGTGGAGCTTAAATGTGAGTATTAGAATTCACAGGAGGCAAAACAAGCTCTTTAATCAGTTAAATGGAATGGAGGCATTCAGCAGTTTGCTTATAATGGATTTCTGTTGATTGAACACATTTCAATTGGATTTCAATCAGCACCAAGGTCCCTCATGCGGCTAATCAACTATTTACAATTGCAAAGTTTCTGACATTACATTTATATTTGCCCAAATCTGTGCAACCATGGCAACAAACCAATGAATCGCATTTATCATAATCCCAACACCTGCATTTTTAATTACAAAACTGTCATCATTCCCTCTGCATACTTTTTAATCGTCGACAGAGTATACAGCACTGCATGTTCAGAATGGTGAACTTTCATATACAACATACTGGTACAACAAGCAGGTTTTCCAACCCAGCCTCCATACTGCACCGTCGTCATTTCCAGCCAGCTAATGTTAATGACTCAGCATTTCAAGGCTATTTCAAGAAAAAAATCTTGCCAAATCCATCTGTTTTACAAGCCATGATGAGGCTTTCTCCTCTGAGATGGTGCTAACCAATGATAATCTGCAATGTCATGGGAATAAATCGCTCTAAATTCCTGTCCTGGTGGGCATAAGCTGTCTGTTATCGCCACTGAGCAGATTTTTAAGTTAAATAAACACATATCTACAAAACTGCAATGAACAAATGCACCAAGAACTCACACATAATATACAAGAAATATACTCTAAGGTTAGCTTCTGTAAAGCAGCACTGGGACTGTCTTTTGAGATGGCTTTTCAAAACATAAAATCTATCTCGGACTTAAGAACACGTAACCAATTAAAAAGAACAGTGACATTAAAACCAATATAAATATAGCATTAATTTCCATGGTCTTACTGAATAATTATATCGTTGACCCTTGTCCCTGCCCCTTAGCTCTGTTAGTTTCTTTCTTGACACCATGACCAAAGAGACCCAAAAATGTATTTATTTTTTCATTTAGAAAAAGATTAAATCCTAGGTATATATTTCCAGTCTTTCCCTTTAGCACTTGGTTTAAAGAGGAAGGGGAAGATGTACTACTTTTGATTAAAAAAAAAAACCCAGCGAATGATAGAAAGTACCTTATCAATAGTAAAATTATATTATATTAGTGCTGGGCAAACATAAAAAAGTTTCTGCAAACCTTTATTTGAATAACAAAGGGTTTAAAGGGAAAATAATTTGCAACAATTCTAGTAGATAAAATCACATGGATACCCATAAGATATTGAATTGAAAACAAAAACAAAATTAAAAAGATAAGTCTTTCTCTCATATTGGAATTAAAAAGTGAATCTGCTCTGTACATATAGAAATAGAATCATAAAATAGATCATAAAAACATTTCATGGTTAAAGTTTTTACATTCTTTGCATTTCTTTAGAGTCTAGGGCAGAAACTTTAAAAGGTTGGGGAAAATTGGTTCATGGTTATATATTGCTAACATTATTATAGTTTTTAACTTTTTTAACCCACAGATAATCGGTCACTACTGAAATAAATTTTTATCCGGTGGGATGTTGACTTTAATAACGTTGATAATAATTCCTATGTTTTTACATGTGGCCTGAAGTTCTCGTTTAAGAGATGGAAAACCTTACATTCTTATTTCTCCTCCTGGAGAGACGCATAGACAAACAGGTTCAGTGGGTTCACCTTCCATTCGAATTATTAAGTTAAACAGATATTTGATTTAAGTAAATAGGATCCTATTGTACCTTTAACTTTGTCTCCAACGCAACCGTGGCTTTCCGTCACGTCACGTGGGTGCATGCATCCCTGATTTAAATTTGGTTTCGTTTTGTGCAAACTGCAATAGTTTCATTCAATTTAAAGTGCAGTTCATAGAAAAACCATTGTTACTCCTCATATTTTGCTTAGTGTTGAAAACAGATATATGACACTTAACATTTTACTTTGCTGTTTAATATGTTATTTTGTTGTTTAAAAATAGCAAGCCACCGTGAATTTGAGACCCATGGTTTAGGTGCAAACCTTTTACACAAAATAAAAATTGTTCTATCGAAAACACACAAATGTGCTTAAAATAATTAAATAATTATCTGCGTTAACATTAAATTAAATACAGTCATCGCTCCCACCTTCCTCCCCTTCACCTCTCACGGGGGTCTACTCGGACACATCCGAGCAAGACAGCAAGCCTGCACGTCCATACCCACCACACACGCTTATGAACTTAAACCTCTTAAGCCCGAGAGTCCCCGGTACCGGGGACTTGCCCCCTTGTGCGTTACATTTTCACTCATAGCTCACGAACCCTGAGAATAACCCACACATATTAAATACTGTTGTGTTCAGCGGAAACTCCTCTAAAAACGTATCTAATTCAATTTCATATTCGTGAACCACAGCTCGAACGCCATGCAAATAAACAACAACATGTCCGGAGTATAATTCATGACCACGTTTTTGTTTATGTGCGATATGTATCCACAATATAAACGGAAACGCCAAAACCATGATATTAAATGAAAGCTAACAACCAGCTGAATCCAGCGATATGCAACTCATTAACATTGCATGAAGTATTTCAGAGCAGGGAGCGAAAGTTCCACGAAAAAATGCCAGCGAAAATCAAGCAAGCATGTAAATCTTGTCTTACCTTTGCCGTTTTTTCAACAAAAAGTTATTTCCATAGCGATAAAAGTCCGTTTGTTGTTATGTCCGGTCAATAGCTTCGCGAAAACGCCATTTTTGCATTTTTTCTGTGGTTCCTTGGTCTCATGACGTCACCAAATATGGAATGACTCCCCGTGCGTAAGAGGTGGTCTCTCCACGCTGCGCGTCGTGTGATTCGTTAGCGATCCCGTCAGTCTCAAAATGGTTGAGCTGATTGGTTTCCATAGAATCAGAGCTTTCCAGCGATATATAGAGCTCCCGGATTGGACAGATGGTCGGGGGGTAGGGACACGCAGAAGCTCGACGTCGAAAGCGTTTGTGAATGAAAGTTCCCAAAAGCGCAGCAAGATGGCGTAAATGAGCTTCCACCCCCCCTTTACAGCGTTTCTTTAGGAGTTTTTTTGCTGAAATCATGTCCCGTAAGCAAGAAAAGAAGACTATGAACGTAGCTGAAGCTTTGGACAAGATTTTTTCCATATTTCAATTATTGTGCCAAATTGTGCCAAACTGTGCCAACATGGATTACGCCTGAACTTTGTTCAATCAAAACCTTTACAGAATATTAGTTTCTTGTAGTATGAACACCAAACTTGCTACAGATTTTCTTGACATGTAGTGGTTACAATTGATTGTGTTTATTTGCTTCGTTATAAGTAAAATAAGGAGATATTGGAGGAAACATGTGTTTTTTTTTAGGCGGAGTTCATTTTTTGGCCATTCCAACATCAATTACTCTTACCCAGTGTTCTTGACTGTCAAATTAACTCATCCACACCACTCCCCAAGAACCTATCTTCATTTTGATACCAAGATTTGCAGTTTAGGCCTTGTAAAAGCTGAGAAATGCCTTAAAAAGTAAAAGTATAGGATTTTCGGAAAATAGGCCTCAGGGCTTAAGAGGTTAAAGCAGGTCCAGATATTCGAACTCCTGAAATAATTATCTGCATTAATAGGCCAAGCCCTATATTCTATGAATAATGAGTTAATTTTGAATGTACTTCGTCAGCTATATTGATACCAGTGTGAACAATCTGTGTCAGTTGCATTGATCCCATTCAGAATTTTTCCCACATAGCGACATGGTATTTAAAATGTAAACAGTGCCAGTACTTAAGATTCTGACTGGGAGCAGTAGGCTCCCCACACCTACTTCACTCAATGATTTTTTTTGCAAATACGTCAATCAATACAAGATGAGATCCAGTAACCTCTAGGATGACCGTATATTTAAAATAATATATATATATATATATATATATATATATATATATATATATATATATATATATATATATATATATTTTTGCAATTATGTAGCAATGCAATTATGTTTTGTTGAATGTTTCTTTAGCCTTTAGACTGTGTTCTGCAAATTTCTGAAAAAATAATTTTCAAAAACAGATAAAATTTGGAAAAAATTGTGTAACAAAGATGCCCTGATAGCAAGTATTTTTTTTTTTTTTTATTTGAAGCTAAGTTGTGGCCCAGTCTCGGAATCTTCATTGGTTGGAGAGCCAGAGCCATGCCACTAGCTAACTGCACTTCTGACTCATGACAGTTTTCCTTATGGGTAGATCTTGGCCAAAGGAATTTTATGTGGGATACATCTAGCGCCGATTAAATTCTAAAGCTCAGCCTGGGGAGCTAGGTGGCAGTCGGGCTGGATCTTCTGCACAATTTGGACCAAGATGATTTTTGCTCTTTGGGTAAATTGAATCCTTTTAAAAACACCATTAAATTAATTCAACTAACTTGTGTCAAGTTATCCGAATGACATTATGCTGAAGCTTTTCTGAAATGAAATCATTTACATTAGGTGATTTGATTGAGTCTCTTTCACCCTGGTCACAGACCCTGAAAACAGCTGGCAATTTTTTATTAGATAGAGGCCCTTGGCTCCAAAGGAATGCCTTGATTCATGGCCATATTCACCAAAGTCTTATTGTTGATTGAGAGTGATATAAAACTGTAAAAATCAATTCAATATTCCCACAATCTCCTTCTGCCTCACTGAGCACATGTAGCCAGCAAAAGAGCTGGCTAGCTCCCAAAAGAAGAGATACCGAGTTAAATGCTTCAGACTTATTAGTCTCGTGATCGCAAATCTGTTCATTCCTTTCAAACAGTTTCCACAGATGCAACAGACAAAACTCTGTGTCATCATCAACAGTGCCTAAAATAAAGAACGTTGAACCATTATGCCACTGGTTTAATGTGCAGGGATCCGATTCACTTTCCCTTTGCCCCTGGTGCTGTGAAACAAATCGAATCTAGTTCAGCTTCACTGCACAACAATCCATCTCTGATCTGCCAGTTCAAGAACCCATTGACTGCTAACACATGTCTGCTAAGAAGAGTTGAAGAGTTTCTGGAAAATATCTTCAGAAACTAAACACCAATCTCATAAACAGTATGATATCATAATATCATAAACAGATCATTAAGTACTTGATGTATCTAAAAATAAAGTTTCGTTGTTCAGTAATATCACAATATCAGACACTAAAAGAAAACATCAAAATACATTAAATTCATTTTGCTTTTGAATCACAGGGGGGCTAAATTTTTAATTGTGAAACATCGTTGTCGAGTAGACCTCTTGAGGAAGTGACCAGCTGTGTGATCGGCGCCAACAGTGAATATAATTTTCAGCTTTACAAAGATTTCTTCCTTTGTTTGAAGGCACTTAAAATCAGAGACGTGCGTGATGTTAATGGCTGGTGATGGCATCAGTCAGATTTACAAACATATGAACCCTACATAGTAGCTAACAAAGTATCCTCCCTTGTTTTATCTTACAAAGACCTTATGAAATGTCTAAAATGTATACAAAATGTAAAAGCTACTTCCATTGTCATCCAATTTGAAATTGTTTATGGCATCCTATAAATATCTGAATAGCCGTATTTTTTTATATGTATAATTTAAGTTATTAATGCATACATATAATTTACGTTTCACTCTTCCTGAAATGCCGATTGCAATTGAGTTTGTATTGTTTATTGAGATGTTTATATTGGAATAAAACAGTTATTTAAAAAAAAAAAAAAAAACTTGTAAAAGACCTTTTTCACCTTCTGACTGGCCACCAAAAACATTTGTTATTAAATACAAAATGAGCACAAGAAACATTATTATTGACTTTACTTATAAACAAAGTTCTTGCACTGTTCCATCTGTGGAAAAGACTTAATAACTTGTTTGTAGAAGTGTTGTTTTTCTTTCTGGTGTTTTAAAGGTCTCTGCCAGTAAAGAAAGCTGCTCTGCTAGACTAATTCTATTATTTTTAGCCTAGTGTCTTAATCTCTTGAATCACCACTGCCCCCTAGCTTGGGGCTGGGCAGATATGTGTCTCACCTGCCTTTTCTCTGCATTGCATGACGCAAATAACACATGTAGTTGCTGGTTAAAACAACACAGTGCATCATAAACATCAGCTTAACTATGTAAATTCATCTCAAATAGTCCAAGTGGTTGAACGCTTTAATACTGCCATACAGAGACAAGAGAGGGATTTAAGACAGGCAAAAGGTACTGGCATTTAGGGGTACTTAGTGTCTTCATTTTTGGAATTATTTGAAATGATTTTGTTTCAGAACAACAAATAGAATTAGTGTTTAGTATTGTAATTATCAGCCATAAACCATAACTTAACCCAAATTTGAAAGCCACACCAGCTCTGTGCCATTTCTCTTACTTACCCTTACCTCTTAGACCTTCTCCTACACCTACCCTTAGCCAGAGAGATAAAGTGCTGAAAAAAATACAGCTTTGATTTGGGACACCCCATACAAACCTGTATTTGTCAGCCAAATTGTTCTGATTAATGACCAAATCCTAGCCCTTCCCTTTCACTCATGAGACAATTGGAACACTCCTTTGCCCAATGTAACTCAGCCTAAACATAAGATATGAACTCAAGCTAAGATGGAAAATTTACAGGGATGCAGCACAGGGAGGAAATAAATCATTGGTAAACTCTGCCTTTTTTAATACATGCGCAGTTATATTCACACATTCTGAATGGGTTGCCAGACCACGGGCAAATAATATACACTCATCATTCACACAGGTGTTCCTGTGGACAAATTATGAACCAACCAGAGTCCCCATAGGAGACTCACACAAACACAAGGAGTAAAACTCACAAAGCTTCATGGCAGCGGTGATTACTACTATATCACCTCCCTATTGTAACCATATGAAGTGTAAATCCAACACCTCTGCCTGTCTTTCTCTCTGTCTCTGTCTTTAAACCTAGCTCAGATCTCTCATAACCCTGAGGGAACCTTTATTTATAGAAGCCAGTAGCAACTTCAATAGCTTTTAATAATTAATGATTTGGAGACCTGGCAGTGGAAGGGCAGCTCCACCAAACAGTTATAAAGTCAACATATTTATGACTGCAGCTGAACAAACCTCATCCATGTTCAGAGTTCTACAACAATCACTAATGTAAAAACTGGAAAATAAACTCTAGAGCTCAGGCCCCAGAGCTTCTTTCTTTGTAGTAACCACACACAGTTGTTAGGGGCTCCTGTTTAAGATGACTTCATAGTGTGCACTGCTCCACATTCCCAGATTCTCTCCGGAGTATGTGTGTGTCAGAGAAGGGGGTGCGGGGGGAGGAGAGAGAGATGCTGCTTGACAACAACATACTATGGAATGGTTAGTTTAAGGACAAAGATGGAAGTGAGAACAAGATTGAGGAGATTGAGGACTATTGCCTGTAAATCTCTCTCTGCTGTGATGTGGAGAGAAAGGAGAGGAAAAGAGGAAACTAAATGCAATTAGTGAGACGGAAGGTATTTAGAGAAACCTCAAGTTCTCTTTCATAGCTAAAGAGGTTTGGCTCACTTTCTGGCTGCCCATTTAGCTCATTTTCTTACTTTCTCTAGTCAAGGACTACATTTGATTCTTGGTGAAAAAATCTGCAGTAATAGTACTAACAGTAGTATTACAGATTTTTATAGATTTATAGAAAAAGTTAGATTTTAAGAAAGCAGATCTTCACCCAGAAGAAACCAATGGAATAGTAATGGTAACCGAATTGAAAACAAATGTGTAACCACCACTAAATTGATAAAAAAGGATCTGATAACCATGAGCCCTGGTTTTAATTTGTTTAATTCACTGCTATGCTCATGTTATCAAGTGTTTTTTTTTTTTTTATCTTTCTTCTCTCATACATCTCATGAACTCCAGAAGATCAGCTACTCACTGTGAATGCACAGGACCACTTCACTGTGGGATAAGCATCACGATCAATGTCTTAAATCCCAAAATATTTTTTTCAACCAAGCTGATGAGTTAAAATGTGTTGTTTTATAAACCACTGAGACTACTGACTTGTGTACGGTACAAAAAAAGTCATATCAGCTTGAAAGAAATGTGATTCAGAAGTATTCTTTAAAAGGGAGAAAATCTGATCCAAACATATTTTTAAATAATGTTTTAAGGGAAGCTGTGCAGGCACCTTATTGTGTTTGTTACATTTCTTCTTCCGATTCTTCTGGCACCCTGAAAACTGATTGCAGGAAAGTTAAGAAATTTGGCACACGATACAATTGCCCATTATGAGTAATCTGGCCTATTCTAGACCCTGCAAACACTATAGCGCCACCACTAGTCCAAATTTGTACTTATTTTTATGATAATAACTTTTGAACTGTATTTTGGTCTAAAGCCAAAATACTTAATTATTCTTGCTTAATCCCTGGCTCGGGACAATTTTAATCGACTATATGATGTCATTATATGTTTATAATTATTATACGTATTAAATTATCCCCTATTCCAAATTATCACCACAACCAACTTTTGAAAACTCCTCCTAGACCCATTATCAGATTTTCAACAATTTTGTTACAGATCATCCTCGGACTATACTGACTATAAATAATGGAACTCAAGTTAATTCCAAAAAGCATTTACAAATGGGGCTTGAATAATTATAATGTAAGGCTGGCCAAAACGGTTGTAAGGCTAGATCTCTGTGTTGCTTTAGTACATCAATACCAAACTTGATGAATGTTATAAACTGGGATCTGAGGCTCCCTGCAGAGTTTCAGAACAGTGATCCCGAAGGCCTTTTTGCCTTGAATATGTGTTCATTGTAAAATCATAAAAATATCCTCAATATGTTCTGACTGTATGTTCATTTTTACTTTGTCAGCCATCAGTTTTGTGGCAGCATAAAAGAAATGAACAAAGTTATACAAATGTTATTTTCAAAAATCTATTCTTGACTTTTTTTTTCTGCATCATGGTGAGAACAGATACTAATTTTATCATATCAGTCAGATTATTACCAAATTTGAATCAGAACATCCTCCGACCTAGCTGGCAAAAAGTTCTGAATTTCGTAATGATAAACTAAAGCCCTTGAGTTTGGACATTTTAGAACCTTTTGCATACAATCCAATGTAAATGTGGTAATTTGCCTGTATGCCAAATCAACCTGTTGTAGCTTCTTGAAGAATGGCCCGTATACCACTTGCAGTTATATTTTTGTGTTTTTTTTTTCTTAGTTTATTACAGGGTGTTTATAGCATCCTAATTTTATTTAATTATTTAAAAATTAATTGATTTGATCCAACAGTTTAAACAGGTTTTGCAAACCTGACAAGCAGCAATGCATACGTAACCATATTTTTTTTATGTTCTATTCCATTTGCTTGCTAGTTAAATAAAAACCAGGGTAAGAATGTTGCATTACATAAATAAAACCACTCAAAAATAAAAATCAGTGTGAAGAACTAAATTTCTACATGTCAAAAACATCATTCAGCTTAGACTTTGTCTGAATTAAATAGTGTAGGAAGCAGGTCAGGATGCAATCCAAACATCAGCCGACATGCCCTGATGCCTTCTTTTATCTGGATACTTGAAACAGCAGCATTTTTTGCCATCACTGACATGCTTTTTTCCCACTCAGTATCTGCAAGCAACAGTGTGTGGTTGGCACTGACTACTTAACCTTGGCAAAGCCACAGGCCGAGAACAGAAGAGTGTGTCAGCAGAATGAGCCGACTTACACTGCACTGTTAGTATGAGCATCAGAGCGCTGGAACACGGCCTGCCGACAGCTGTGTGCCACACATTCGAGCACACATACAGAGTAGACAGGCATCAATGGAGCAGCAGCCTAGTACAGTCACCAAATCAATGGGCACACACACACGGAGCCAGAGAGAATGCTGGATAGAGAGTGTAGAGAGAAAGAGAGAGAGGGGAGTGATTATGAGAGGGGTATATGCCCTAGGGAGCAGCCCAAAAAAATCTTCCCTGCGGCTACAGACGCTCAAACGCTTGTCCAGAAGGAACTGTGTGTATTGTCAGCACACTGAGGTCATGTTGATGTATAGATCTTGCAAAGGCTGAAAGGGTGATGCGTTTTTTTTCCTGTAGGTCAATAAAGGAAATGGTGAGTGCAGAAATTTCACTGAGCTAGGATCATGGTCTGAGGTATGTTCAGTGAAAATATTTGCCAAGCCCAGTCGATTTATCAGCTTTTAAAGTAGAAAACGCCTAGGATTCAACAATGTTATCTCTAGACAAAGAAATAAAAGAAATAAATCAACTTGGTAACTTTGTTTAGAAAATCTCTTTTATGAAAAAGAGACAAAATTTTTCCGGTTTCCAGAAACGTGCAGTTAGCTGCAATTCTAACACATAGATGTGAATGTGTGAGTGAATGTGTGCTCTGCAATGGACTGGTGACAGGGTGTACCCTATCTCTTGCCCCATGTGAGCTGGAGATAGGGACCAGAAGACCCACGTGACCCCGAAAGGGAATAGGCGGGCAGGAAAATGAATGAATGAATACTCACAGCTGAGCCATTTCCTCTTTGTATATAAACAATTGAGTAAAAAAAGTAAATTTCCACCACATTGAGATCAGATTGTAAGCTTTTACATCCACTTTTGTTCACACGGATAGCATTTTCAGACAGAAAGAATTATCACTGCACACATCATTACAGTGTGAGACACCAAAATGTGGCACCACCACATAGCTGTCTAAAAACTAAGCCTTTCTTTGAGCATTACATCACATATATAGCATAAAAATACCCCAAAAAGTCTCCATTGTTTCATGTTGTATGCCTTCAGCATTGGTCATTTCATTTTCTTCATTTGGTTTATCACATTTGCTAGAATAACATCAGAGCCCACTCAGAGCAGATATTGGAGGTTGGAGAAGGTGAATCATGGCATGTAGAGCTAAACCATGCCAGAGTCAGACCATAACTAAATCCGGAATGCAGGATAAGAGCTCCACCACCAAACTTAAACTTTCAATTGAGAAGCATGATTAATAACTCAACAGGAACTATAGAAAGTTTGAAGGTCTACAGCAACTGGCCAGAAAAATGGTCACCTCTGTATAATTTTAACTTTGGCATCTGCTGCCCCTACTTTGTCAACTTACATGGTCTAACACTTCTTGCTATTCTGTCTTTTGCCATAGCTTCAACTTTTTTTCAACAAAAGCACTGAAAAATGTTGCATTTATCAAATTTAACGAGTTGAACAACTGGCATCCTCTCAACATCCTGGAATTCACTGAGCCCCAGAAACGAGATTTGGACTTTACACAGCTTTGGTTATGGAAGTGAAAAATGTGAGGGAGAGAGTAAATACATTTCTGACTCAATTTGTTTAATGTCTAATTGATTATTCAACGAGAACGAGAAATTACTAGAGTCCAAACTGTCCTTTTGTCTCGGAGAGGATGAAAATGTTTTCTGAGGCTCGAAACAGATGACATTAAATCAGTAGCTGAAACAACACTGATATCTGACTCAACTGCCAGCATCTATTTATCATCCTCAACATCAAAGTCTGACTGAAGGGAAACTTCAGTTAAAAAACTCAAGATAAGGGTCAGATATGAGAGATATGCCTCTTCACTCAATTGACTACAAGCTTTGATATCCAAGAAGAGAACTTTTCTATAAGTGCTCATGTGCTTGTCCCCAGTTCCAGAAACAGATTTGTGAAGTGTAAGTTCTTTGAAAATATTCAGTAGATTGAAGCCCGTTGCAACCTCTACACAGACTGAGCATGACAAAGAAAAAAAAAACATTGAAAAAAAATTCATTTAAAATTCACAAATAATAAAGTTAAAGGGTAAAGATTAAATATTTTATACAACAATCATTTATTCATATGGTGTACAGATTACTTTTTGTGTCTAGTACAGCATCAGTTAGTGGTAGATTTTTCTCATCCCTTCATTCACCAAGAAGATACTTTAGTCATTTAAGGGTACTTTTATTGCCTTATCATTTCTCTGGATTATTTTCAGTGTTGACACCATTGAAAGATGGACAAGATTTATATATAAGGTTTGTATACGAAATACACTGACCTCATGATGCGGGTATGTATCTCAATACAGGGTTCAAACATTTAAAATAAAAAAAGAACAAAAAAACTATTTAAAGTAACAATTTGTTTCTAAAACAATTACAATGTTTAATTTCACAAATGTTAAATTAGAACTATGTCTGTTCATTTAAAAAAAAAGAATATCTCACTGTGTAAAAAAATAAATGTTTTTATAAAATAAAGTGTTTTTTACATTAATAGCTGGCACCTAATACTGAAATTCTTAGCTGCTAAAGATTCAAAAGGCAAGACTGTTAAATAAACTAAAACTAAAGATAAAAACCCATTAAATCAGTTATCAAAACATCACAAAATGGCTTTTTTTATTCAGTTGATTTTATTCAGGTCCATCCATTATACATAATTTAAAGATTTTAATATTGAAATTTGAATAGGTTGAGCAATTGTTCATAGCTATGAAGTTTCCATCAAAATGTTGCCTTCTGTCACCATTTTTTTGTTTAAATCATTTATTAGAACTTGTTAACAATAGTGTTGAGTTTTCTGAAAGATCCAGGGAACAAAAGCCAGGAAATCGTCAATGCTCAGTCTTTTGTTAATCCAAAATATGACAAGACTTCCCTTCGTTTGCTCAATTGACGGTTTACAACAGCCGGACAAAAAATATACAAAATCTTCCCTGATTATGATCATTAATCCTCAGTCCCTCTAAGCTCCATAAAACTAATAAGTTCCATCAATCTACAGTGGGATAATTTGAAAATTACTGACAACTGTTGTTGCACAAGTCCAATGTTCCTTCAGGAAAGCTCCTTAGGGAACTTTTTGCTTTGATAAGCACCATCGGTTTCTTTAGCAAACCATTTCCTTTCCAGCACTTGATTGGAATTTCACTAGCTGATGCAATCTGGGATCAACAGCAAACCCGGAACAAGACCATTATGGTCACTCACAAAATGCTATGAGTGTTGAAGATGAATGGAGCAATCCCTAAGGATTTCATTTTTCTGTTTAATCTAATGCCACCCCAAGCTGGAAGGAAGCAAAAAGGAACATTGATTGCACACTACACCACTGCAACAGTGAGAGAGGATCCCATTAAACCTGCTCCAACACTTGTAAATGTTACGCTGAATATTTTCAGCGGTTCCCTCTTCTGCCACAATTTGAGAGCAACCAAGAGAGAGACCAACAAAGATCTGTTCTGGAATGACAACGGTCATTTAAGTGGATTAAGATTTATTAGAGTGATGTACTTGAGCTTAACACTAAGGTCCTGTTCACACATCCCCGGTTATTTTGAAAGCACAGCACCATTTTAATTTAACCGCACATTTAAAATGCTGGCCAAGGTGAACTGTATTTGAAATGCTCCACATTACGGGTCAGTGTGGGCAGGGAAGCCAGAATATTTTGGAATTGAGGGGTCGTAGTCGTCATGCTGTGTCATTGCTGTGTTGACAACAGCCAGAGAAATGGCGGTCGAAGTGAGGACTACCTTGGTTCTTTATTTGATCACCGAACAGAGGCACTTGTGTTTTTGCACACGCAGTGTTAAATAATCATTTTCTGTTGGTTTTGTAGTCATTACAGTCTTTCAGGGGTGTTTGAGTGTTTAAACGGACATGCGTGGACAAGTTTTTTTTTTTTTTGTACACAGTGTACAAAAAAAAAATGTGGGGCAAGTAAAACGGTACCAGCATTGCACCTATTTTTATTTATTTAAGAAATAGGCAGAGTTTCAGATTTGCTGTATTTTGATTCATTGACATTCTGCTGTTTACCTATAGCCATTTAAAAAAATAGAAACATTAAAGGAACTGAAAGGGGAGAAACCAAAATGTCTGAAATGTTCACTTGTAAAGCAGAATTAACGTTTCAGAAGTAAAAATGGTTTCATTTATTCAAAAGCTAGCTCTGGAACCACAAGCAAGTACAAAGTTCTGTCTTGTGAAATAAGAAGGCAGAATTTGACCCACACCCATCCATGAGATCTATCCCCAACATTCCCAGCTTGATTGCTCAGGAAAAAGATGAATCTACCACTCTGGAATCCACCTGTAAAGATTATAAAAAGAATCTGCTCAGTGACAGGGTGCAAAAACTTTGGTCTGCTTTAATCTGTTATTTCTCAAGATGTATGAGGCTGGAAGAGTGCAGAGGGTGGATCATTTTACAGTGGACTATTTTATTTCACATGCATTGACTTGGGGGAAATGATTAGCATTTTTTTTTCATTAGTATGTGTTCAAAGTTGCTGTGTTGGAATAATATGTAACAAAGATTCTGAATATTCTGGACATTGAAAGACCAATCATTTACAACAATAAATTCTTCATAATACAGATTATTTCTTTTATTCATAGTTTAGCCAAAATCAGCATCTGTTTCTTTAATTGCAACATTATTCAACAATGAAACATCATTAAGTTTATACGTCCATTTATTAATGAATATTTTAACTGCTGCAAATGTACATTAGTCAATGCTATATACTTATATTTTTCAACTTTTTATAACATTCTACCAAGTTTGCTCTGTTTAAACTTGCTCTCATGACTTGGAGCTCTGGAGTTTTTGTGATCAAGTTCCCTCAGACTGAACATCCAGGGAATCAGAGAGGAAATGACATTATATAATTGGACCTCCATGAACAATTTGAAGTTTACACAAAAATCCAGTTTATGACTTTGAAAACAATCGTCTTAATACGATTCCGATAATAAATTGAAGTCAAATTCAATCTCATAAACTCATACTGGCAGCTCATCTTCAAATCTAATGTATCAAAATGTTTATTAAGTATGTATTAAAGTATATACATATACACATATATTATGTTAATATTAATGACAAAGATCTTGATCGATCCACTGTGGATGGAATGTGTTAACACTCTATTAATATGCATAAGTTTTGCTAATAAATCTCAATCTTTCATTTTGCGTGGATAATTTACAGTTTGTCAATAGAGATCTTGTTTTATAAAGTCAATGATTGACACAAGAACCCTGTCAAATGAATGTAAAGTGTGTCATGGGTTTCCTCCAGGAGGCGACTTCTCTTTCCCTCCAGATGCAAAATAGAAAATGAAACTGCAATTCATCAACTGGCTGCTTGATCCTGCTCTCAGGGTTGTGCTTAAAAAAAAACATTTTTTACATTCATATTGCTAATTTTGTCCTACATTGATTGCCCTTTATTGATTTGCATCTGTATTAGAAAAACATGAAACATGATATTTAATCACCTGAAACTATGTGTTGCCCTTGTATGTTCCTATACTAACAATGTATTCTAAATATTACAGCACAGGCTCATGAGACAATTCAAACAAGAGCTCAAAATTATATTAGTGAAAAAAGGAAAATCTTTGAAATCACAGTTCCTGATTACACAATGTTCTCAAAATATAATCCACATAATCCACAAATCAGTTCCAAAACACTCCTTTCCAAGAAATCCCTAATGAGAGAAACAGATTAAGTGTACGATGGGGAGAGTGCAGATATCCATCTGAGAGGCTAATGGAAAGCTACTGGTGATTTACTACAGGAAGCAGAAAATGCAATCAAACGTGTGACTCATGGAAAAAGCATGCATGAGTATATGACATGGCATTGAGAATGTCATTCCTGAGCATCTATAACAAGCATAGAATCAGCAGATGAACCAAGAGCCCCAAGAGAATGAGCTTTTTTAGCTTACCTGACATTTGAGACACGCAGGCCTTCGCTTTCCTTCCTGTGGGAAAAAGTGAGACACAGAGTAAGAAAAAGGCAAATTAATAAATGATATGTATTTCACTCAATGACTCTGAAGAAAAAAGCCAGTAAAGTTAATTCAGAACATACTGGGTGTAGGAATAAGTCACTAAAATAATTTTAATGTATTCTTAAAACAAATCACTACGACAAATTCTTTACACAAGGTCTTAAAAATTATTTATAGTTTGAGAAATTGTTAGTTTAGGGATGACAGATAAAACTTTTATATGAAACATTTAGAAACTAAACAAATAAAGCCAACAATTATTGGCTTTCCATCATTTGTGTGGGTTGTATCTTGAATACATTACATTATTTGTAAATGAAAACAGCCATATACGATGCAAGGGCAAGGTTTAACCCTGCTTACACACAATATTAAAGAAAAAAATGCACATAATAGCCTATATAAAGTGTAATATGATGTCAGTCCACACTGTGTTTAGTTTTAGCGACTCTTCTAGAAAGGAAACCAAAAAGGTCAAAAATAGTTTTATGAAAATTTTGGACTTTGGACCATTGGACACATCGACTTTGGATGAGGTATGCAGTCTTCACTTTAACACATAAAAAACTGATCAACTAATCAACTCTATCACTTTAAATCTTTTAAACCTTCCTTTGAGTACTGGTATGCAGTCATGATGGAACAGGAAGGTGCCATTCCCAAACTGTTCCAGAACATTGATTAGTCTAAAATCTATTTTACTTTATGGTCAAACATTTCTTTTACTGGAACTAATGCACTCCCAAAGTACCATTTTAGGTTGCTGGCAATACTGCACAGATTCTTTCCATACTGCAAGTTGTAGAAATGGAATAAATTGAAATTTCTTATCATATTTCACAACTGGATTTGTTGTACATATTGGATCCCATTACGATACCACACGGACCTCTAAGAAAGCCCCCCATGTCTCGCAAATGCAGAATTAGTGCTTAATTTGAATCAATCATGTCCTCGGATGTTATTTGACCACCTGGATTGTAAATATAATATAAATACAAAGCAGATTTAATTTACAGTATATTTAACTTTAATGGAAAACTCCAATATTTGGGTCAGGCAGATTTTGTTTGAGTCAGGCAACTTCAGAATTTTTTTTTTTTAATGAACTAAAAGAAGCTCTGTTCACACAATAATTAACATGTTTGACGTGGCATGGGCTTAAGCTCATGTTGAAACTGGATGCATTTGAAAATTCCAAAAATGTTGTCGTCATGCTTCTATTTGGTGTCTCCCTTTTTATACAAATCTGCGTCATTGCTGTTCATGACCACGTTTCTGTCCATCTTCAAAACTCAATTTGTCACATTCTTAACAATCTGCCAGCAGATTCATTCATCAGTGAATGAAACGAACTGCTGACATAGCAGCTTGTGCTCTAGCTTGGCTGGCTGGAAAGAGAGGATAAACTACTGCTGGGTTGCCAGAAAGGTCTAATAGGAATTTATATACATACATACATACATACATACATACATACATACATACATACATACATACATACATACATACAGGATTTGGTGTGTAATTGTATACTAAAAATAGATAAACAACCATACTCTCTTAATGAACATAGACAATAATTATATTCCTGGTAACATATCATACACAGATAGATTTCATTTGCTAAAAGGAAGATCAATGCGTCAATGACTGAAAGTGTAGATACAAAACAGTATGAAAAAAAGTTTTGAAATTTCCGCCAGGTAAAAACAAGAAAAAATGGCTTAAAAATTAAAAATTCTGAGATAACCCTAACCCTATATTATTAATCACTTACTTGTAATGAAGCAGTTTTTCGCACCTTTCTTAATCGTCTGCCTATTATGCTTGTAGTGTTCATGTGCATATGCAATGTGTCACCATGTCAAAAGTTTGTCTTTTTAAACCATTTATTTTTTTCAACAAAGCGGAATTGGCATCCGTACATTTGGAGCAAAACCGAATTAGTTTTGTAAAGAAAGCTTGTTTGCAACTTGTTCAATTTTTCTGCTCATTTATTTTAGAAATACATTCTTATTAGCATTTTATTAATATGAAATATTCTTAATGATCTTTCTCACAACGTGTTGATAGCAGTAAGCTCAGTTCAGTGTAGCTGTCCAACATATCTGTCAATCACATGTACCCGCCTAGTTTTTGGAGGAGATGAAAGAACCACCATGACTCAAGTTTTGCACAAAAATAAACATAAAATAAAAAAATATTGAACGAATTGAAAATCATTATAACCATTTACGGAAATAATGTAATTTCTAAGAAAATTGTTAAAGATCGGCTAGATTCCATAGAGTTGTATTGGCTGTAATCATTCTGCTGCCAGCCACAGGAGGTTGATCGTGGCAGTTTGGCTTCACTCCGACGCTTCTTAAATTATAATGACTCCACCAGTACTTAGTTAACATTTAGTTGGCTCTGTGTATTAATGTTAACAATTTGCCCATCACTACCAGCATTTAAAGTTTGAATATACTATTAAAAAATAAATAAATGTGTCCTTTACATGTAAATACAAATTCAAGTTTGTTTTGTGTTGATTCTAATGAGAAAAACCCGCAAAGCGTGGGATATCTGAGGCCACAAAGAATGGTCGTGATGCATCCTCCAAATTCAGGGGAAAGTAGGACGCATTTATTTCAAGGGTGCATTTTAAGGACCCCTTCGAGTTTTGGCGAAATGAGACGGCCATGGCGCACTGTTGTGACGTAAGTGGCCTTAAAATATGCACTCGGGAGGATGCACACTTCTGGATTGGGACGCAGCTATTGGCTTCCAACTGTGTCTTCTTCTGCTGCATTGAGCAGGAGGGTTGAAATTCTCTAATGCCAAAATGTCTTAGTGGCTACAAGTGATATTGCAGGCACCTTGGTTCAAGTTGATGGCAAAAATATCTTATTGTCAACACTGACCAAATATCATTGAAAGTGTATGTGGGACAGATATGACACGTATGTTTGAAAATAACAACCTAATCCTGAAAAATATGATTCAATAAATGTTCAATAAAGCAATTACTCAAACTAGATAATATTCCGGGGAATGAAAAGGTTCACAAATAAACATCTGCTTTGCACAACAATGCCATGAATATTTTTGCTTGGTATAAAAGCGTGATATAAGGGAGTGAATCATTTAATAAAATAAATAATGTAGCACAGAATTTTCAGCCAACATGATTCCACATATGTTAAAAAAAGAAAAAGAGTTTGAATTTTATACATTTATTTTCATAAATCTATTTGCATGGAGTACTAGAATACAAATAGTATCCTTAATCCCTCAAGTGTCCAATGATGCATAACTTATTCCCCTTTTCATTACGGTCTGTGACTGCAATGAAAATACTGGTTTTGTTCAAATAGTGTTACTATTGTCTCCATATGGACAGTGCTCCACAGAAGCACTTGGAGCTCATAGGCAGATGAAGCTTAAAAAGCAGTTTCAGTGTTGAAAATCAATTTCTCTCTGGAGAAAATGAATGCGGATTTTACCCTGAAACCCTACTGTTGCACTCTACAGGAACAACAGCAACAAACAAACACCTCCCTACGAATGTTCAAACCAAACCAATGCCATTGTACTTCACTGAAACAGCATGACAGTCAACAGCAGGAAACATGAAACCTTGGCTAGACAGTTGGCTCGAAGACAAAACCAGTTTACTCAGGACAGAAATTGATTTTATGTACAAAAGAAAAATAAGAAGTTCCTCAGAATCTCTTTACACGCAGTCGAAATCCTGCATTCTTTTCAGTACAGAGAGAAGGCAGCTTTGAAAATGTATTTTGCTCTTTGATTTCAGATGTCAAGCTAGCTCTGTTTTCCCACCAGGCAAAATAGGGCCAAAAACATAATATGGGGTACATTAAACCAGTGTTAACTGTTCTGTTACAATAATGAAAAAAAGAACAAAAAAAAATGTTTCTGATTAGTGGGTTGACTTGCTCCGAGCTCTTGTGGAAAATGGGTGGGAAGCAGTGGTTCAAAAGGATCTTTCATCTACATCGAATCGAAATTCTGAACATGCAAGCAAATCAACAAGGTCTAGTGTATTCTAAACAATCAGCTCTTGAAATGCTGCAGCGTACATCACCATAGGGGTATATTACAACAAGGGTCGAATTCTAAAACAAGCACAGACCAATGTCCAAGTTCAATTCCAAGATCTGAATAGATTGTCAATAGTTATATACATAGTGACTTTTAATTATATATATATAGATATATGTGTGTGTGTGCGTGTGTGTGTGTGTGTGTGTGTGTGCACCCTGTTAACAACAACAAGAACACACCGTTCTAATAAGCTGACAGGAAAAGGAATGCATGAATGAAACTACAATCAAGTGACTGCTCTGTATGTGAAACCATGGAAGACTAAACAACAAAACACTTTAAGTAAAAATCAAGTAAAAAATACGTTGACCAGTATATCTTCTTAAGCATACTGGAAAGCTAGTGTAAAAAGATGCAGAGCCTTCTTACATAGGACAAAAAAACAGAGCAGGGTCGGTATGTCAAGAGACTGCCCCTCCCCACATTACTTTGTTTGAAACCAAGATCCTGTCAAAGATACCACCAGGACACTGTAGTACATTTCACAAAGAAAGCAAGCGCAGTAGATCAAGCTAAGGGAGACTTTTGATCAACTTCACACCCCAGAAGAGAACCAAAAGAACATTTTGAAATGACAGAATCGAAAAACGAAATGTCCATCTGTGAGATTTAATAAAGACCTGCATTTAAACTTTCACACAACAGTCTCTGATACTTCTGTTAATTCTGTTAATAGCACAAGAGAATGCCTTTTAAACTGTGGTGAATGAATGAACATTATGTTTGGACTCGTCCTGTTACAGGTAGCATGCTTTGAATTATGCAGGTAGTTGCTTTACAATTACAACACGTATGATTTATGTTCTACCCAGAAAGTGCACGTTTCTTGCTGACATTCAGAGGAGACAGGACCCTCATCAAGTATGGATCATACAGAGATGACGCAGTACACTAAAGCCCTTTTCTGATATGATGAGCACTGAGAGATAAGCCACACCCCCCAAAAAAACCAAAGCACCCACTCAAACTATGCTCTCTTATATAACAATAATTCTGAACTCTTTCTGGCCTCATGCCTGAGAATTTTCTTTTGTGCTCTTTCAAACAAAGAAGAGTTTTTTTGAAAACAAAGAGCAAAGAACAAGAACTTTGATTTAGGTTTGGAGAAAATATTAGCGATACTTTAAACTGCTCAGTAGCCATTTTTCATGTATTCATGTCAACTGTGTAGAATAATTTAGTTTGTCTTAGTTTAGTCAACAAATTTTTATTTAATTTCATGTTGTGTTGTGTTAGCGGTGTGCAAATCACTGACTCGTTCTCTATGATTTTACCTCAACTGCAAAGTATCCTTAGGATAACTAATTACTTTTTAATTAGCTATTGATTTCACATTTTATTACATTCTATTAAAACTAAAAAAAAAACATGTTTAATAACAAATGTGATCGGATGAAGAAATGCCACAAAAAACCTTTGGAATCACTTCCAGATGTCCACATTTTGTTCAAAAGGTGCTGCTATAATCTCCAGCCTAATTTAAGACTGAATTTGTTTTGTTTTATTTAAAGCAGATGCGAAATTTCACTCCCTCCCTTTTTGTGAGTTCTGAATTTTAAGCTCCACAAGCTCCTAATGTTCAAAGCAAAATTAATAACCCTCACCGTCAGTGCAATTGAAATGCCAGCTTAATATTAAAAGCCAGGGAACAGGTCTCTCAGAATACTCTGGATCATCAAAAGAAAGTCAGAACATTTCTTAACAAGACAGCAGCTCAAGAAAATATGAAAAGACAGAAAGTTGAGAGCACTGGGGCCTTTTAAAGCAAGCAGAGATTGGACTTCTTCCTCAAAGTGTGAGACAAGCACAAATCTCCCATCATAGCTTCAGCAGTTCAAAGAGATGCCCATGGAATAGATGTCTGAGAAAAATACAGCCCTGCGTTGGTTTCGTGGCCTCCTGTGACTCATGTTAAAAAAAAAAAACTGCATGACCAAGGACACAAAGATAGCACAGTCTGTCGTCAGAGAGTAAATCCTCAGTTTACAGCGTTGTATTCCAAACCAAAGCCTAATCTAATCCAAATTAGAAAGACAATCTACCATGCTCAAAAAAATCTATTTCCCCCTCAGAAAACCACACTAGTGCGTACTCTATTTGTAAACTGTAAATACCTAAGTACGTATAAATAGAACGACATAAAAATAACTGTCCCAATCTGCTCTTTCTATTTAAAGACTGACAATACATGATTGTTTGCAAGCTTAAAGATTTAAAAGGGAAGCCTAATGTCTTCTTATCTCACAAGTTTTCTTTGACATTGCTCTGAAATAAAATTTATTTTAAAAATTTTGTAGATTAAGTAAAGAAATGAGTATATGATATTAATAAAACTAATAATACACTATGTAATTATAACCCTTGTACATTGTTCAAATTCAATACCCTTCAGTGTTGTTCGTTGCTGTTAACTATGGAATGCATTTTCAATTGAACTTTGCTGCACATAACCCACGGTCATGATGGAAATGCAATCATGAGTCTTCTAACTGTTAGTTTAAATGCTTTTGAATGATCATTTTGCTGCTATTAATTTGGGTTGTACGTTTGCATTTTAATTTTGCTGTGTATGAAGCATTAAAATAGTATGCAATTTATAAATTAAGATTACTGTGGCAAATGTAAATTATTTCTTTTAATTTTGAATTTCATTTTGCACCAACTGTTGAACGTTTTGGTGAAATGTAAAATGTTAATGTAAATGCAAAATACATTGCGATTTTGAATATTGCTACAGAAAAGCTTCCATAGTTAACAGCCACTAAATTAAACTGCTGTATATAAATCTATATTAGTTAATATTTTTATTTTGTCTCAACTCTAATCAAAACTACATTTTTTATCCAAGATCTTACATGTCACTGATTAATAAATAAATAAATAAAACAACCTATTTCAATAAGAAAAATAATAGTGCCCAGAATTTTGTTTTACCTTTTATCACAGTCTTTGACATGTTAAACATTAGTAACAAGATTGGCATTGATGTATTTTCTAGTTTCTGTGTAGCACCAGATTTTCATTATTTCTCCCTCATTTATTGTTCGTACTCATCTGGCTTCCATTACAGCGACCTTTTTTGATTGCAAAGCCACAACAATAAATAATCATGCTTTCTTGGTGGTCATGTTGAGAAGAGGTAAACTTTGAGATTTTTACACCTAGAACCATTTTTCTACACCATTTAGAACCATTACCCCTTGAGATAAAAAAAAAAACCTTAGCTTCCATCTGGTAGCAAAAAAAAACCTGAAAGACATTTGCCCTGAGCACATTTTGAAGTTTTTGAAAAATTGTAAGCATTTTCTTAAAATATGCATAAAAATAATATTTGTCACCAAAAATTTATGAAAACAAAGGACAAAGTTGAGTCTTGAAATTTAGACTCAAAATCACCCTAAGGAGGTTGAAAACAACACATAAGGGTTAAAGATTTATTTTGGGTAAATTCTGTGGCAATAAAATTGTTTGGATTCATTCATGGCAGGTTAGATGGCATGGCAAGAATTATTTCAGATATAGATAATCAATGTTTTTTTTTGGTAAATTTACAAAATGCAAAATGAGGGAGCAGAAGAACAATCAAAGTGAGGAAGAAAACTACATTTTTGTTGGGCACAGCAACAAGACACAAGGTCTCTCCCAGACAAAGCAGACCGGGGTTTCAAGATGTGCTGCTCAAGCTCTTTTGAAGAAGTACAAAGAAACAGGAAATGCTTGTGTAACAGATGCAAGACACATCAAATTAATTACCCTTTGAAAACAGAAGATGTCCAACAGTGCAATCAGTTCTGAACTAACAGAAACCAATGGGACCCAGATACACGAATCTACTGTCCGGAGAAGTTTGGCTAGAAGTGATCTTCATGGAAGAGTTGCAGTCAAAAAGTCATACCTCCAACATGGGAACAAGTCCAAAAGTCGGGGTGAAGAAAAGTGGCAGCAAGTGTTCTGGACTCCCAAGTGAACTTTTGATACATTTGGCTGTAGATGAAGGCATTTCATTCAGGAAAGGACTGGAGAGCAGTGAAATAACGAGGATCTGCAGGCAACGGTTAAAAACAATAGAGGCTCCTTAAACTTATTGGATCTCTATAGCTGGAGTTGGAGATTTGGTCAGGATTAATGGTGTTCTCAATACTGAGATGTACAGGCTCTTATTCATTATGCATATACAATTAGGGAGGCGTATGATTGGCACCATGTTTATTGTGCAGCAGGACATTACTGCAGACACACATCCAAAGTAATTGAGCCCTGATCTCAAAATCGCAAAGTGTGCCTGGGACTCCATGAATAGACAGAATGATGTGAGAAAGCTACATTTACAGAAGATCTGTGATTAGTTCACCAAGCTGTTCGGAACCTACCAGCTGAGTTCCTTCAACAACTGTTCGCAATTAGATCCAGACGAATTGCTGCTGTTGTGAAGGCAGAGGGTGGTCAAACCAAATATAGTAGTGCATATTTAATTTTTTTTTTTGTTCTTTCGCTGCTTTCCTATACACTTCCATTTTTGAAAACAATTTTTCACACCTGCCTAAAGGTTTTGAACAGTATTGTACATATGAGCAGATCAAATGCTAGAACATTAGCCTTATTTTTAATGATCCACAAAGGTTCAATTATCAATCAGGTGTTTGGCGACGAAGGAAACCACACAATGTCACATATGAGAAGTCTTTCAATGAAACCGAACACTGCAGCTCAATCACCACAAACACAAGGTTTTAATAATGACCCTAATCGTTATGGCTCTAATGAGGTCCTATCAGAATCACTCATCATTTCCAAGTTTGTTTCCATGCCATGCTTATGAACACAATTAAATCAAAGCCTTCAATTTAAATAGCATATCCTATCTAGCCAAACACCCCATCAGGCGACGCTTAGATTGAGAATCAGGGAGGTATATATAAGCACATGTATAGGTGAAATATAAGGGTTGAGGGGGAATGCTTTCCAGCAATGCTTCAGAGTACTGGCTCCATACACAGGCATCAATACTGGAGCTGTCTACTCTGCTGCAGGCTAATGCAAGCCCCGTCAGTTTCATACACACAGAAACACACTGATCGGAGCTTTAGAGCAAAGCCCCATTACACAAAATATAACTCTCAATGGCTGCTATATGGCACCATCATCATTGGGATGTCTGAGCGCCATGTGATTTTATATGGTTTTATTTACAGCAAAGCAGTCATTCTCATGAGGGATGGCTGGAGAATATAGATTTTTATAGAACATAAAGTGGCAATGAAGTCAAGGGCAGAAAAAGGCATTAAAACTAGAAGATTTGCTAATATTGATTTAAAACAACATGCAAAGACTAATTTTTACGTCACACTAAACATGAATGGACGGAATGGATACATTATTGAAATAAACAAGGAGGAAAAATGTACATATTCATTGTACAAATATTTTAATAAATAGTAGTGCTCTTATTAATGGTAAATTGAAAAATATATTATCTATTTGAACTGGTATAGAATAAAAGTGCAGCAGAGTCACATTTTGTTTTTTAATAAACATCGCCTTCGCTTCTGTATGTGAAACTGTGTTAAAGCAGATGAGACCAGACTCAGTAACTAGAGGGACAATTAAATATATACAAATACATTTGATTGCAGAATAAATGTTTTAAAAGCCAATCAGTTTCCAAACAACACAATACCTGCCGTGTGTAATGAAGTCCTGGTTTGTCCGTTTCTTCCCATACCGTGATAAACGCCAGTCTAGTTTTTCACAAAATGCCTTAACTCCAATAAACACAAAATCACAGGCCAACCAACTGTGCAACACACTGTACATTGTGAAAAACAATGAAAAATGAATACATTTGATGCTTCAATGTGTTGGTTTTCGCAAGAGTCAAGAAGGGGATAAACAACTAAAACAATAATATTGGTCGGATTATAAAGAAGATGATGTGCTGAGGAGGTGGGAAAATGCCGGCCGTCATCTGCAACAAAAGTTTAAAATCATTCCAGAGAGAAGGAACAGAATTTGGCAATTTTCCAACTGATTACAGTCAAACAAAAAAAGTCCAGCGGAGACATTCAAAGGTTATCATCGGCAGAAGAGGCTGCAGGGTGAGGACTCACTTGACCTGGCAGTGAATAATTCCACGGTTTGAAGCAGTGAGTCCAATATCTGACACTGTTTAACCATTATAATCTTGGACAATCACTTGATTTAAGATCAATGTTTGATTTTTTTTAAAGCATTTATATTAATGCTTTGAATTTATAGTATTTTGTGGAAAAAAACCCTAGACATTATTGTTTTATTTTGTGTGTGTGGGGGGTAGCGGGGGGGGGCTTTGTAAACTTTTAGTATAATGTATTACACACAACTTCAAAATGTTAGGAAATATCAGAAAAAAAATCTCAAAATTACAAACACTGCCTATCTTTCTTGTAAAGAAATATTTGTAAATAAGAAATCTTTTTCTTATATAAACTGGGAGTTCACACACTGAGATGCTTCTTGTGTGTATTTAAAAATCTTCATTTGTTTCTGATGGCTGTGGGTTCTTAAAAGTTTGTGCTATGCTCCCAATGCTTTTACCCACTCCTCATTAAGAGAGAGTTTGCCAATTCTAACCTTTTATATTTTCAAGATGATAGCCACACTGGGTTGACTTGGGTCTGGGCTTTGAGGAAAGAATAAAATTACTGTACACAACTCTTCTGCCAGAGAAACAGTGCAAAAAGGTTAGAAATTATTAGAAAATATTTCTAGTGAGAAGCTAGACTCACAGTGATAAAAATGTCTTGCATCATACTTGAAATCATATTAGAATTTCTACGCTATGTTATGTTTGTTTGAGGACTTTAAATGTGCTAACTAAATATCTTGAACTAAAATGGATCTGCTAAATGTATTAACTTTAGATTTGAGGAATGCAAAAAAGCTCCAGGCTACAGCTCCAGCTCCCATGTCCATTAAAGGTCACCAGAAGTCAGGTTTTCACTCACTTCTTTTTGTCCTTTCTCCCCATTAAATCCAAGAACTGTTTAATCCAGTAGGGCAATGAAATTAACCTTTTCACCCACCAGGGTTTTCTTCTGTGCCTGGAAGCGAAATCTCGTTTTTAAAATTGAACAAAAACCTTGATATAAAAAAAAGCATTGTACCTTGATATACAACCATAAACATCTGAAGTGTTTGTAGTATAAAGCCATGGGAGTCTAAAATTAAAAGAGTTTATAAACAATAAAAATATTGAAGGTTAACTCTGGAAAAGAGGAGAAGAGGAGATGGTAAGTGGTTAGGATATAAAAAGGGCTTGTGAGTCATTGTGAAGACCAGACAAATGGGAAACTAGAGAGACTTGGAGTTCACAGGTAGGGGCAATAGCTGAAATGAGTGAACACAGGTGGTGGTGAGCATGACCTATATATATATATATCATTGCAAACAGAGAAATCCATTATTAATTCAACTCAATGGATGACATGACTGTTTCTGTTTTGTTTTTACTTTTTGATCCAATAGCAAGTCAACATTGTACCAATAAACATTTTGTGTTTGTTATCAAAGCAAGCCCATTGTAGGTCAGTTAGCATCTAATTTACGGTTGTAACTAGGTAAAGACTCAAGAGGAGAACATGCACATTTCTTGTCCAATTGAAGTATCTTTCCCTTTAGGTTTACCACACAACTTCATACAAACAGAATAGCACTTGAGACTTACTAACACAGAAATGAATCACTTTATGAAGAGAAGAACGATGCTTCGTAAAATGTTCACTTTTGTAAACTAAAAGCCAGCTAGCAAACCCAGGCTTGCCTCCTATTGCACACCAGTTGTGCAACATTTATGAAAAACCTAAAAATTCATTATCATTATTGTCCCAGCACCCCATGAAATCAAATATTGCCTATCGAAAATGAGTGGCTGAGTTCCTATTCTGTTTTGCAATAGACTAGTCTAAACATCTGGACCAATAAAGCATCATTCATTCATTCATTCATTTTCCAACCCGCTTATCCCCTTTTGGGATCACAGGGGTCTGCCGTTGCCCATCTCCTGCACACACTGGGTGAGAGGCAGGGGTACACCCAGGACAGGTCACCAGTCCATCGCAGCAATAAAGCGTCAATGTTGTTTAATTCACAAATGTTTAAAATCCACCTATAAACCTCCCTTTATAATGGTGGATATGCAATTGATGTCATTCTTTTTTTCCCACAGACCACTGCAGTCTTCCCCTCTGCTTTGTGTTTTTTTAAGTGTTATTAAAGGAAGTCAAATTGCTTTTCTGTCCAACTTTATTCTCTATTCAAACAATAAAAACACCACATGAGAGTTATTCACCTTTTCTTCACCTGATCGATGTAACAACTGTATCTCTATTTAGTAAACAGAGAGAAGGGTTAACTTAGTTGTTTCCTCATAACTTCATTTTCGGAACATTTTAAAACATAACTACCATTTTAATAAACATTTGTGTTGTCTTTCTTTCAGCTGAACAAATAAGTCTTACTTTCAAATACTTGACAGATTGGTCCTAGTGGTCGTTGCAGAGGACCAAAGGAAGTCCACCATTCCACAAAGTGAAAAACTCATGTCCAACACGCAAAGGAAAGGCTATGCCCAAATTAATTTACATTTTATTTAAAAAAGACCAGGTCATGTGGGAGGGCATACAAATTCAATGGGCAATCTAGAGTAATGCACTACTCTACAGCTACAGCTATGTCATGCCTGGAATATCACATGAACCAAAATAGATGCACTCATAATACCAAGCAGAGAAGATGGGAATCCCTTACGATCTCCTGTGCGTTCCTCCTCGAGAAGATCACACAGGAAACAGCCAGATGTCTGTTCTTGAATCGGCCGCAGTGAATGTGAGTGGTCGGAGTGTGTTGATTTTGCATGGAGCTAGGAGCGGAATTTAAAATTTGGAGTGTTTTGTGCAAGGAGTCCCCTGGGCTGAAATCCTACTTTGTACATTCCTCCCCTAAGGGAAAGACTTGAGCGGTTCACTCCAAAAAATGCACAGATCCACTAAACAGTCAATAATCAAGATATTTAATGGAAGATAAGAGGCAAATCTACAAGGAAGACCAGAGAAAACGTAGGACTCACTGGCTCTTTTGTTTTCAGGTTCTCTATTAACAACTACCAATACCGACCTTCCCCACTTCTGGATGATAAACCCACCAAGAGCTTATTACCAGCACCATTCTTTGCCACCTGTCAGTGACTGTTTGTAATTCAGATGTCCCTTGGGTACTTTTGTACTGTTTATCTTCCCAAAACTCTGTGGATGCCTCATTCACCATGCAACAGATCCTATAAGCAATAATCTTTGTTATTCAGCAAATGTTTAGCAGTTCTAAATGTAAGCTACTCCAACTACTGAAGTTCTATTGGTCCACTCAGTGTGCAGCACAGAAATGTCTTGACATAATGCAGGCTGTAGAATAGAATTACCAGTTTTACCACCACGCTCAATTCTAGCGGAAATGACACTTAGCCAGTCAGATGTGTGCTGTGAGGTTACTCATGTTTGAGGAGAGCAAGTTAGCCCGCTTCAGTCTTCCCTTGCCCGCTCAAAGAAAATAGCAACAATTTGTCATGGCACTGGAGTCTGAGCGTTCGGGGTGCATCCATTTGGCATGAACTTTAGCTCTAACGAAACATGTTGCAATTTGAGCAGTCAAGCCTGGAAAAGACTCACCCACTTTATGTCTGCCACCATTTCCTACTACTATAATAAGGTGCCCAAAAGCAGAATATTTTTCACCCAAGGTTAACCCTCAAATTCAGACACTGGGCATAAAATGTAATGTAACTGGATGATGGATTGGCAACAAGCTTTACAGAGATAATCTGGAGCTACTGCATTTTTCTTCTCATTAATTTCTATCCACATGGTTCATTATTACAGCACTGACAGCAATTTGGGTCACATGTAAATGTACATTTAAAGAGCTATTCTAATGAGACCTGTACTTAATAAACTGAGGTCAGATCTGTAGTTTCAGTGAACTTAATTACAGTATGGACATAAGGCCCATTCATCATAGGATAATATGCAAGTTACAATATTTGATAAAGAATAAACTCTGAAAAAGCGCACAAAATTCACAACACAAAACAGTACTAAAAAGGAAATCTTGGAGAAGATCATACCTTGTGATCTCACTTCTACAAAAAAGGACTTGCTGGGTACATCTGATCCAAAGACAGAGATCAGCCTCCTCATCAGAGAGCCCCGGGAACATCCTAAGAGATTTATTTTCAAGATGCTGGTGCCTTTATTTAGTTTGATTATTTATTGCTGGTTTAGAAACAGTGGTCTATAAAATGAGGAACAGTTTCTGTGAACCAAGTGATCCTAATAGATAGAGGCTGATTTGCATAAAGTAGAGGTACTCTCTAAGTGGATGCATAAAAGCAATTAGAAAATGAACCCAGTTCAGACACAAGTAAAGATTTTTTTATTTGATTATGATCATGTTTTTCAGCAGTTCATGGTCGGTGTGATTTTACATTTTATTTTACTTTTTTAAACATAATGTAAATATTTATCCTTGACTTTTAAGGAACAACTCATTACTTGACAGATTTACAGCAAATTTAAACTTTCTTTGAAATATTTTCATTTAAATCGAACATAATATATGTCAAGGGCGGCACGGAAACTTCCAGTTAGAAGGTTGCCGGTTCGAGGCTTCCAGTGACCTTCCTGAAAGGAGTTTGCACATACTCCACGTGCTTGTGTGAGTTTCTTTGGATTACTCCGGTTTTCCCCAAAATTGAATAATCTGAATTTCCCTTAGCTGTGAATGTGTGTGATCCCCTGCCCAAAGTGACCCCGAAAGGGAACACTATCTTTTTTTTCCCTTCATTTCCACCCTTTACAAAATTGGTTGTAATAACAAGTAACAAGTAAGGATTTTTGACCCCTGTTTCAAATACGTTGGAGTTGTGGGTAATTAATGGCAGAATACTGTTGAAAATGTAAAATTGACCATAATCAACTTATGATCTCTTATGATCTTTGCCCGTTTCAACTATAGTTTTTGTTGTTGTTGTTTTGTATTTTTACAAAATGTAAGAGACAAATTTTTATCCAGCTTTGAAAATTCCAGAGGATGATATTCTTTATTGTTTGCAGTAATTCTAGGGGCCACTCCGTGGACCAGAGACTGCTCTGATTCATCCTCAGACACAGACTGGTTTGCAAGTTTGCAGATTTTCCACCTCCTTGGCATGCTTTCACGTTCAAGGAGTGATGATTGTGTTCCTCAAGATGCTTCATTCTACCAGTTTAACTGCAGAAGTACTTTATAGCAATGAGAAAATGAATAATGTGCATTAACAAATCAAAATCATGGATTCATTGACATGCAGTAGCAGCATTTTTTCAGTTAATTTGGTTAAATCATATTACGTTTGAAATCATTCTTTAAATCCTTGGCATCATATATCGTTCCATCATCAGGCAAATGAGAACATTACAGGTATCTGCTGTTTTTAAATTTAGAGAAAATGATTAACTGATGCAGCAATTTTGTGAAACAGCAGATCCGCAAAAGAAATGTAGCCTTGGGATTTTCCCAAGTGAATGAAGTCATGGTCCAGGGTCTTTCAGGTTCCCTGTTTATAGTGGATATGCCAATGCTGTTCACAAAAATTATTTGTAACCATTTTTTTCAGCAGTGTTGTACATGCTAAATAACAGGGCTATGTACCCTACACTATGTTAAATTTAATACAGATTTAAAGAAAAAAAGTATGACAATTATGTAACAATAATTTTAATTATAGATAACATTCATTAATAACGTTCTGACCATCCATTGCTAAGTCTGAAAATGGTTTTTTATGCACAAAGTTCTAGCAATTTCAAACTCAACCTAAAAGACCTTTGGAATAAACTAGAATTCTGATGTGCAGATTCTCAGTGCATGACCTCTCTAATGCTCTCTAAGCATTTCATTTCAAAACCATTGCAAAAATATGCATTAATCCCTTTTCATGCTGCAAAAAAATGCTTTAGCTGATCTCGGAAGCCCTTCATGTACATGGCAGATTCACCGATTAGCTCTTGTTCAAATTTAAGCACGCCAGTGAAATCAGGCTCCGGTTGTTTGTGGCACTGCAATTCTTTTCTACAAGAGTTCAGAGTTGTGGTCCATATAGGTCACACACGGTTTGTGCATGTCTTCACATGAATGACTGGAATAACAATGACTATTTGAGGGATGTATCTAAACACTGGGAAGTGCTACTTGGATGTTACTTCCCCAAAACCAATTAGATTTAATAATGTGTCCAAAAACTCCCTTAAAAGTCAATTTAGTTTAAAATAAAACAAGACCAATAAGTCAAGTTACAAAAGGCTAAAAACAAATTATTTCCAGCAAGAACAAATCTTTTAAATGCTTAACATAAATAATAGGAGCGATTTGGTCGATGGATCACTTCATAATAAAACTATTAGCCATATTTGCTCAAAAAAATAAAAATTTAAAGTTTTCCCAAATATTCATAGCAAATACATACATTCAAGCATAAATACATGAATACATTTTTTAATAAATACATGTCAGAATAAAATAGACATTGACTGGTAATAATAATAATTAATAATAATAATAATAATAAAATTCATGTTATTTTCAAAATACCCATGGTCGCCTTACTGAATCACAACAAATGAAACAAAACAGTTAAAATTCAGAAAAGAAAACTCAGCTATTATGGATACGCCTCCCTAAACAGAAAGTTTTTCGATCTAGATTTAAAAACATACACATCACTGCTGCAGAGGATCTCATCAGGCAGAGGATTCCACAGTGTAGGTGCTGAATAGCTGAAAGAGCTATACCCACATGAAGATTTGGAGGGAGGTGGAAGAGTTAGAGTGATCGATGAACTAGACGGGTGTGTGTGTGTGTGTGTGTGTGTGTGTGAGGGTAAGGATGGATAGATGGTCTCTCAGGTATGTTGGTGCCAAGTCATTAAGAGCTTTATAGGTGAAGAGGAGCATTTTGAATTGAGGCCATTGTTGAACAGGGAGCCAGTGGAGGTAGGTGTCAAGGATTGGAGTGATGTGCTCAATTTGTGCTCAAGTTTATTAAGTGTTATTTATATATACATGAGAGTTTCAAACTGTTTTTGAGGCTGTATTGTGTTGCAAAGGGACCAATGAGGATTACAATTAACATATGTGATTGGTTTGGTCAACAATAGTGTCTGCCTCTTAAAGAAACACCATATTTTGTTATATACACATACATACATACATACACACATACATACATACATATATAAATAAAAAATATATATAAATTTATTTATTATCATTTTTTTTACTTAAATCATTTGTGTCCTCTATTAACCTAGACCACATGTGTCAAACTCAAGGCCCTGTAATCTAATGTGGCCCATGAGAGCTTAAAAGTTTTGAGTATCTAAAAAAAAAAAAAAATGAAAACGCGAAAAAAAAGTACATTTCCCACAATGCAGTAGTCGCAGCTTCCGCATCCATACTCACGAGTGAAACTGCAGAGCTGCCGTTTCTCACACATTGAACGTAAGACTCCGCATTTGAGTGATCTCTCATGCTACACCTCCGGTTTCTCATGCTAAAATAAATTTCAAGATGTAAAATGGGCAAAGCTAATAGTTTATCTGTGATCTGTTTCTTGAGCCTAATGATAAAAGATGATGATTCATATGCATCGTCTTCAGTCTGTTAGGGATTTTTGTCTTTTTTTCACTAAACAAATGACAAAAATGCTATTTTTCTTTATTCACTTGGA
Organism: Danionella cerebrum; assembly: GCA_007224835.1. Classification (NCBI taxonomy): domain Eukaryota; kingdom Metazoa; phylum Chordata; class Actinopteri; order Cypriniformes; family Danionidae; genus Danionella; species Danionella cerebrum. The sequence goes on from SRMA01025741.1 coordinate 407,630, forward strand.
CAGTTTGATCCTTCATTAATGGAGTTATGTGGGTTTTCATAAGCTGACAAAAATCAAAAGGATTTATATTAGAACAACAAGCATACAATTGTTTCTATGTAACTGAATTGTCACTTGAATAAGTTATAAATAATCAGTTATTTAACATTCAGGAGTAGTTACATTTATTTGACATTACATTGTTTTACATTTATAAGTTACATCTGGCCCTTTGAGGACAGCCATTATGCTAATGTGGCCCTCAGTGAAAATGAGTTTGACACCCCAGACCTAGACCATTTAGAAACATATGAACTGCTCCATACTTCTAAACATCAAAAATAGCTCTTTGAAGGCCAGAGATTAGATATTTGGCAGTCATTCGAATCACTAAGGAGCCTATAAGAATTTATAAGTAACCAATTTAAAATACTGACCTGCACACAAATAAAATGCTGACCTGCAGGGTGTCTCTGTGGAAATGCTTTGCTATATCACAATGATATCAGTAGATGAGTTTGTGCTCAAACAGTGATGACAGGCTAAAAATCAGCAGACAGGATGGATGGCCGGACTGATAAGAGCACTGCTGGAGTGTATATCTGAATTCAGTTACTACTGCGGAAATATTTTTGTGTTCTCAATGATATCAGAGCCTAACATAAGGCTGAGTAATGCGCCATGAAGATGAACAATGTGTAGCTAAGTGGATTTGTAAAAGGAATGGTCTCCTAAAAATGAAAACAATGCTATTTATGTAGCCTCGGATGGCTTTGAGACTAGTAGCTTGCTAGGAATGGCACGGCAGGGATAAGTAATTGACATATCATTTTAGTCTGTCTGTGTGAAGGCTTGCTCACTTTGTTTTTCAACAGGCCTTGGGGGAATTATTAAGCACATGAAAGAATAGCGCAAAATAGTGCATGCCCTGCATTTCAAGCAAAATTTGGGGTCAAAATTAATCTGGTTCACATGCTGTTACAAAACAGCTAGGGCTAATGTGATTTCAGGCATTCTTTGTGTCATCCCATGCTCAGATGAAACAATACAATTATACAAAATTTATTTGTCCCATCCTTTTTTAACACAGTTGACCAAAAAAATGTGTTGGGGAAAGTAGAAAAAGAAAGAGCTCATTGTCTGTTCAAATCCTGTCATTTCCTGTCACAATCTTTACAGCTTTGTCTTTTTTGTTAGTCTTAACAGTCATCAAACGCATAGTTGACCTCACCTCCTGTGTGGTTTCCAGTCTTCAAAACACGTTAAACCATATCCTTTATGACAAGTATGCGAGAGCATCAGTCTTAAACAAAGAGTATGTCAATTTTTTTTTTTTATTGAGTTCTGACTGCACCAGATTTCATTAATCTGTCTTTAACATGGATGGGCAGTAACAAAGAAATTGTAATTTTTTACTGTACTTAAGTAGCTTTTCCAAGTATCTGTACTTTACTCAAGTATTTTAATTTGGGGAGACTTTTTACTTTAACTTCACTACATTTCATCTTGCAAAACTATCGTTCCTTTTTATTTAGTGAATAAAAATAGTCATTGGTCGACCATGCGCAAGCCACCAATCAGGGTACAGTGCGTGCTCTGTTTGGAATTGTTTTGGTTGCCGCGTGGTGGTATCTATTTAGCACGAAGGCAGTTCAGTGTCTGTTCAGCAGCAAGGTTTTTTTGAGAGCACCCGTGCCTTAATAAATGATGGAAGAAACTCCCGAAACTAGTTTATGTTATGGTAAAAACTTGTGAGCCTGTGTTTAATAGTTTAGACATTAAAAAGGTTTAAAAATCTACTGACTGTTGGTTTGGAATAATTTCATGGCTCAAGCATAGCATCATGTATTAGTATGTCAGTAAGTGCACATGCAATATAGAACATTTCTTGACAAGGGTTAAAAAGAATTCTTGAGTGATTAGAAAAGACAACCACACACATACACCGGCTTAAAAACTTGTGGCCACTGTTGTACTTCCTGCGTCTGCCTTGAATTTGTTCTATATGTGTGGAAGGCGGGCTGTTTTCAGAGTCATTAGCAGGTGCTCCAAGCATACAGACACTCTCTGCATGAAGCTTTCCCCAGGAAGCCAAAGATGAAATGGCACAAATAATGAGGGGCATTATCAATCACTGGCAGGAGGCTGCACACATCCATGCCAGATGAGAAGAAAAAAATATCTGTTTTACTTAACCATTCTGGGAAGCTTGACATTGTGGACAGGAGTGCTGTGGGTAACATCAGCAGGAGCCCTACAGGATAAAACCATATTACAAACTCGCTTTTTCAGCAAGGCAAACAGGTTAAACAGCCCATGGAGTCAGATTAAATGCTTTCCCAGCAGCAAGCGTATTAATTAGTATCGGATCCTATTTATTTTAAAAGAATGCTTCCACAGCCACTCAAAACACAGGTTTCTGGTCCATCGCTGCAAAAGGAGGAAGGTACAGCAGTGTAATTGGGTGGTTGATAACAAAAATAGGATTATCTGCAAAAAATCATATTTTTAACATAATGTATTGAAATGTTGTTCCTCTGACAAGATATTGTCAAAATCCTACCAAAGGTGTTGTGTGTATATTAAGAATTTCTATTTTGATCACAACTTTGTAAGTGGTAATATTCATCTAAATATCAATGGAACATTATTAATATAAGGAAATTAGTATCAATAGGGTTCTCAAGTAATTTGTTACCATTGTCAAAGTGTAGAAGTTTTCGAAAATAATGAAAATATACTTGAGAGATTTGAGGAGTGATGCCCTCCTTTAGAAAAAAATAAACCACATTTCCAAATGTTAGCACAAAAATGTTAGATATCACAGAAGTCATGTTAAAATGTTTGAGGAAAATACATAATCCATTTTCAAAATTTACTGACTTTATTCTGAATCAGCTCGAACGTCTTCTATGTGCGTGTCTTTTGATTAATCTGACTTTGTAATAAACTACTTATGTTTACTCCCAAATTGTAAGTCACTTTGGATAAAAGTGTCTACTAAATACAAAAAAATATTTAAATGTAAGCTATTGGTTCAGCAAATTGTTAGAAAAATTAATATTTTCAACACAACATCTAATAGAACATACATATATTTGAAATGTAAGAGTCAGAACTATGTCATTGCTACCCATGTTTTAATATGTTCACAACCACTAAAATAATCATCTTCATCAATCTTCATTCTGCTTTACACAGAACAAGCCATGCTACATGATGGCAATAACACCATTGGGATGGATTTTTGCTTCTCATATTACTAACCTTTTATTTAACTTAAATTGTAGGAATATCCTTTGCCAAGCTACATATGTGCTCTCTGAGAGGGGAGGGGGGGTGCTGGCTGACAGAAAGAACAGGAGCCAGCAGACCAGAGAGAAAGAAACACATTGAGTATCCAAGTATCCATTTGTGTAAGAGCCACACAGTTTATGACGTACTTCCTGTTTAAAGATTAGATACAGAATAGTTATTAAAGTTTTCTCTTACACCATCAAGTTGCCCAAGCCTTGACAGCTCAAGGTTTGCCTGCCTTGTGAATAAATTCCTCATCTGGTGAAACTCCGGACACAATGAAGGTTTTTGTAATCTTCCCCACTAACCTTCCCTGAATTCTATTTATTCCCGACAGAATAAACATTGAACTGAACCTTTGAAAAATTCATTACAACAGAAAAAGGTAGTATATAGTCAACCCGGAGCTTCAAATAATAACTGATAACCAAATTCTTTAAAAGCCAGAAAATGCAGATGAAATACCATCATCATACTCTGTTGTTGAGAATTATATAATGACAACAAGCTTAGCAGTCCTGGCAATCCCATGGCTGTGGAAACCAGAGCTTAAACCAAGAGCTTGTGACATAAGGGGTCAGGACAGCTCAGGGCTGTAAAAGTAGTCCATCTGATGACCTCAACAGATGACACAGGATTAAACAACATCGATAAAGATTCACACAAACACACACACAAAACAAGTAAATAAGAAACTCTATAGAATGTCCAATTGTGACCATAAAATGGTAATAATACAGCAAGTCAAATATGAATTAAGGCTTTTTCCTCTGCTTTAATTTATGGACTTGCAATAAAAATGAAAGATAGACAAACATATAGATAGGGTCTCGATCCTGGATCTCCGGATACAAAACCGTGTAATATTTGTATGCAACAGTTCCAACTTATCTTCAGCAACACCTTAGTAAAACACCAGTCACATTAGTAAGCTTACAGCCTTTCAGGAAACTTTCGGAATTTCGATGAAACACGCTTGACAAAAACTGGGCCTTTGCCATGTTCTCTGCTGTATAGTTATAATATGGAACCATGTCATTCCAAATGAATGACAAAACCAACAAAAAATCAAAAGAGATTGTTTGGGATAACCGTCCTAAAGCAAAAAGCCAAATCAGTGATCCTAGAGAACCAGCAGCTTTTGAAAAAGATTCATCCACACTTGACTCTGTCCCAATTGCAACAGTGCGCCACCTTGCTGATCTGACTTGTATTTAGGGTCAGCATGAGAAGATCTTAACTTGCATATTCACCAGACTAAAGTTCCACGATGTCCTGTTGCTCCGCAGTACTCTGAAGCACATAGTGTCTACTTAACCTGTTACATAAATCCAAATGATACTCATTAATCTCGGTCTAATTATTGAAAAATCCAGGCTGAAAAAGAGCAGTTCTGCATAATGGGCTCAGATGTTAGCACGGGGAGAGATGATTTGATATCAGAGTCTAATTAAAATGCCCAGGGGAGCTTTTCTTTATCAATGTGACCTTTTGACTCTGGCCTCGTTCTCAGCGCACTGTCGCTCTGCCGCCTGCAGGTCGGGAAATCACACCGGAGCCCTAAAGAGAGACTGCAGGGTGCCGTGGTTAATATTAAATGGCTGTGTTGCTTTAGATTACTGCATACATTTTCATTCCGCGGCTGTAAAACAGTAAGAGATTTGTTTATTATCATGTTGCATTGAATTAATACTGTATAATGCAATTATGTTCATAACACAGTCATTTTACAGAAGCAAAATAAATGGACCAATCTATTCATATTTTATTATAGATTGTGTTTATTATACATTATATTATTATTCAATCTTCCTTTTCTTTAATACTGCAGAAAAAGAAAACAAGGACCCTGCCACAGGTGCTCTGAGGAGACATCTATAAAGCTCATTTGATGCCATGCATTGGCAGTGTCTGATGTGGAGTCGACAGCAGATGTCAAACAGGGCTACTACTACGACGAGAGAAAGAGAGAGAGAGACAGAGAGAGAGAGAGAGAGAGAGAGCCTGCTAATGCCCCTCTCAAGGCGTAACATACATTGAGCATTATGTAAACAGACTCCAAGCATTGCTCATCAGCACTGTAAGAAGACCACGACTCAAGCTGGGATTACTGAAGTGGGATGTTACTGGGAATTTTGTGTTAGCCTGACTTAGCGGAAACATTTTGCCCAAATGCTAAACTCATAACTCTAGAATGCAATTACCAACATCCGAGAACAGATAAAAAAAATCTATTTCAAAACCACTCTAAGCCTCAGGCGATCGTTATTAAATGCAGATACAACAGGAACACATTAACAGTGCCGTTCCAATTTTCACTAGTGGCACAATAAGGACAAAATAGAGGGAATCCATTACAGAGTAAAGTGTCTGCTGCAGGGTTTCTTATAGCGATGTGTAACAGAACCTGATAAAGGGGAGAAGTGGGTAGAGTAGGCAAAACTTTTACTCACATTAGAGTAAAAGTAGCAACTGATCCAAAAGTAAATACAATAAATTTTACACTAGTAAGAGTCTTTACGTACATCCATTTAAGAATAACTACTCATAATGATGACTTCCCCAAGTAGGCTGTAAGTTGGAAGAGAAGTAGAGATTCTAGAGTGAGTTGGATGAGTATTCCCAGAGGGGAGAGAGTAGTGGAGGGAGCAGATTTCAACGGGCATGTTGGCGAGGGCAACAGAGATGATGAGGAGGTGATGGGCAGGTTCGGTGTTAAGGAAAGGAACCTAGAAGGACAGATGGTGGTGGACTTTGCCAAGAGGATGGAAATGGCTGTAGTTAATACTTATTTCCAGAAGAGGGAGGAACATAGAGTTACCTACAAGAGTGGAGGTAGGAGTACGCAGGTAGACTATATCCTATGTAGACGAGCCAATCTGAGAGAGATCAGAGACTGTAAAGTAGTGGTAGGAGAGAGTGTAGACAGACAACATCGGATGGTAATCTGTAGGATGTTTCTGGTGGTCAGGAAGAAGAGGGGAGGAAAGATTGAGAAGAAGACCAAGTGGTGGAAGTTAAAAAAAGAAGAAGATTGTGAGGAATTCAGACAGAAGCTGAGACAGGCTTTGGGTGGTCAGGAAGAGCTTCCAGATGACTGGGAAACTACAGCAGAATTGATCAGAGAGACATGAAGGAAGGTACTAGGTGTGTCAGCTGGAAGGAGGAAAGAAGATAAGGAAACATGATGGAGGAATAAGGAAGTACAGGACATCATCCAGAAGAAGAGGCTAGCTAAAAAGAAGTGGGACATTGAAAGGACTGAAGAAAGTAGACTGGACTACAAGGAATCACAGCGCAGAGTGAAGAGGGAAGTGGCAAAGGCCAAACAGAAAGCATATGATGAGTTGTATGCCAGGTTAGACACTAGGGAAGGCGAGAAGGAATTGTGTAGATTAGCGAGACAGAGAGACAGAGATGGGAAGGATGTGCAACAGATAAGGGTGATTAAAGATAGAGATGGAAAGGTGCTAACAAGTGAGGAGAGTGTGCAGAGAAGATGGAAGGAGTTAATGAATGAGGAGAATGAAAGGGAACGAAGGGGGAAAGAGGTGAATATTGTAGAGCAGGAAGTTGAAAAGATTAGAAAGGATGAGGTGAGGAAGGCTCTGGGGAGAATGAAGAGTGGAAAGGCTGTTGGTCCAGATGACATACCAGTGGAGGTCTGGAAGTGTCTAGGAGAGACAGCAGTGGAGTTCCTATCTAGGTTATTCAACAGGATTTTAGAGAGTGAGAAGATGCCTGAGGAATGGAGAAGTGTCCTAGTGCCAATCTTTAAGAACAAGGGTGATGTGCAGAGTTGTAACAACTACAGAGGCATAAAGTTGATGAGCCACACAATGAAACTTTAGGAAAGAGTAGTGGAAGCTAGGTTAAGAAGGGAAGTGGATATTTGTGAGCAGCAGTATGGCTTCATGCCCAGGAAGAGCACTACTGATGCAATTTTTGCTCTGAGAATGTTAATGGAGAAGTACAGAGATGGTCAGAAGGAGCTGCCATGCGTCTTTGTGGATTTAGAAAAAGCGTATGGTAGGGTGCCGAGAGAGGAGCTATGGTCCTGTATGAAGATGTCAGGGGTGGCAGAGAAGTACGTCAGAGCAGTTCAAGATATGTATGAGAGGAGTAAGACAGCAGTGAGATGTGCTGTAGGTCAGACAAAGGAGTTCAAGGTGGAGGTAGGGCTACATCAAGGATCAGCTTTGAGTCACTTCTTATTTGCTATGGTGATGGACAGGTTGACAGATGAGGTCAGGCAGGAATCTCCGTGGACAATGATGTTTGCAGATGGCATTGTGATTTGTAGTGAGAGCAGAGAGCAGGTGGAGGAAAACCTGGAAAGTTGGAGGTCAGCTCTAGAAAGAAGAGGAATGAAAGCCAGTCGCAGTAAGACAGAATACATGTGTTTGAACGAGAGGGAGGGAAATAGAACAGTGAGGTTTACAGGGGGCTGAGGTCAAGAAGGTGCAGGAGTTTAGGTATTTGGGGTCAGTAGTCCAGTGCGACGGGGAGTGTGGAAAAGAGGTGAAGAGACGAGTACAGGCAGGTTGGAGTGGATGGAGAAAAGTGTCAGGGGTGTTGTGTGACAGAAGAGTGTCAGCAAGAATCAAAGGAAAGGTGTACAGAACAGTAGTGAGACCAGCTATGATGTATGGGTTGGAGACTGTGGCAGTGAGGAAGAGACAAGAGGTAGAGATGGAAGTAGCAGAGATGAGGATGTTGAGGTTCAGTTTAGGAGTGACGAGGATGGACAAGATTAGGAACGAGCACATCAGAGGGACAGCTCAGGTTGGTTGTTTTGGAGACAAAGTCAGAGAGGCCAGGTTGAGATGGTTTGGACATGTGCAGAGGAGGGATAGTGGTTATATTGGTAGAAGGATGTTGGAGATGCCAGACAAGAGGTCAAGAGGAAGGCCAAAGACGAGATATATGGATGTGCTGAAAGAGGACATGAAGTTAGTTGGTGCAAGAGTAGAGGATACTGAGGACAGAGTTAGGGGGAAACAGATGATTTGCTGTGGTGACCCCTAAACTGGGAACAGCCGAAAGGAGAAGAAGAAGAACAATGATGACTTCATAATGATGACATAGTCATCATAATTTGCAATGTATGTGATTTGTTAAGATCTTTTCAGAATATCCCTTGAATTTCAGACACATCAGTATGGCTTTATCAGGTAAATCACATTGATTTATCATCATGTTCTGGCACTTTGAGTTGCTGTTTAAAAGAACAGGATGATAAATGACCAAAAACCTCAAACTTAATGGTCGCCGTCTCTTGTTTGAGTCTGCACATATATATTTGTACAGTGAGTGGCATTTGTCTGACAGAAAGTTCATAGTGACTCTTACCAATAGACTTAAGGCCTTAATTTTCGATCTGAAGTTATATAGGAAACAAACAAAAATGTGGAGGAGTTGTGGCTATTCGCTTGGATTTGGAAGATGTAGAGAGTGCATCTGTTGTACTGCAAAAGCCATCTTCAGCCAGGGAGCATCATTGCATCAATATTTCCTCAACCCGACAAAGAGTTCCCTGCTGAGAATCCATCCGAAGATTTGTGTGAACGGTATTGGGATCGTTATGTAGAGGCCTTTAGACAGCACCATCACAGTTTAAAAACTGTTTTGAAAATGAAAAGTTACCTAAAAGTAAAATTAACTAATTACGACCATCCTCCACAAAAATGTTTGTAAGAGCAAAGGAGAAGCCAATGGCGACCATTGTTAGCGAATGAATGAACAAAGACTTCAAACACTGTAAAAGAAAAAATACTGTTTGCTTGTTGTGGGAATGTGCACATTTTCCCTTTCCAAAGAATCTTGACCAGAAGCTTGTTAGGAAAGCCTATAAAATACAGACAGCTTCCTTTGAGAATAAACATGCCGCAAGTGTTCAGCAGATGCTTCACTGAAATGAATCAACATCTAGTTTGATTTTATTAGAGAAAATGTAAAAATTTTAATGAAAAGAGAGTCACAACAGGAATATAACCAGTATTTTCATTAAACAGACTAGAATTAATCAACCGAGAACTTTAACTGTTGTAGCTAATCTAAAATTTTAACTGGTAATTCTATATTGTCAACCGAATACAGGATACCAGACCGCGACTAAATCACGCCCGCTAATTGGCTTTTGAGGACTCATACGCTTCTCCTTTACCGTCAATCATATACCGTATACTGTAGATTAATCTTCTGTTGTTTTTCATATTGAGATAGTAATACTGTTTCAATAATGTAAAATTCAATAATGTTTCAAAAATGTAAAAACAACATTTACAATACTATCGTAGACAATATATATTGCCCACCCTTACGAGAGACATTATTGAATACACTAGCTATACAGTGCATTTCAAATAATTTACACTAGCATTTGAAATCAACACTTGGTTTAAAACTCTTTTAAGAGTAAAAAAAAATAAAATAAAATGCATAACACTGTTTTGATTTCAAAACCTAAACTAACAAAAACTAAAATTGTAACAATGTAGAATGACACCAACTCTGCAAAAATATACACTACTTCTTTGAACTAAATCTGTTGATCCTAGGGACGGCTCGAGAACAAAGAGATCCACAAATGTAAGCAATTTGGTTATTTATGGAAGTTTTAAATTGATGAAAACCATAAATAGCCAAGTAAAAGTAACTAAAATCACACAAAAATGCTAGTTTTCCCAAGAACAATGCACTATTATTTGTACAAATACTTCAATTCTACACAATAGAACTGTGTTTCGCAAATCACACCTCAGTTTAAGGGCTATGGGGAAGGGGTAAGTGGGAAAAGTTGAAAGCCTAATTGAAACACATTTGGTGGGATGAAAAGTACAATGCTAGGTAAGCTAGATTACTACTAGAGTATAAAAAAGTATTAAAAATATATATGTCAAAGAATCCAATACAGATAACAGGGCCCAAATTTCAAAAAGTAATGTACACCAGTATGAACAGGCTTTTACGGGACTGAATGGGTTAAAATGTTTTCCAGGATGCAAAGCAGACTGGCACATAAGCGTGGGCATATATTTAAATCAGTAATGCTTTCTCTCAAGCCAAACATCCGCTGACAGTGTAATATAATACTCTCGGAATAAAGCAAAGGATTTACATATTCAGTTAAAAATAAATAAAATAAATACAACCCAATACCACTTTGGAGGTAATATCACCCAAGCGTATAAACAAATATAGCCTCCTCAGCTTGAGCTCCAAATGTTTCATAAATTCAGAATCAGTCGCTCCTCACGCTAGTGTAATAACAGAGAATTGATTTATAGGTGGCAGAGGTTGAGTCAGAGGCTGTGAGTTGCTTCTGATGAAAATGAATGAGAAACACTCCAGTGCTTGGAACGGGTTCTGTGCTGTTTCCGTCGTGGCTATTGTTCCACACAGTGTGTATGAGCACACAGCCCGACTTATGTGAAGCTCAAGCTATTATAACGATCCCTAAGGTTTCGGCTTCTTATACAGACCATTCTCAGAGTTGGTACTTTCTTCTAGATACCGAATAGCAAGTGGTTGATTAAGTACTTAATTAAAATGTTCATTGGATTTCAATTTTACAATGTAACAGTGTAATGTAATGGTGACTTGCCTTTTACCCAGAGATGGTGGAAGAAGTCTTACAAAAACAACAATATATGGCAAAAACAGCAACTTTATTGCTTAGTTGCTTGGATTTATTGACGGCCTTGCTATATTAAGTAATTTTCAATTCCCATTTTGCAAAGAACACAAAATCCAAAGCATAAACTCTCACTTTTCTATAAGGCATGCACAGCAAACCATGCCACACAATATTATTATAAAAATAGTTGTAAACAACGTTGAGCCCAATTCTGCCCTTGGGTCAAACATTACTAAGGAAAACTTTTCCGCCAACTTGCTCATAGCTCGTCTCTCTCTCCCTCCCTCACCCCCTCCCTCTACCTCATTAATCTTTAGAGAATCAACTGTTGCTTGTTTACACCACGGTCTTGTCACAATTCTATTTTGTTGCCTGTTTGATTACATATGCTATAGGGTCATGTATTGCTCATGGTTCGAAGATTGTTGTATCACCCAGGAGCTAAGATGGAAGTAGCCTACATATGTTCTATGCTAGCTGTACGGTACAAGCAAATTTCCAAAATTACTTTAGGAATAAACAGAGAAAATTCTGTTTGTTTCCAAAAAATATGAATGTGGCCTGAGAAATATTTTAATGTATTCATTATATGAGCATTTAACTCACAGGGTTTTGGTCACATTAGCACTGAAATTGTTTTTAGTAACAGAAATTTAAAGAAAAATTGTTAGATATAACTGCACATGACAGTCTTATCAAACAGCTTTACTGGATTAAATTAGCACATTATACATCTAAATACATCTATGCACATTTGTCATCAACTAGGGGTGTAACAATACACTCTGACCACTCCACGACGCATAATACGATACTATGATACTTTTACCCAACTATTGAAACAATTTATCTAATGACCTTTAAATATATTTCAAAATTTACTGTTTTGAGACTGCAACATGAAGAAAGCTAGTGTATAGTTTGATTGGTGTTGGAGCATTTTTTGCCATCCATCCAATTAAGTCATCTTTTATAAATGATGGAGAGACCTGGTTTTATAATGTTTCTCAAATGTGAATAAAGATTGTTTAATTGATTAAACATGCCTAATCAAGGGGACATAAATTATTCAACTTCCCCAAGCCTGTATAAGCCGATCTATCCCATCTCTCTAAGACTGAGTCCGGTCAGCTTCCAGCCTCCTTCCCCTTCTTCATATCTCATAAGGTGGGCTATTCGGAGGCACCTGAGAAGGACAGCAAGCCTTGTACATTCATACCTGCAACTTACTCTCACAAACTCAAGGCAGGTCCTGATCGCAACTACTGAAAACATAATAAATAAAGGTAAAGAAGTTTCAGAAGTAACTAGAAGCATCTTAAAATAATATATTGTGCCACGGTATATTGTTACACACCTAACATCACCTGAACAATAAAAAAAGATTGTATAATGTGTAAAGTGTGCAGTCCCCTAATGGATAATAAAGTGTAATGCTCTTTGGTTTCCTTAGAGGCATTCCTAAAACATGACTGGATTGTTCTGTGGAAAGCTTCCACGTTACTTTAATTCACTGATCAAAAGGGAATCGTGGCGACCTGGTCATTCACCACCTTCAGCACCTGGCAGAAGGCAGCAGTGTGTTGTGCCCCAACACACTAATCTACACCCCCCCAGGCTCTGATTTAGTGAACATTCCCTGGTGCTGGATTAAATCTCTCCCCTCCTGCACCCTGGCCTCTCCTGTCAGCCACTTTAAGGAGTAATGGGGCCAAAATGAACGCAGAGATTAGAAGCACACAACGTTCGGTGTTCCCACAGATTTCTATGTGCTGCTTGCTCACAGGAGAGAAGCTGCCCTCAAATCAAACTGTCATTGAAAACGTAGTGCTGTGCTGTGCTGTGCTGTGGGAGTCTGGTCTGTCACTTCGCTTCTCTGAAAGCAAGTGGCCATTTATCAAAGAATCAGAGACAAGACTAAAGCGTTTTTAACACTCTCTATGTTAAGATTCATGAGAACTAGAAGTGCACACTTAAGGGCTGAGTGGGTTTTTAATCAAATTCAACTCTGCATCATTAAATTAACTAATTATTATTGAATACAGCTATACATAACATTAGCCAAAACAATGCTTGTAGCTTTAGTATTAATGCAGGAAGTCAGAAAAATGAACGCTGCTCAAAAATGAATTGAATACATGAATCTTTTAACTTGCTGAATAAATAATGACGTATGTAACCTATTGCTAGGTACCAGCCAAAAAGATTTTTTAATATATGTTTCAAGAAAATGGGTTAAAATTATTTGTTGACATTAAAGTTCTCTAAACATAAATTTTTCATAACAATTTAAATTACATTTTTTACATTATTTTTGAGGGGAAAAAAATCATGTTGATGCACGTTCATTTGAAAATACTTTATTTGAAGTATGCTGTTTTTCCTACATTATACTTATCAATTTACTTATTAAGCAAGTATTTCTAATTTTAAGGCCACACATATTCTTGTTTTCAGGCACAATTTTTAGAAATCTTAATGTTTATTGCAAAATAAAGTTTATGAAGCCAATACAGATCTTATCATCTTAGACTAGAATTAGACTAGTTCTAAGACCAGCATTATTTGTTATGATTAAATGCAAGTTCAAAGCTATCATTTAAAAATTATTTTTGCTGACATTTCTTTAAAATAAATAAGTTTTTGTCTAGCTTTTAGATCAATCGGCATCTGATATTAATTAATTATTTAAACCAGTTTTAAGACTTTTTACCAAGATAAATTTGTACCTTGGCAGTTTAACTTGCTTGATTTGAGTTTATTTTTACAAGGTTTATGGAACTAGGTTTTGGTTTCAATTTTAAGAATTTTAAAATTTTGTTTTGTATTCCTTTATTTCTAAAAGAATGTATCATATTCCATGTGAGCTTCTGTTCCTCATTGGGAGAAGTGTGGTTGGCGGCACAACCAAGTAATTTCAAATCCAAAGAGATAAAACAAGTCTTGACCCTAGATGCATTAATTTTTTTTCATTCATTAGCATTTTACGGGGGTTTTTTTCCAACTCCATGCCAGCTTCTATGGGTATTGTCATGGAAACAGCAAACACACAATTTTTGAAAATTACATATTTTAAGCCATTTTTTTTCTAATCAGTATAAAACAGAATAAACAATTACAACAAAATAAAAACTATTTATTTTATTTTAAAGATCAATTTTTGAGCCATTTTTGCCTTTAGGCATAGGAGAGTATGGAGACAGGAAGAGATGTGGGTAAAGAGCGGGGGAAGGTTGGGAAATGATGACAGGCTCGGGGTAACCACAATACCACGGGGCCAAACATAAAAACTATTTCTAACATGAAGGAAATAGTCACAGTCAAATGCAAAATATTCAACAGAACTTTGAATTTGACATGTTGGACACTATTTGGTTTACTTTGTTACAGTTCAAATGAACAACCACATGGAAGTCCAAACCTCTAAATGAAGTCTAATATCCTGTTTCCATGATTAAATATTGAGCATTCCTCTCCATCGCATCGAATTCTGTTGTGCCTGATAAAATATCTTCCTTTTGTAACCCAACATCTGGGAAAAAGTGTACTAGGGCTGAACGATATTCTGTTTTGACATCGACATCGCGATGTGCACATGCGCGATAGTCACATCGCCGGAACTACGATGTGAGGGGTAGAACCCATGGTGTTTAACAGAACGTTAGCATCATGTAGCAAAGCACAAGTTTTTTGTATGGCTTGTTGCTGGGGTGACATGTACGTTACGCGTGCCTGCACAGTGATTGTGTGCGTTGAACAGGCGGCACAGGAACCATTCACTACTAAAAATGCGCGATGAAGAGGTGCGCGACTTTGCCAGTGTGACACCTTTTGTTATTAATCTCGTGATCGGTATGGGAATAAAAATCAACGAGAGCGTGCAGGAGCGAGAACACCATTAATAGATTATAATTTTCTGTGTTACACGGAATAACACTGAATTCCAAAGAGCACGTTTTTTCCGGGTCGGCAACAGAAGTGAACCCTTTAAAACTGAAGCTGTGGCCGGCAACAAACAGAGAGAAACAGACCTTTCGCCAGGAGCTCAGGAGATCAGTGACAGATGAGTGATTGATTTCCTGTGATCGCTTTAGCAACAGTTTAGCGGAGATTTCACTGTAAATATAATATTTATACTCTATATAATAATATAAGCATTGTCTTAGTAGTAGTAATAGGTTTATTAGTGTTAGATTGAACTGTTTTACCGTGTTCTGTCTGTGATTATTATTCCGCATTCGCGCATGTGCGTCTTTTTTTCCTTATTTCCTCGCATTCTTCCGCCGTTTTTGGCACAGTAAAGTGTTAGATTTCAGTACCAACACACTTGTAAATAGTGAAAGAAGATGTTTAAACCATCATCGAGAGCCCCTGTGAATTTTGTGAATTTTTCAATCACACTCATATGTAATAAAAGTTTTTATACACAGGGTTTATTCCAAACAATAATGTTTTTTGTAATATATAGTGTCATTTTTGATATTATATAAATTGACTTTATATAATATTGCTTTTAAAACTGCTCATGCTCTTGGTTCCAGCAACACATTGCTTCATTAATTTATTTTTATCTTTTGCTAGTTTTTGTAAAGAAACATAAGGGTTTCTTTTGGACAAATCTAATATGATTTATATATTAATGGATTGATGGCTCTCAATATTGCAATATATATTATTTGGAAAAAAATTTTGCGATGTAATTTTTTTCCAATAACGTTCAGCCCTAAAGTGTACCCATTAAAACATTGCAGATCTAGTCTGATACTTGAAGAGCTTCTAAAGAAAGGAGGGCTAACATATTTAAGACTCAACTTAGACAACTTTGTTTTTCAAAAAAGTTTTAACCTCAAAGCTAAGATGGTTCTGTTCTATTGACTAAAAAGCCACTTGCTTTGTTTCTAAATGAATCAACACTAACTTCTAATTAATTAGCACACCCAAGCACTTAGTACAGTGAACAGAAAGCACAGCAAAAAAGGAGGAAAGAATGACAAATGCACAACAGCCAAATGAATTGCACAAATGCAAATAACCAGCCACAAAGGCAGATGCTATCTAATGGAAAAAAAGACAGTTGGTGACAGACAAGAAAAACAGACGCAGATGTAGACAGACAAACAAATCAGATGAGAGAAGGAAATAAGTTAAGAAAAGACAGAAAGCCCTGGCTATTTATTAACAGTCAACAGCATCTCTCTCTCTTTAATGAAGATACTGAGGGATTTCTCTTTGGTTCTAAATGTCTTGCTCATCGCAGATGATGGATTAGTTGCTGTGGCTTCCCAAACCTCACAGACATGAGAGAGACAGATCATTGATGAGTTAAATGAAGACCGTCCATTTCCAACACTGCGGGTGTTTCGACAAACCCTCAAACCCTAGTAAAAGCCTATTAGAAAGGAAAGGCTTGATGGTTTTCTCTGTGGTGGGCCATCAAAATATGCAACTCCACTTAAAGTGAGATTGAACATTGGATTGGAGAATGCAAATCTCAGTTGAGCATTGATACCACTACAAATAAAATGTTATTGAGCACCACTCTTCAGATAAAACAATTGATTCTCCAAATGCAAATTGACATATCGACAAACATTTACAAACTGTGACGGAGGTCCATCCCGATCAGCGCGGTCCTGGCATAGATCCGGAACACCTGGCGCCCACCATCAAGGGCAAATTAGGAACAGCCGCGCATCATCAGCGCGGCAGCTTAAAAGAGAGAGAGAGAAACACCACTGGGAGAAGAACCTCCGAAGAGTGCAGCGGCTAACTCCTCTCTCTCTCTCTACCTCCAGACAGCCCGTGACGACCAGACGACGGCACCGTCCTCCACAGCCCGTGACGACTAGACGACGGCACCGTCCCCCACAGCCCCGACTATTCTGGACACCGAGCACGTGAGCAGCACTGGGATTGGGAAGAGCACCGAGACGAAAAGAGGACACGAGCACCGAGCACTGGAAGACTGCACTACCCACGAGCACTACAATCATCACTTTCAAATAAATCCACCCTCCGGGGCACTTTTCTATAGAAAACCTTGTTGTGTGATTCCTCTCCTGCGACAACTGGTGGAGAATGCGGGTATAACACCCAGGGGGAATCACACACAAGAGTTCCACAACCCGGACATTGAAATCCTGCAGTTTTTTTTTTCCTCTCATTTATTTTTTTCGTTTTTTTTGGATTCACAGCCAGTACGGTGTGCGACGCTCTCCGAAAGATGGAAGACGTCGTGAAACATCTGGCTGAAATGACCATCCGGCAGCAACAACTCGTCGAGTTCCTGGCGAAGCAGCAGAGCGAGACGGAGCGGAGGATTAGCGATCTTCAGGGTGCCAGCGCCCAACAAATCCCGCTTCCCGACGCGAGAACGCAAGCTGTGCGGCTTCTCCCAAAGTTGACTCCCCACGATGACGTCGAATCCTACCTCCAGCTATTTGAGTCTACCGCAGGATCAGAAGGGTGGCCACGGGAAGAGTGGGCACGAGCGCTGGCACCGCTGCTGACCGGCGAGGCGCAACGAGCTTTCTTTTCCCTGGACTCCAGTGTACGTGATGATTATGAAGAGCTTAAACGAGAAATACTCGCTCGCCTGGGTTTATCTCCCATCTCCGCTGCGCAGCAGTTCCACGGCTGGGAATATCGCCCTCGCCGGCCAGCGCGCGCTCAAGCCGCTGACCTATCCCGCCTCGCTCGACTCTGGCTGCTCGAAGGAAGCCCCTCCGCCAGCCAGGTCGTTGAACGCGTAGTGCTGGACAAACTGCTGAGAGCACTGCCTCGCGCACAGAAGCAGGCGGTCCGGATGAGAAACCCAGCGACATTATGGGAGGCCGTAGAGGCCATTGAGCTGGCGGAGGTGGCCCACCAGGACGACGCCGGAGAGCGTGCGCCACCGTACCCCCGGAGGGTGGTCCAGGACCCGCGTCCGCCAGAGGGCACCCCGCGACCAGAGAGCAGACCGGCGGCTCCCCCTCCTCACGACGAACCGATGCCAACGGATCCACCATCGCCCCCCAAGAAGAAATGGCTGGCGGGTTGTGGATTTCACCACCGGTTACCTAGAGGAGCCCCGGGAGTGACGGTGAGGGTCAACGGACGCCATTACCACGCATTGTTGGACTCGGGGAGTTCCGTGAGCCTGCTGAGGAGCCAGCTCCTCCCACCTCGACACGAGACCCATGCCATACTGCCTCTAACATGCGTCCACGGAGAAACCCGGGAAGTGAAGGCCCGCCAAATCCAGCTCCAGGCCAGAGGGAAAACCTGGATGGTCGAGGTGGGTTTAGTAAAAGACTTACCTGTACCAGTGCTCCTTGGCAGGAACTTCCCCGGGTTCGTCAGCCTGCTCACCGCCGCCACCCGCCGACCCGCCAGCCTTGGAGGGAGCCGCCCAATCTCGTCGCAGGAGAAGGCTCCATCCAACCCGGCCGTCACCCTAACCTCGGATAGCGGGAGAGATGGTGAGTCCACCCCCCCTTCAGCTAACCTCTTTTATGATGTTTTTCAGCAAGTTACAAGGGGGGGGTCCTTCAGCCGCGAACAGCATGAAGACGACCGACTAAAGCACTGTTGGGCTCAGGTGCGCGTGGCTGAGGGACAGGAAATCCAACCCGGGCCCCATCCTCTCCCGCATTTCATAGTGAAGGATGGTCTGCTCTACTGCGTCGCCGAACGACGGGGGGAGGTGAAGGAGCTACTCGTCGTCCCCCGGTCGAAGACGGAGACGGTGTTGGAGCTCGCGCACTCCCATCCAATGGCCGGGCACCTGGGAGCGGCAAACACGGCGCAGCGAATCAGGGACCGCTTCCATTGGCCGGGGATAGACGGCGAGGTTAAGGCTTTCTGCCGGGCCTGCCCCACGTGCCAGAAGACGTCGCCGCGTACGCCTCCCCCCAGTCCGCTGATTCCACTCCCCATCATCGGGGTGCCCTTTGAGAGGATTGGGATGGACTTAGTGGGGCCGTTGCCGAAGTCTGCCCGTGGCCATGAGCACATCCTGGTCATCGTGGACTACGCCACCCGGTACCCGGAAGCCGTGCCCCTACGCAAGGCCACAGCGAAGAACATAGCACAGGAGCTGTTCCTGCTGTTCAGCCGGGTGGGCATCCCCAGCCAGATCCTGACTGACCAGGGAACCCCCTTCATGTCCCGGCTGATGGCTGACCTCTGCCGGCTGCTAAAGGTCGACCAGCTCCGCACCTCGGTCTACCACCCCCAGACGGATGGCCTGGTCGAGAGGTTCAACCAGACCCTGAAGAGGATGCTCAAGAGGGTGGCGGATGAAGACAGGCGCGACTGGGATCGGATGATCCCCTACGTCCTCTTCGGCATCCGGGAGGTCCCCCAAGCCTCCACAGGGTTCACGCCATTTGAACTGCTGTTCGGCCGTCAACCAAGGGGACTCCTGGATGTCGCCCGAGATGCGTGGGAGCAGCAGCCGGTAGCGCTCCGCTCTGTGGTCGAACACGTGACCCAGATGCGTCAGAACATCGAGCGGGTCATGCCATTAGTCCGGGAACACCTGGTCCAGGCGCAGCAAGCCCAACAACGGCACTTCAACCGGGCAGCCCAACCCCGAGAGTTCCAACCGGGAGATCGAGTGATGGTCCTGGTCCCCACCTCAGCCTGCAAGTTTCTGGCCAAGTGGCAGGGGCCATACACCATCACAGCAAAGGTCGGCGATGTCAACTACAAAGTGCGACAGCCAGGGAGAAGACAGCCCGAGAAATTATACCACATCAACCTCCTGAAGAAGTGGGTGGGGACCAGAGACCAGCTCGCCGCACTCGCCACACTCGCCTCCTGCTCCCCTCTGATCGTGGACACCAACGACGACCTCTCGGCTGCCCAGAAGAAGGAGCTGCAGCACCTGGTCAGTCAGTTCCAGGATGTGTTCTCCCATCAGCCGGGGCAGACCAACATCGTGGAACATCACATCAGAACGCCACCAGGAGTGATCGTCCGGCAGCGGCCTTACAGAGTTCCGGAAGCCCGTCGGCAGGCTATAGAGGAGGAAGTCCAAAACATGCTGAAGTTGGGGATAATCGAACCATCCCGGAGTCCGTGGTCCAGTCCCATCGTGATGGTTCCTAAACCCGACGGCACCCTCCGCTTCTGCAATGACTTCCGCCGGCTCAACGAAGTTTCAGAATTCGACGGCTACCCCATGCCCCGGGTGGATGAGCTCCTGGATCGCCTGGGACGGGCCCGTTACATCTCCACCCTTGACCTCACGAAGGGCTACTGGCAGGTGCCAGTGGCCGCAGAAGACCGGCCCAAGACCGCCTTCTCCACGCCATCGGGCCACTGGCAATACCGCCGTCTCCCGTTCGGCCTTCATGGAGCCCCTCCCACCTTCCAAAGGATGATGGACGTCCTGCTCCGCCCACACCAGCCCTACGCTGCGGCCTACCTGGATGATGTAGTCATCCACTCGGAGGCATGGGACGACCACCTGGACCGTCTGCGGAGGGTGCTCACGGAGCTCCGGGGAGCCGGACTGACCGTCAACCCCCGAAAATGTCACCTGGCGCAAGCCGACGCATCGTACCTGGGGTTCCGAGTGGGACGGGGAGTGATCCGGCCCCAGGATAAGAAGGTCAAAACCATCCAAGAGGCACCTCGTCCCACCACAAAAACCCAGGTACGAGCCTTCCTGGGGTTGGCGGGATATTATAGGTGCTTTATCCCCAACTTCTCCTCTTTAGCCGCCCCCCTGACAAACCTGACCAGGAAGGGGCAGCCGGAGAAGATCGAATGGACTCCGGAACTGGAGGGGACGTTCCGGAGCATAAAGCAGGCGCTCACGACGGAACCGGTACTCCGAGCGCCTGACTTTAACTGCCCCTTCCTGCTACAGACCGACGCCTCCGACACAGGGTTGGGAGCCGTCCTGTCCCAAGTACAGGAAGGTGAGGAACACCCTGTGATCTATATCAGCAGGAAGCTGAACCCGGCCGAGACCCGGTACGCGGCCGTCGAAAAGGAGGCCCTGGCCGTCAAGTGGGCAGTCCTGGAGCTAAAATATTACCTCCTGGGCCGGCGGTTCACCCTCCTGACAGACCACGCCCCATTACAGTGGATGGCCAGAGCAAAAGAGACCAACGCTCGGGTGACCCGCTGGTTCCTTGCGCTCCAGGACTTCCACTTTGAAGTCCGTCATCGGGCCGGGGCCGACAACGGCAACGCAGACGGCCTATCCCGGATCTGGGCCGGATATGCAGGTTTGTCGGGGGTCATTCCCCACCCACCCTTAATCCCTAATAAATCTGTAATGCGTTTCAGGACCCGCCAGAACAACGCTTGGGGGGGGGAGTGTGACGGAGGTCCATCCCGATCAGCGCGGTCCTGGCATAGATCCGGAACACCTGGCGCCCACCATCAAGGGCAAATTAGGAACAGCCGCGCATCATCAGCGCGGCAGCTTAAAAGAGAGAGAGAGAAACACCACTGGGAGAAGAACCTCCGAAGAGTGCAGCAGCTAACTCCTCTCTCTCTCTACCTCCAGACAGCCCGTGACGACCAGACGACGGCACCGTCCTCCACAGCCCGTGACGACTAGACGACGGCACCGTCCCCCACAGCCCCGACTATTCTGGACACCGAGCACGTGAGCAGCACTGGGATTGGGAAGAGCACCGAGACGAAAAGAGGACACGAACACCGAGCACTGGAAGACTGCACTACCCACGAGCACTACAATCATCACTTTCAAAT
The DNA here is from genome assembly GCA_007224835.1 of Danionella cerebrum. Taxonomy (NCBI): domain Eukaryota; kingdom Metazoa; phylum Chordata; class Actinopteri; order Cypriniformes; family Danionidae; genus Danionella; species Danionella cerebrum. The sequence continues at coordinate 429,264 of SRMA01025741.1, forward strand.
AAATCCACCCTCCGGGGCACTTTTCTATAGAAAACCTTGTTGTGTGATTCCTCTCCTGCGACAAAACATATGTACAGATGGAAAATTTTTGTTCATTTGTTTTATGTTATAAACACCCTCTCACGTGTATTCTGTATGTGTAACTTTGCTCAACACTCAATCATTACTGCTATAAACAACTCCAGTGCTGACTTTCATAAAAAGGCTTCGAACCCCAAGGGGCACAGCAATCAAAAGCATTGAGTACACAACTGACCCTTTCCCCATGTATGGCAAGGTCACTTAATAACATTAACTGTGGTACTATTTTTCTCTCGTGAAGGAATGACTCTGAAAACTAAGGTTGGTGTAAAACAGCAGAGGCGGCCTTTTCATCTTAGCATCATAGCATTCTTATGTTAGAGCCCGCGTTGACTGATGGAGAACAGGCAGGAAACTTAGCCTGGGCTACATTTAGCTGACACTTTTAGCCAAAGTAAGTTATCGTTTGGGAATGAACGTAATAAACAGTGAGTTACCTGAACCATTAACTGAGCGCTTCAGAGATTTTTTTTTTTTGTGATTGTAAGGGCTCTCGAAAGAGTAAAGCTCTTAGTTGCTTTTTAAAGGTTATGAGAGACTGCTTTCTGGATTAGTGCTGCAATATGATTCCACCAGCCAGGAACTGTGAAGGAGAAGGTCCTGGTGAGAGATTTTCTGCAGCTCTGAGATGGAACCACCAGATGCTGTTCATGTCCTGAACGAAGGCATCTGGAGGGAATGTAGGACTGCAAGAGTTTGTGAAGCTTATGATGGAGCTGACATTGGAGTACTTTGGAGTACCGTGGGCTTGACTAGGTTCCTTGAAGATGAGTTGTGCTGCTGAGTTCTGTATCATTTAAAGAGGTCTGCCTGGACACAAAGGAAGTCCATCAAGAAGAGCATTGCAGTCTTTATATGATCAGTGATCAGTGACGCTGAATGTTCTATTAGGCGGTGTCTGATCTTTTTTTCAAACTGTTTCATCAATGTGCTCTTCAAATGTTAGTTGTTCATCGAAGATCACTCCAAGGTTCCATACAGAGGTAAAAGGGGGAGATTGTTGAGGACTCTAGTTGTATGGTGACATCATGCAAGACAATGGGGTTAGCAGGGATGACCAGCAATTCCGTCTTTGCCACGGTGAGTTGTAGGTGATAGGCCTTCATGTTGAAATGTCCTGTAGTCAGTCTGGTGTTGGGATTTTTAAAGTAGAGTCGTGAGAATGGAATGACAGGTGGAGTTGCTGGCATAAGAATGGTAGGAAGGTGGGATAATGGGACCCAGGGAGGTGACGTTGGTCGAGAAGTACAGATCACTAAAAACCGAACCCTGTGGAACTGCTGTATGCAACTGCTGCTTCATAAACACCTCATCCCTCCAGCTGACTCTGAAGGATCTGGCAGTGAGGTAAGACTCCAGGAAGTCCAGGGCAGTGCCAGAGATGCTGTTTGATTTCTGCCTGTTGAGATTGTGAGGTTCATCTACTACCCACACTTGGTGGGCACTGACCCTGTCTTATAGTCCAGCTTAGTATTTGGGTATTGTGCTCAAGGTTTCAAGTACAAGAGGACCATCTATGTGGCTTAAAATGGTAAAGGATTTCTCTCTCTCTCTCTCTCTCTCTCTCTCTCTCTCTCTCTCTCTCTCTCCCTCCCCTCCCTCCCTCCATCCCTCTCTCTCTCTCTCTCTCTCTCTCAGCAGGTTTTCAAATGAAAGAGGATGTATCAGGTTGAGGTTTGGTAAAATTCAGTCTCACATTCATGCAGTTTAATTACATTTCCTCATTCAAATTCAGTATGCAACCTCTATTTAAAGAATTCAAGAGCCACTCAAAGTTCACATCTAAATGCCAGATGCTGCAATGATGCAATATGCTTTCGAACAGAGATGTTTTCCCCTTACTTAAATAACCGTAAACGACTGTCAGAGAAGTCAAATACTGAGAAAGGTGCTGCTGTTTTCAGATAGAGGTGATAGTGATAACCAACATGCAAATACAACCAGATAAAAATTTGTGTACGCAAGGCATTGATGGATGTCGCTGTTCCAACCATGACCAGAGCATGGACATGGACTATTATTTTTCTATTTTCTTTTCAATGAAACCTTTGACACTGCATCTGTTCAACTCATTACTATTTATCAAACGCTAACACTGAGTGTTTCCAGAGAGTTTAATACGTTTGATGGGAGAGGGAGACGGATTTGTGGATTTTTATAAGTCGGTAATGAGACTGTTAGTCTAAATATTAGACAAGGTCATGACCTGTACCTGTCTCAATTTCAGACTGTGGGATTTTGCAGGGGCTCCAATTGTACTCTGCCTGTGGCGTCTACAAAGCTGAAAGTTTGAGTTTGCAAACCAAAAGATTCATGAAAATAGCAAATTCCATTATATTCATACAGAAAAAAAATGGTCAACGTTACCATTACAACTTCAAATAACATAATGGAACTGTCTAAAACTATCAGAAACTAAGATATTTTATCTGCATTGTTAATACATTATTATTATAAAATTGTTTTTCAAAATCATCTGTTTCATGTTGACAGAGTCTTTTGTGTAGCTAAATCTGTTGTTTGGATGCAGGGGCTTCACTCAAAAACAATCACGTTTGATTTTAACTCTACTAACAATAAATAATGAATGCATTTCCAGGAAAAGCCTGTTTTGGTCTCACTCTCCATGATAGCTCCAAGCTCCATGAAAGTATCCCACAATGCTTTTCCCCAATCTACTGTATTTCAGTTAGCATTCACCAGTCCCACAATGTGTTTTCTTCTTTGTTACAACGATTGGCATCCCACATTAATGTACCCAGTAGCCATGAGGAAAGGTGAAAAAAATGTTTTTAAACATTGTTCCATCAGCTTCAATGTCTGAAAACACTTTTAAATCCAAAACTGGGAGACGAAAAATGACTGGAATCAATCAAAGCTTTTTTTATTGAGAAAAACATGGGTATCCTGAACAATACCAGCACATTACAGTTCTTGTTGTCCCTTTTTTTAAACCCACATTTATTAGCGTTGACAGCAGAGGTCTCTATAAACTTAGTACGACAATAATTAGCTCAAAATTTTAAAACATTCTTTATACTAACCATATGAAACTTACTTGTAATAAAATGTAATACAAATTTAAAGGAAAATAGAGTACTAATACTATATTCTTCTAAATCAATACACGATAAACACCTGTCTACAGAGCTAATCAATATCAAAACATCCTACACTCAACATTCTGAAATATTGTTGTCTTTTCCCTGATTGTCCGCAGAGATCTACAGACAACTAATAAGTAACTGAGCTCAACAGGACCATGTTCCCAAGTCCAAATTCCCATCAATCTTGGAGGTCTGCATGAAGAAGTGTATTTCTCATTTAGGTTCTAATAGAGAATCCAATATCAGCTCCTGTATGTCAGACGTGTCTAATGCTGCAGGTCTTCAGAGGACCAGCTTCTGGCCAATCAATCCCCAATTACTGTCCCTCACTGCTATAATGCACAGATCCTATGGTTTTGCAGATATTGACTAATTTTAACCTTTTAAGTATTTAAGTACATTTCTATTTGGGACAATTTTGGCCAAAGTGCTGGTTCAGGTCAGTCCTTAGGAAACAGTATAGTACCCAGTGAGAGGCAGGCGATACCTGAATGAAACACAGGTTTCATGTCTTCTGAAGTTGTTATGGAAGTTAACATTAACACAAGCTACACAGTGTTACAGAGGTAGTCCATCTTGAGCTGTTGTGTGATTGTCTTGGATAATTTAGTATTTTTGAAAAAGGTGTATTTCTCCTATTTCAACTGTATATAAAACCTGAGATATATATTCTTCTTGTTTGTTTTAACAATCAGCTTTAAGTCCAGACGGACTTGAGCTTGAAAGGACAGATAATGCTAACTGCTGTTTAGTCTCTTTTCAGAGCAATTACCAAAATCAACTATTTTTTTTGCCTCAAAATTACTCAAAACATTGTAATTTTATTTGAGTTAAAATGTTTTCTTCTATACATCAATAAATAGGAAGTGAAAGGGCAGTTCATGACATTTAAAACAGAGGTCACTGTCAAAATACTAGCAACTACAATATGAAAGTTTGATGAATTGATATTAAATCTTCAAGCAAATCTTATCAAATCAAGATACTTGAAGTAACCTTATAAACACTCCACATCAATAAACTGTTCAACAATATAGTGTTTCTGCAAGCTTATCAATGTTTTTTCAAACTGCAGTTTAAAAATTTTACAAATGAGAAAATTTGTCTTAATTTCTCATAATAATCTGTTAAATTAAATACAAGTCCATCCCTGAAATGTCTGCAACGTAAAGTGCATACATCTTAAACTGCCTATTGAACAGAGGAACATTTCAACATGTTTGACTACTGTATTCAGGCTGTAGGTCTCCTGAAATGGCTGCATGATAAATGTACTCCATTTACCCAGCGGATGATATCCCTCGAGACGACTTTTCAACATGTTACAAATAGACACCAACGGTCAACATGGAATCCATTATCAAAGACTATTGTTTGGCTACATCAAAAATAATAGTGAACTGCAGAATCAGAGATTTCATTGTTGTTGAAGATGGCTGTGAATGTTTTGAAATTCACATAATGTTTAGCAGGTTTCTGTTCAGTTCTCTCATACAGCACAAAAACAATGAATATGAATGTTGCATTTGAATTTAGAAATACAAGTAAAGGTGCCATATTAATAAACCTCAACTTTTCTGACATTTCCAGCATCTTTTAGAATTGTTTCCTCATCAAAAACATGCCTTAAGTTTTATTCAGAATCTTTCATTCATTTTTGTGTAATACTATATTGCATTTTTGTAATCTTAAACGTTTCAATGTTCCTAGCACCACCCATAGCTCTAGCACCACCCACTGACCAATCAGATTAATCACTTTTACAGCTCATTTATATGCAGAGCGAATGCAATGTCTGACCCAGAACAGCAAGCCTGCGCTGAAGAACAATGCAGAGAAAGTTTGTTTCCGAATGTCCGGAGACAAGTTGTTTTAAGACTACCAAAAAAGGAATTTATTCACCAGATATGGCTCGCTTTTGTGTCTTCCAATAAGCGAAATCTTGGAAAGATCACTTGTGTTTGTGAGTGGTACTTCACATTCATAAGAATCATGAATTTTCAACCGGCAAAAGCATGACTTTGTGAGGAACAGGGGTAAACGACAAATTTTGCAGAGACCAAAAATACAAGAGGATTCAACAATATTTTGTTATAATCGGTGTTGCATTTAGAAGTTATTAATGGTGCAGTGTTAGCATCAAGGGCTAAAATATTTATTGTAAATGCTTTCAAAATGGGATAATATGGCACCATTAAGAAATCAACCAGGTGATTTTTTAGCATATCATTTTAATTTACTTTCTGCATTGTGACCCCTAAAGTAAAAATTGTTAAACAAAAATTTGAAATTAGATCTTGTAGACTTTTGAGAATAGCCATGTTTCCATCCAGAGATGCAAATGAATTTTATGAGTAAAACTAAAATATCATAAAAAAATATTTGCGAATAAAATATTTTCCATCCAACGAGTCCAAGAACACAAAATCGTCACTTCCTAATAAACTAGTGCCACATATCAAAAGAAAAATGGAAGGTGCTGTGTTAGAAGAAAAACTTTTTCCGTATACAGTGGTACCCCGAGATACGAATGCATTGACTTATAAAAAATGTTCGAGATACGAAACGTCTCGCGGGAAATTTTTTGCTTCGAGAATCGAAGAAAAATTCAAGATATGAACATTTACAAGCTGTTTTGCTGTATTTTCAGCTTGACGTCATGCTGCGCTTCCGGGTTCTGGCGCTCATATCTCCCAGTGCAAAAAGGGTTTGATACACTTCAAAACACTTCAACAACACAGCGAAACATTATGTATAGATTACCAATAATGTACTATAACAAAAGTTAGAGTCAAGGTGTCGTAAAAGAAATAATGTTTATAACGTGGGAAGTGCTGTCCGTCCATCTGTCTCTGCTTGTGCTTGAAACCGTGTTTGTGTTAGTAATTCTTGAAATATCTTGAGAAAGTTAACTTAAATACGTGGTGCCGTAATGTTTTCTGCCATCAGTTCAACCTCCTCCGACACATTGCTTCGAGATACGAATTGTTCGAGATCCAAACGACACCTTGAAATGGATTAACTAACACTGTATAATAACATATAAAACATAGTCTTAGAAAACATAGACAAAACACAATTAGCGCATTCCTATCATCTTGCTTTTGGAGGTGGGCGACTGCTCTTTGGGAACACAGCTGGTCAAGACAGTTCTGGGAGGTAAAAATATCGAACTACTCTAATGACAGAATTTGTCTAAAGAAATTTAGAGTGCCCAAAAAACATTTCAGATGGTGTGAAATGAAATCGGCCTGTTGGGTAGTTCATTAATGCTGCCCCAGTTCCGACAGAAAAACATAATGTCATTGCCAAAGTCTACTTTTCCATTGTGCATTTTTTCTTATCAGATAAAAAGTTTATCGCGCAGTTGTGCGCATCATTTTTTAGTGAAATTTTACCTCGATACAGATAATTTAGCTTCTTTACAGGCTTGAATAAACAATTGTTTACAGAGCCCATACGCAGGATGGATATATATTATGCCCTTTCAGAGGCACAACACACACAGAATCATATAAAAGACGTCTTAACCAAATAGAGATCCTCTCCTACTATGAATTAACAACCATTACATCATTTAAAGCTTTCTATCCTGTTAAATCACATTCCAGTTCTATATTTTCCCAGGTATTTCAAAGCTTTGAGATTTTAAAACAATGCAAGTCACACCTAGTTCTGCACCACAACATTTCATCTAAAGGATCAATATCTTGAGTTATAAAAGCTCAAAACCTACATTAGTTAAATATCCAGAGATCAGCAGATTGAATCTAATGTCGATTCATATTCCATTTCAATTATGAAATCACTTCTATTTAACCCGTCATAATTTGTGGCTTATTTAAAAGACTGTGGTTTAGTTTTATGGAGCAAACTTAATTCAATATTGAGTTCACACAATCGCATGTAGCTGTTTCAAGGGAGCAATTTAACCAGTCACAAACACTGTCAATATTTTATAGCCTCACAGTGGATCTCGTGTTTGTTTTCTCATCACGTCTTAGTATTCAAATGGCAGCATTACAAGGCCACCCAAGGGTTTGTGGCCCGTTCTTCACTATCTGAGATTGATGCCACTTTCATATAGAAGAACACGTCATGTTCTCCTCCAGCCCAGGGCTACTCTGTAATCCCATTCATGTTCTTAATTATCCATCACACTGGAGATTGCAGTGGACCATTTGCTGGAGGTTGCTGAACCCGAAAAAGCACTGGAAGCTTTGCAAACATTCACACATGGAGAGGGTATGATGCGTTCTTATGTAACACAAAGCTGGCCTGTTGAATTCACGTGTTTAAAGCTTAAGCATCCCTAAAAGTCACATTTTAAAACAAGTACACATAAAAAGTATGTATTGTAATAGGATGTAATAAATTGGGGTACAGTCTTTGTCTCTGGATAATAATGCTGCTCCAGTAAGGCAAAACTGAACAGTTAGTAGCTAAGCATTGAACCAGCGTTTTGCTTCCTACAAATAGCAAATTGAAATTTGTACATTGCAAACACATTGTTTAGGAGTTACTTGAACAAAGTCTCAGTTAGTGAGCAATGCTTCTCTTACATCTAGCTGAATAGGGGCCTTACTGTGACATAAATGTAGACAAGCAAAGTGTTTTTGGCATCGAGGCATCAATATAGATTTTTTAAATTACAGTGCACCTGGAAAGTATTCATAGCGCTTCACATTTTTTCACATTTTCATGTTACAGACTTATTCCAAAGGGATTAAATTCATTTATTTCTTCCAAAATCTACACACAATACCCCATAATGACAATGTGAAAAAAAAATTGTAATTGGAGCAAATTTAATCAAAAATATAGCTGCAAGCAGCAATGGTCGGGGTTTAAGCACCTAAGCACTTTAAGGTTGTCTTTGTATTTTAGCCATCTTTCGTCATTTATGACCATAGGACTCCAGAGGCTCTCGTGTACTTGTTCTGTTCTAATGAGGTGAAAATTTCAAGACTATTTTGCAACACGATGCATACATTTAGCAAAATTTCATCTTTTAATAACTTTTTGTACACATTTTGACAATTATAGCTCCTCCACTGTAATCCAATCACTAATGATAAAGCTTTGCTTCTGTTTGATCCTGGTGTAGTTTCTCATGAGCTGGAGGCCACCCCAGGATACTCTTTTTAGTTTCTTGGTGCCCAGAAGCAGCTAAAAAGAGAGGTTGCTCTGTTGATTCTCCAACTGAGCTGAGACTGTTAAAGTTCTCAACTCTGAGACAGTTGTCATCTGGGAGACACCCGACTTTACGTTTGCTATCGTATTGGTTAACCTGGTACTTTTACAGTGGTATCATCTAGCTTCATATACCCCCAATGCCATGCATCACCAGTGCCACCTCCATTTCACACTGCCATCAACTTCCCAACTATTGGCTCTGCCTGCTTCATGGCAGACCTTGGTGCTGCGTGAACCACTCACATAAATTAATTTTTTGGGCTCTTTTCAATGCCAGCTTTATTGCAATGCTCTTTCCAGTGGTTGCCACAGGTTCTCGCCTGATCTAACCCAGATCCTGTCTCTGATACCATGGTGGTCAGAGCTGTTTGTCTTCCCCATTCCTTGTCCTTCAACCCACAACTGAAAATCTTGACATGTCTCATGTTTTGCCATCTGTTGTGTTTTGGTACTTAAGTTTTTGTCACAAGTTTAAGTTTTGCTTTTGTAACCTTTATTTTGGCTTTCTAATCCTGAACATATGAGACTTTTCATTAATTAATTCTTTCCAGCCAAATGTTTGCTCCTTCTCCATCCTTTTCATTGTCTATATGTGATCTGTGTTTTGTTATTCCTATTAGTCTCATCTCCTGTTTCGGCCTTCTTTTTATCGAGGTAGACTTTTTGTGGTGCTTAAGTTTCATGTGTTAAACATATTCATTGTAATATCCTCACTCCATTTGGGTTCCCTCATTCTTACACCAGCTCAGCTCGCCTCATCATTGGGAGCAGCTCTTCACAGGCAGCCATTTTGTTTTTATATATGCACATGTCTTGCACTTCTTTACTGGACTTTTGCTTTTCACATATTATGGTATATTTAAAGTTTACTAAATATTTCTTTGCTGGGTTTTTAAGTTATAGAGCCACCATGTGGTCAATAATCACAATTTTTTTCTTCTGTGTCGGGGAAGACCTGTCACATCATATCTGTGAGTTTGGTGAGGCTAGCTTATTTTCTTTATAAGTGGTTTGTGTTTATGTTAAACCAGCTCCGCCTATTTCAGAGAGCTTGATGCCCTATTCAAGGGAGAGTGAAAAATCTAATTTTTTTTTGATAATTATTGCTAAAGAGTGTCCTTGGATTCTTCCTGCTGTGTTTTCATTCCGGTCAGGCTTAAGACCTAGGAATAGTTTGCGAAAGTTGTTTTTTTATATAAAAATTTATATAAAATAAACTATTCATTTTAGAGGACCACTTCTTGAGGCAAAATTGCTTGTTATAAGACTACCTGTCTGGTGATATGCATATTGTGTTGATTTGGGAAACCGAAGGTTCTCCCTGAGGCAAAAAATGTTATAGCGCCAACTAGTGATATCGAGTTTAATTCCTCTTCGCCTTTGTTAACCTTGTCTAAAAAATGCTTAAAATTTTGTGGCTCATGGCGGCCATGTTTTTTAAGATACGCCCATATCCTTTTAGTCCTTTGTGTATATGGACACCTAAATGAGTCATGGCAATTTTCAAGTCAATCGGATTAAATTTGCCGTAGTTAGAGCTGTTTTTGACATTTTTTATCTATAGCGCCACCATCTGGCTAATCTGTGCAATTTTTTTTTTATGACCTCAAAGTGACCTCTTACATAATGTTCCCAAGTTTGGTGACCTAATGTTTTTTCGTTCATGAGTTATTGTCCTCTAAGCAAAACTAGCTCCGCCTTTTTCGAACATTTTGTTGCCCTTTTCCGTCGTTGAGTCAAAAATGTATTTTTTTTTTTATAATTATTGCTAAACAGTGTCCATAGAGTCTTATAGCTTTGTTTTTATTCCGATCGGGCGAAAAACCTAGGACTAGTATTCGAAAGTTGATTTTGCACATTATGCTAATTTGCGAAAAAATTTTATAGGCGGAAATGAAATCGGAGATATACATTTTTTAAGTCTTGAGCCACAGATTCCAATGATGTAAGGCACTTGACTGTGCGACAAACGGTCTTGGAGTTACGACCCCAAACGCGTTTTTGATCGTTATAGCGCCACCTATTGGCCGATTTGCTTCATCTTTTGATAGCCTCTCCCCAAATTGTCCTCTACCATCCTACCAAGTTTCAACTTTCTACGACTTACCGTTTACCCTGCACGTTCCGTTTTACGGCAGAAGAATAATAATAATTAGGGGTGTAACGGTACGCTAAAATCGTATTCGGTTCGGTACAGTGTCTTGGAGAGTTCGGTTCGGTTCGGTACAAAATAATAAGAACTTACATATTCTTTATTTTGAAAAGCTGCCAATACACAGTAGAATTCTTGCATAAAATAAATAAAAGTGACAAATTTGGGTGATATTTTAAATAAATTGCACTCTTTATTAAGAAAAACACATTTTTTTTAAATAAAAAATGAAATACTGCAACTAGTTAGGATAGATTACTTATCCACATTTTCTGAAGAGAGCATATATCTGGTTATAATATCTCCAGCAGTAGAAAATGCTAGATGTGTTGCCTGCCCGATCTCCGTGGAACAATGTTGGCATACAACTTAACATTTATCCACTCGTCTATCCCCGTTATGTATTTTAACAGAGCAGCCAAAGTGTTCTCAAACACGAGACCGTAGTGAGGTGAGAGGGTCTTCAAGCTCTGGCTTCTCTTTTGCTTTTGCCATGTAATTTTCCTTCTCGCGCTCGTGCTCGTGACTCAATAGCGTCCGTGCGGAAACTATCTCCGTGGAACAATGTCAGCATACAACTTTAAATTTATCCACTCGTCTATCCCTGTTATGTATTTTAACAGGGAAGCCAAAGGCGATTTTCCGCACGGACGCTATTGAGTGTCGCACAGTAGAGCTGCACGTCACTCAATAGCGTCCGTGCGGAAACTCGCCTAGGAACATGGTTCCGCTGCGCTTAATATCGCGCTAATAATACATTTATATTATTTAATACAAATACCGAATACCGAAACGGTACGCAAGTGTCCCGAACCGAACAGGCCGTACCGAAACGGTTCAATACATACCGTGAACCGTTACACCCCTAATAATAATAATAATAATAATAAAAATCCTAACAAATACAATAGGTTTTTAAGCACTTCGTGCTTAAACCCCTAATAAAAAACCTGAAAAATCATATGTATATAAGTATTTACAACCTTTGCTGTGACGCTCTAAATTGAGCTCAGGTACGTTCTTTTTCCAGTGATCATTCTTGACATGTTTCAGCAGCTTAATTGGAGTTCACCTGTGGTAAAAAGAGTTGATTGGACAATATTTGAAAAGGCATACGCCTGTCTATATAAGGTACCAGGATGGGCCGTGCATGTCAAGCAGCAACCTCAAGCAAGAAATCCTCAATTGATACATATAAAGATTTTCATTTAGTCAAGAAGACATCTAAATCCTGGAAAATTCATGAAAAAAACTTCTCCCTCTGGAAGACTAAAGTTTACATAGATAATTGCACTTTTAACATGTTCACCATCAGGGCCTGCCTGGTAGCTAGAGCACAATGTAGCTAGAGCACAATGTAGCAAGTACTAACGAACAAGGCGAGCTGTACAAACATAGATCATATGAAAATGCCAAGTGGGTAAGATGTAAAGCTGGCTTAAATAATACATAGGCATAATAGATACATAAGGAACATTTGCTACACCCTAATTGCTTCTCCTGAAATTAATTTTATAAATGTCATTAAGACTAAAGGTTGCCATTTTATTTGGACTTCATTCTGTATTAAAACAGAAACTAGATTTACAAAAAAAGACAGACCAGGTTTATATGGGTCTCGTCTTACTTGGTTTGCATGAGCTCATCCTACTAAATACATGTTCACTAATGTGAAGCTGGTTTTTCATATTCCAAATAAATTTAAGACAACTCTTAGTTCAACTCAAACGGGTTGATTTAATGAGACCAACATTATGTTCCTTTCCAAAATCAAAATTTAGATACAAACAGCCAAGCTTCTTAAAGCCTATTTCACTCTTCGATTGCCAGTTTGCTATGGTCAGCACAAAGCCTCTAGCTGACGTGGCAAATGCTTCACGATATGACGGCCAGAATTCCACTGCAGCAAAGACATATTTAATTCTCACAGCAACATGCAAAAACAATGTCAACCAAATACAGGTTGCTTCTGAAGGCTACAAAAAAAAGACAAATTACAATCTGTGCTTGAAGATTCTAGCTTGTTAATATCTATGCTCTAAATTTTAGAGTAAGCTATAGCGCTGACACAAATGACTGGCACCTTGCATTACAAATAAGAAGCAAAGTGACACTGATGTGCTGGATGTGTGGAAATGTTATATGACTTGCTGATTTGCTGTCAGAGCCCCTAGAGTGGAAGAAAGTCCTGCCAGGCTAGAGACATGCCCCTAAAAACTTTCCTTTGGCTATTGAGCATTTAGCTTCTTTTTGAAGTTGACATAGTAAACCCATTACAAAAAAATAAGAAGCAAAATAATTAAGAGAACTTTATTTTCTCACCTATCAAAGACATTTGAACTGCATGAAGCAGCAAAGCCAAAATGGTTGTTACCAGTAAATATTACTTATTCGAAAATCTGAAGATTTTTTTGACACGAAAGAGATCTACAAAGCAAGCTAAAAACTTTTTTCATGACAAGTACGAAACTCTAGCACAAGACAATAACATTTTATAAACATTAAGTGACGCAATTGCCATGAATTCCAAGAGAATAAATGTGAGCATTGGTTTATTTTGGGTTAGATTGTAACAACAAAAAAATGTGTTCATAAAAATTCAAGAGAGACTTTGTTCAGCAGATAATTTCCTATGAATTTTGAAGGAAATCAGTAGTGTGAATGTTAACTAACAGACCATGTACATTATGTGCATAGTATTTATGATGTCATTAATAGGCTTCTGAAATGTGGATATAAAGCAAAAACGCAGTGTAGCCAGGGATTGCAAGCTTTCTCTGTGATGTCTCAATCCCAGATAGTCAAACAGTGGGGTATGGATGGTTCAAAGATGTAGAAACATCACTTAGATCACATTGCTCAGCACAGAAACGTCCCCCAATTTATCATGCCCTTAGTTAAATGTAGTTTATATCAAATAACAATCAAATGGCTCTCGCACCTATGGTGCATTGCCTCTAGGTGGCCAGTATTGACCGTAGTGCATTGCGGTCAATCCTTATTTCAGGGATGTATTCATGTGAGATTATTAAAAGTGCTGAACATTATAGGAAAATTAATGATTGAAAACACGTCATAAAGTGTCATCACAACCAGTTGGAGTTGTGATTGAGTCCGAATAATTTTCTTTTATTGTTTTGTCCTAAATTCTAGTCACATATGTCAAAATTGTGAAAAAGTACCTTATGAATGTTAAATATTTCCTGTGTCCACCTGTCCACCCATACCTTTCGGGGTTACGGGGACCAACATCGAGCAAGAGGCGGGGTACAATCTGGACAGGTTGGCAGTCCATCGTAGGGCAAAATTCAAAGCTAAGGGGAATTTTGATAATTTAATTAACCTAGGCGAATGTGTTTGGCATTGTGTGGGAAACTAGAGTACCCGGAGGAAATCCATGCAAGCACAGGAAAAACATGCAAACTCCTTCCAGGAAGGTCATCGGTGAGCCTCGAAGTGGCAACCTTCTAAGGCGCTTTAACCAATAATCTATATTGTATATGTGTTGTAAAATGGGTTATAACAACTTACTGTTTATGGTGAAATGCCAATTTCTACCTTGCATACATAGTTTAACAAAGTCTAAAAATCTTTGCAATTTACCATCCCATATGTCCTAAGATAAGACTGATGGATTTTGGAGAGGAACAGATAAAATCTCTAGGGGTAGTTGTAAAAGTAAGACACAAGCAAAACTGGGCATTTTACAGGATTTTGCAAAATACCTGACTCCATGTTGCTTTTGGAAATACAATCCACATGACTTATAATTAAGTCTTGGTACCTTACACGTGTGCCGCATTTCATTCGCTTACGAAAAACTGTTTGCACACCTTAACCTAAAACATGTTAGGAGGCCCTGTAGAGCCATTTTCCACACCCAGCTTTCAAACTTTTCACAAACATTTTCCGCAATTCTGATGTTTTACGAAATTCTGTGACTTTTCGAGTAAGTTAAGACCATTAAACATGCTCTGAAAGCCACAAAACAACAACACTAAATACTTAGCAATTACAATAAGGTTTTAACGCAGCTCTAGCCCTAAACATAACATAAATATGAAACAAATAACACTTAAGTTGTGATGAAGAGCAATAGTAGCAACGTCAAATAACAAATCAATCATCATCCTGCAAATATTATTTTTTTCAAACTGTAAAGTTTGGCATTTTACATGGGAAGTCTATGAATTTTCCTCTTCTAGCTCAAGTGGAAAGTTGTTGAGCTGGAGTTTCAGTCATTTGCGTATTGGCTTCTCTCTCAGTCTGGGTCTTTAATTCTGAAGGGAAACTGCCCCAGTTCTTTATAGAACCAGTACGTGAGAAGATCGGAGCTGAAAGAACCTTTCAAATCCTCTTTAACTGAAGAACGCTGATTTCAATACCACAGGAGAAAATAAAAAAATCCAAATACTGGTTGTAGTAGAATTGGACCAATGTAATTACAAATGATGTGATGTAGTGCTACAGATTACAGCAAGTGTAAATAAAGATTATGAGGATTACTGAATGATGTCGAGATTTTCATGAAATATTTTCATATGCAGCACATGTGATTAGACACCAAGAAAAAAAGCTGACCACTCTATTTAATCTGCCGTTTAAATGTGATTTACTTAAGCGCAACAGATGCATTCCAGTCATGTCTGTGATATTCTTAGCATTGCATGTCAAATGCATGCTTCACACAATTTATCCACGACAAGAAGTCAAAATATCCCATCTTCCATTGAGGACAAGCCATGTGTCCATCAAATAAAGTGAGAGGATTTGCTGAAAGATCGTGAGTATGGGGTCTATGACTAGTTCGGGGAGAAAAAAAATACTATTTAAAACAGGAAATCACAGTGATGAAAGACATTAAAGATGTTGCTGTGAATACAGTCATGGGAAAACTTTAGCCACAATGTCTAGGCTTGGGAATCATGACCCCATTCTTGGCCTCATTGTGTGTGCAGAGGTTATTAGAATAAAATTTAAAATACCAAAAATTACCATTTTCTTGGATTACCCAAACACTCATTTGATTATTGTGATATATTCCTATTTTATAGCTTTGTTCTTGTTAAACTCAATTAAAAAAGGTGTAAAGACAATTTTCTCAAATCCTTGACAGCCGAAGGACTTTGGGTTTCTACACAAAAGTAGTGTGAGGAAATAAATCACATCACAGACAAGAAAAATGAAGCTCACATTTAAGGGCCCTGACAAAACAAGCCGATATCAGAAAAATACCAGAGCTTAAATAAAGCGATGGCATCTCAAACTGGTTGGCTGCCAGGCAAGAAACGTACAGTTGAAAATTACACAAGACCATAAATCTGAGAAAAACCTCAAATCAACAGCAATGACCAAACGTGGACCAAATCAAAAACAATATGTGAGCTGCGCATTTCATTGAAATGAGTCATATTCTGCTATTGATATAAAATGTAAAATGCTATAACTATATTTAGATAATATTTAGACTATATTTATACAAATTGACTGAAATTTCATGTTTCAAGAATCTTCAACATCTCTTATGGAGTCTCTGATGTACTGTTTGCTATTGTTGTAAGCAAATAACTGAAGTAGTGTTCTATTTTTTTTTACTTTGGGCCAACATGTAGCAAGTGTTTTCAGTGGTCATGTGTTAATGTCTATTAAACTTGTTGAGCACATGGTTTTGTATTGTTTACATGTGCCGTGTGCTCTCCTGTCTTGCATATTAACCACTGTCCTTTTGTAACCTGGTTATTGGTTAAACTGCCATTCATGATAACATGCTTGTTTGATTCTCTTTATATTACTCATACCTACGATGTCTTGTGATAGTATATTTTAAACCTTCTCTTTCTTACTGCTTGTCCTTGTCAGCCTTTTCTTAGCTTATTTGGAAAGGTGTTCTTGGTGGCTTGTCAAAGATATATCTGAGTTTTTGTTCTGTTTGTGTTTTTTTGGATAGCTATAAGAGATGTGTTTGTGATGTGGTTTTTATTTATTTATCCATTCATCATAAAGGAAACTAAGATTTATACTGTTTGTTATGTGCTCATGTACTGTCTATAGATAATAACCCTGACGGTATATCTAAAATTAGAACTGAAAAGGCTTTTTTTTGTTAAAATACCTAATGTATTTAAAAGCTTTCGAACAAATGTTTTTACTTAAGCCAGTATTTCTCCAATGTATAATGCAGTAGAATAAGCAGAGAGTGTATCCGGATTCTACTTGAAAAACTGAGACTGTTTGAAGATTGAGGAGGTTGATCTTCTCAAATCCTTGTGAAATGAAGGACACTGGGTTCATACAGTAAGTCCTCAGGCAGAGTACTTTACTCCTCATAGGAAATCCTAGAGGGCAGAGCATTCAAGAAAGACACTGTATTGCAATGACTATGCATGTTTCTGTTGAGATATTTCTTTCTACAGAAATAAATTATTTAAGATAACAATGATAATTTTGCAAACTTTGCATTCTTTCATTTTAAAACGGATTAAAAAAAATCTACCACCATAATCACTAACTGTTTACTTCAAGAAGAATTTGTTTTTGTTTATTGGTGTTCTATGGATTGTGAAGTGAAATACATTACCAGTGAGATATTTCAGAGAGCCTACTCTTCACAGAATATCACAAGAATCCTAACATTACTGGGATCGCTTCAGTGTTTACCAACAATGCAAAGCCATCTTTAACCAAAAGCAAACAGTATGTCCATGCATCCAACTGCCGCTTATCCGCGGCTGGGTCGCAAGGGCAGCAGTCTAAGCAGGGACGCCCAGACTTCCCTCTCCACTGACACTTCCTCCAGCTTCTCGGGATGGACCCCGAGGCGCTCCCAGGCCAGCCGGGAGACATAGTCCCTCCAGTGTGTCCTGGGACTTCCTTGCACCTCCTAACAGTGGGACATGCACGGAACACCTCCCCGGGAGGCGTCCAGGAGGCATCCAGAACAGATGCCGGAGACACCTCAGCTTTACTCTAAGCTAAAAAGTAATAACTGAATACCGTGAACATTGCACAAAAAAACCAAGGTAAATAAAGGATATAATAATGCAAACAAATGGATGTTTTATAGTTCAAATGCTAAACATGGCACCACATATTTCTAAAACCCTCTATGTCAGTGAAATTTACTACATATACACCAACCAGCAAAGACAATTGGGGTAAACAGGACAATATGGTATCTAGAGTCTCTTTACCACATAGCAACCAATGACAGTGTTTTTCTGAGACCAGCTATATGTAGCTGGTGAATAAAGTACATTTAAAAGTTAAAACTACTTCCATGGATTTTTCAGAAAAATATTGAAGAATAACTGAAAACTTGCTGCGATGGACTGGTGACCTGCCCAGGGTGTTACTACTGCCTCTCACCCAATGTTAGCTGGAGATCCCCATGACCCCGAAAGGGAATAACCAGGCAGAAAAATGAATGAATGAACTGAAAACTTACAAATAAACGAATGGAGTTTACAATTCGCAAATAAGTAGAATACAATTTATTATTATTTTAACACACAGAAGGACATTATGTTTCATATTGCATTGAAACCACTGTGTAGTTGTTGATATTTCAAAAAGTTTCAGTTTAATATTGTACTTGTTTCAGTTCATTTGTATGTACATCGATTTGTGGTATTACCGCGTGTTTCGAAGCTTATTTTACTTTATTCATTTTAGCTTGATTTTCTATTTTAGCTTAAAGTTGAGATCTTGTGACGCATATTACATCATGAGCTCAGTGTAACCATCAAACACCAAACTATCAGAGAGAACTGTTCAGTTTAATGATGAAATATAAAGATAAACTTACTTTAGAGAGAATTATTTTGACATTCAAGCAGGCACAGTTAAGTCACGGACTTGAAAAAAGCAAATAGCAGGCCGGAATAAAAATGAATTGCAAATGTTTAACCACAGTGCTCAGTCACTGCAGAGAAAAGAATAAATTTGAATTACCGTATACATTCCATGATATAAGGAAGTGTATAGACTACAGATCTGTAAACCCTCACAAATCTACACTCTCATTGTTGAAAGGTGAGAGTTAAAGGCAGAATTTTCATATTTTGCAACATGGCAAAAACTGAAGATAATTTAAAAATGCATGAATTCAACTGAGAAATCTCTTTAAAGTTACCCCTTTGAACAGAACAAGTTTAAAATAAAAAAGAGAGGTCAAGAGATAAGAGATGTTTCTTAGTTGCAAAGGATTTTTTCACAACTGTAAGTTCATGAATCTTAAAGCACAACGTGTAACACATCCTGGAGGAGTAATGTGCACATGTGTTCTTGACCCCGCCAAACTAATTTCCTTAAATACTATATTTCAGATAAGAAATTTTCTTTTCTGTATTTCAAACTGCAAACACATCTTCAATTGTAAAGATCTTTGCACACTGATCAGAAAACTTTTATCAGAAACGTCCACACTATAAAAAAAAAAATAACCTTGTGCCTTATTATAGATGTGCACTAGTTGTGTAATATTCATTCATCAAGAAAGTGAAGCAGACTTTGGTTTTGTCTGATTTTTTTGCATCTGCTGGAAGCATTTTAATGAATGTTTTTGAGACAATTTCTCAGAAAAGAAACAAGTCTCTGTTTAAAATTGAGGTTTTTGGAAATTGAGGTATTTTCATTGGCATGTGTCTCCAAAACTAACAACAAGACATCAACTGACATCTGACATACTGAAATAAACCTGTAATCTATCTAGATATTCCAGCATCTTGAGGTGGTTCAACCCTCTTACACTCCCCAGGGATGGATGCACAAAAAAAGTTTATTTTTAATGTATGTTTAAGATTACAAAAAGTCCTCATTGCTGATCTTTGGGATTTGTTGGTTTT
Source organism: Danionella cerebrum (assembly GCA_007224835.1). NCBI lineage: Eukaryota > Metazoa > Chordata > Actinopteri > Cypriniformes > Danionidae > Danionella > Danionella cerebrum. The sequence continues at coordinate 448,643 of SRMA01025741.1, forward strand.
TGTTCATTTTATTCAACATAAAATTCTATTAAAAACACAGTAAAAGTTTCAGACAACAATGTGCAATAATCTTTATTCAAGAAGCTGCATAGGGGCTTCTAAGGTTGTGGTCAGACCACTTAAAAGATGGGCGACAATCTACTTCCAAAGTACTTTACTCTGATTGTAATAAAAATGCAAGAAAGATAAAAACCTAACTCAACCAACAATATGTGTCCTAAGGTCTGAACAATGCAACACCACAGAAATATCAAGATATGCAGTCTCTTTTGCATGAAACCAAGGAGGTTCTAGTGCTGCTTTTGAACAGTTTAGTAGCTCACCAGAAACTCTCCAGTGTTTCCATCGGAAACTCTTTTGAAACAGAGCAGATGACAAACTGACAAAAGACTTCACACAGACAGCTCAATCAGGTTCTAGTTTCTGAACCAAATTATATTTTTTGGTCCAGACTAAAAACACCCCAATTTTATCACAATGAAATCATGCAACAAAACACTCTGCCCACTCTTCAAGATAACATGCAATGACAAATGACAAGATTTCTAGGCTGATTTTCACATTTAGTAACTAAACCATGTTCTCCCGAGAAAATTGATTGGGATCTAGAAATCCAATCGGTTTCTTATCAATTTTAAATATTCATGGGCTTAGTACAGACCTTAGAACTTTAAAAGGTTGCAAATGTCAACAGACAAATCGAATACTGATGATACTGAGACTATTGCGTTTTAAGTCGTGAATTACAACGCCACAATTCTACTCATAAACGTTTTCCCGGACATATTTCACCAAAACGTGTGCTCATTAGCCCCTGTCCAATCAGTGCACTGCACCTCATAAATATGCAAATGTATAGCCTACGGTAGGCTACGTTATGTTAATACTTAAAACAAGAGTGAAAGCCACGGATTAAGTATGAACAACATTAAACACAAGATAATAGAGACACTAATAGTGTTTAGAGCTTATGTGCCGACAATTCGAAGGTTCAAACCCCGTGTCTGTCATTCTGTCACACGTAAACGCTGTCGGCATGGGGTGTGTGTCCAGTCGAGCTGTCTACCACAGATCCTCCCAGTGAGCTCCTCGAGGGCTATATAAGTATTCGGTTTAATATAGGCTGGCATTTTACATAAATAACTCGCCTCTTGACATTTCAATGCTGGCATTTCCAAACAGGCACAGCCGTCCCGTTAAACGAGTCTGTTCATTGTCAAAGAGACCCATCATAAACAAGCCCCTCGTCTCGTCGTAACTAGTTTAAACAACACCGTTCCCTACATGCTGCAGCTGATGCCTGCTAAGATATTCCATTCATGCACAGCACAAACGCAAGACAAGCAGTGACAGCTTCACAACAGTGGGACCCTTACTTTTCCTGGAGCACGTTCTCCTTGATGGCCCCCAGCGTGGGATGACTGTTGCCCTGTTGTTGCAGTCTGCAGGTGGCCAGGTGCCTCTGGTGCTGATCCTTCAAGCAGGCGTTCTCTTGACAAAGATCACACACTTGCTGTTCGAGCTCTTCAATCCGAATCTTCTGCTTCTCCAACAACTCCTGTTGGGTTTCGATGATCTTATTGAGCTCCTTCAGGAACTCCGCCGCCTTACTCGGGTTCTCGGTCGGGTTTTCCATGTTGATGAAAGCGAAATGCCCGTCCATTGGGCAAACTCGAGCCAGTGAGCTGGGTTTACAGCCGCTCCGCCATTGTTTATGTTTGCTGGTTGTGCTGACTACTGTCGGCGCTCAGGACTGAGTGCTGAAGTTGCGCTCGAGCGCGCGCTCGCTGCAGCGCGCCGTCCAGAGGCTCGTTCTACGTTGCGCCACAGTCACCAACTATGGCAAGCCTTGCTGCTGCGGACCGACGGCAAATCCGTTTAACCCTTCAGTGGGAGGACTCGGGAGATAAACGGGGGATGTGTATTCGTCGTTGATTAAAATGTGCTATTTTTAAACAGGAATATTCCCTGGTATAAAGAGGGTTGGTGAAGAGTGTTGTTCTTTCCATTCTTATGATAATAATAAATAAATCACGTACAGAAGGTTAATGGAGGCAGGTCACAGGTTTTTAAAGGGGATTTGTATTTTTAACTGTTCAGGGATATCCAGTTTTACATCAAATAATTGTTGATTTGAATTAATGCACTCGTTTTTTTTATTCACCCAGGTTCCGGAAATGGGCGGGGCTTCTCACTGGCTACCATCGACACCATAAACTGCCATTGGGCTAATGGGACCATTGGCCAGACAGGGGAACATTCACATACCCCAAAGGTGAATTTAGATTATCCAATTAACCTAACCGCATGTTTTAGGGTTTGTGGGGGAAACCGGAGTGGAAACCCACGCAAGCACAGGGAGAACATACAAACTCCTTCCAGGAAGGTCACCAGTAAGCCTTGAACCGACAACCTTCTAACAACAGTGCTACCCACTGCACCACCGTGCCGCCCCTTTACACAACTTATTTTGTAAAATAAGTAAATCATCTTTCTCAGAATGTGATAACAGTGGTACGTCAGCTCATTTCAGTGTAGCTGTCAATCATATCTGTAAATCCCATGGTCCGGCTTATTTTTTTTAGGGGAAAAATGAGCCACCGGGAACCACACAAAAAAACTTGAGCCAATAAAGTATTCTGTATAAATAACTTTCTAAAATAGAGAACTGGAGGAGCTTTTACCCTGAAAGGAAATAAGCTCATTGGATAACCAAATGTATTTATTTATTTATTTGAAATTTCATCAAACACACAGAAACGAAAAAAACAACATGCTTAAATGAATATTGTGAGCACGTAGAAAACTTTTTTGCTTTTGTTAACTCACATTTTAAGCATAAAGACAATTATGTGAAAACATTGCAGTAAATTAAACACAGAAAGAAAAAAATTTAAATATAGTGGATACATCAGACAAATTACCAAACGCGTCTTGAGCACATCGGTGAAGACACGCAGAAATAGTGCCTGTGTGCGCTTCTGAAATGGCATCATTCAACAACACACTCAGCTCAGATAACTCAAGAAAAAAACTCTCTTTGGCATACATTATGTATAAAAAAACAGCATTGAGAGATGTGCCAGAAAGACTTACTTAGGACATTTTCACTGTTGGGGTTCATGTTTATTCCTGTGGGTAGAGTTGCTTTGGTTGCTTCTCACTAAGTTGGATTGTTCCTACTTTTTTTTAAACAAATCTTTGGTCAAATAAAGCTGAAAAACCAGCTTGTTCTTCCAAACACTGGCTTGCTCCTTGTTACCCACCTTTTCAGAATAGGCTCTAATTTTAGGTAGAACAGTCAGTTGTGCTCATCTTTAAAAAAATAGTTTGAGCTCCCGTGTAGCTATTTGTGTTTTTCCCTTTGTTTGATAATGTTAAAAAGAGTGAAGGTGGGGCTGCGAGTACACAACTGGAGGAGGTCCAATATCTGCATGATATGTATCTGTAACTCAGGTCATTTCTCTGGTTGTAATTTTAATAATAATTAAACAAAAACATTCCTTAAAATTGCACTGTATCTTTGTTTCATCACCTCTTTTATGTCAAAAGATCCAGCACTGTTTTGTTTCTCAGTTCATGACCTCTTTAAGGAAAAAAACGTGATTATGCCCAATGTTGTGCATATGGCAATCACGTTCAGTTTGAATCACCTGACGTTTTAATTGAAACTAAATATTAAATCATTAGGACTTTCTGGTTTTGGTATAACTTTAGAATGGCAATTTAAATAGATTGTGCATTTTTTAAATAATTATATTGCTAGTTATACAATTAGTAAACAGTAATGTAAAATGTATATTTCATAATCATAAATGGAAATGGATATGACGGATCAGTCCACTCGACAGCTCATTGTGTCCTATTGAGAGCCCTCTGCTGGTTGTCTCTGGAAATGTCAGGTTTTCAAAACGAAAACGATCATACTTCCAATTTAGCAATTGAACAAACAATTACCAATTTTATTCAGAAATGTGTTAGAAAACTGTTGCATGAGACATTTATGTGTCTGTCACAAAACAATGAAACTACTGACTAATTGCTTACATGCTCAGTAGATCTTTCTGCATGCTCAAGAAATAACAATAATTCATGTTAACTTAGGAAGAGCTTATCTTTCAGTTTGTCAGAGCAGAGAGTGCTGCAGCAGATGCTGTTTGAGACCTGTGCATTCTGCTACTAATGAGGGAGAAAGAAACAGCAGATAATGTGCATAATTCACACTTTATCCTCTGTGATCACAATGACACCATTTTCATCAAAGCTTCTGCAATGATGAAGAGGACAGGCAGAGTTTTACTTTAAGAAAGTCTGCCTGCTTCAAAAATAGAATGTATTTTTAGAAGCCTTTGTCTTCTTTTGATTCATTTTTCATATTTACTTTCAACCCTTATTTGAAAACTCAAGATGCGTTCCCATTTCCTGGGAAAATATGGGTATACGTGTACTATATTACAAAAAATAACAAACAGTGATTCTTGAAATTGTTTGTATTTTACCAACTTATAATAGTTTGAGCAATGATAATATGAAATAAATGTTTACAGACTTCCTGAAATCAAAGGTTAAAAAACAGGTTAGGTCACAATATTGTATTGTATATATGGATAGTGTGCATATCATTATATGATCCCTTTTTTATATGATGTCTCTCCCTAAGCACACATGTAATTATTTAAATAATCAAGGTGGGAGTGTCATGGTTTAACATAAATTGAACACCAAATAAACCATTGAAATTGTTGTCTGTAATTGAAAATAATATTTACAATCTAACTGTCAAAGATAGAACAGGAAGTTACATCACAACAGGGAGTTGTTTGAACACATCCATTGCACACACGTCACAACAAAGCAGATGATTTTTCCCTTTTTTGCTCTGGACCCTGAGAGAGAGAGAAAGAGACCCAGCAGCTCTCTCAGGGTCTTCCCCTCCCCACTATCCAACCTTTTTTTGTTCTAAATATAGCATGGTTTGTTAGCTTAGCATCTTCAGTGTTCTCTTATACCTTCTTAAACCTTGCTTCCAGAGTCTTCTATAATAGGTTATGATTAACAATTTCAACAGCATGTAATTGTTGTCATCTTGGGGGTGTGGTCTCACATCAAAAGAGGCAATCACAGAATCTTTGGGCAGCCCCTGGTTGCCTATCAATGTAGGTGGGGCTGGGCTTCTGGTTGCTGGATTTCCTTGTCAGGTCAGTGCCAGTATAGGGTAGCATTTCCCCTGGCCAGTATATTTGTGTTCAGTACTTACATCCCGCTGTCTTTATTATGCGTTGCTTTTTATCAAGTTGCTCTGTCCGTATTGTTATCGCTTGGTTCACTGTGGTTGCACTGTATCTGTACTTACTGTGTCTGTACTCACTGTGTGAGTCTCCTGTTTTCTTAGTCTATGTGTATCCATATCTTTCACTCTATTTTGTGCCCCTTCTCTGTACCCCTTTCCCCTCTATTTACTTATTTATTTATTTAAATTTTTTGAGGAGTTGAGGTTACTAAATCTAAACTACATCTGTATGACACTCTTGGTCCCCTTTTACCGTAAAACTAGCATCAAATAACAAGTACTCCTAGTTGGATACTACGTACTGGGCGGGACAAAAAAAACAGGCAGTCACTAGATTTTAACAAATGCACACTACAGTATTTTAAAATGCAATGTGAAATAGACCAATGATTCTAAAGTAATGTTTTTATGAAAGAGCTTTGATGGCCTGGGGCTGAATAAACAGAACTGCTTCATTTCAGCATGAACTATCCGATTTAATTAGGATGAATATCATAATTTGAAGATGAATATCACACTGTGCTAGAAAATTCATTTTGCATTGGCAATATCCACCAAACATAAAAACACAAATGATATATTGGATGCACTGCAAGTTTTCCTACTTTCAAGGAATGAAGACACTCTCATTTGAGAATAAATAGTAACATTCATAGTCACATTTTTTGGATGATAGATTTCCATGTGGCTGCATGAAACAAGCAAACATTTACAAAGTTGAGTTTAGACTGCACAGTTTTGCATCAACATTTATATGCTCACAGTTTTGAGAATTCACAGTATGAAATCACAGGCAAATCGCTTCTTGTGTACTCAAGTGACCGTGTGAACTACAGAAGATGCAATATTAGAGAGTCAATAATCAGTCACTGACTGGTCGTGAGATATTTGGTATCCTAAATGTCTGGACCTGTCAGCTATTCTGACTTTTGCAGTGTGAAATGTGTTCTTACTGGAAATAACATCTTCCAATGAGAAAGCAACATCCAGGAAAGGAGTTGCGGGGGTGTTGCAAAGGTATAAACAGCAAAATCATCAATAATTTTGGTTCAAAAACGGCTTATTTTGGATCCTGAAAGTTTTTGATAATAATCCCTCTCTTGCGCTTCAGTCTGGCATGCGTGACCTTGTGCAGTTTTCAAGTCACGTCTCATGGACTCTGTGGACATGGACAAAGTTGTCTGCAATTCTTCCTAAAGTCATACAGTGTGAAACCCCTGTCTCAGATCTATTGTGCAGTGTGAATTCAGCAACTCCCCAGAGTAAAAAGTGTTGGCGAGACCAAAGAGCTGTCACCAGGGACAAAACTGTAGACCTGTGCAAGAATGGGATGGGTTGTAGGACAATGGGTAAACAGCTTGGTGAGAAGAAAAACAGTTGATGAAATTTGTACAATTGCCAGTTCGAGGCTCGCCAGTGATCTTCCTGGATGGAGTTTGCATGTTCTCCTCGTGCCTGGGTGTGTTTCCTCCACAATCCCCAAAACATGCAGCAGGTTAATTGAATAATCTAAATGACCATTAGGTGTGAATTTGTGAGTGAATGTTGCCCTGCGATGGACTGGCGACCTGTCCAGGGTATACACCCACCTTTCACCCAATGTGAGTTGGGGATAGGCACTGGAAGACCCCCATGACCTCAAAAAGGTAGTAAGCGGGTTGGAAAATGAATGAATGAATAATATTTTGATATAAACTCTGCTGACACGGTGACGTAATAAGTATCAGTGTGGCCTTTCGGTTTCTTTTCATGAAATTCAGTTGCATAAAGTAAACCAACTGCACCTACTCAAGCTCAGTAGGCAAAGCCGGTGTCTGCTGCATCCTACGAATGGATTGTTCCTTCTTTGAATTTAAAATATTGAATAATGTTATTGTCGCTATCAATGGGCTACAGTACATTCTTACTTTCTGCAAAATATTTATTTTCATCCACAGAAAGAGTCTTTCACAAAACATTTTACAGCTCCTGATCATTTTAAACTCATAAACCAAGGTCAGCTCAGCTCAGATGAGCTGCTTCAGAAAATAAATTCATTCGTTGCTTCTTCTCTTGCATGTGGAATGCAACCATGACCAAAATGATTTGCGAATCAGTTTCTAAACAAGAGACATTCTTCCATCTTTAAGCAATGATCATAATGGAATATATTCTTCCATTTCGCTTTGTGTCAATGCAGTTATTGAGATGCATCTCAGTGGCTGATGTTTGGATTGAATTTCTTCCATCTGATTCCTAACAGACTCAAGCCTGAAGGGAAGCTTTTTCAAAACCCTTCCATCTTCATCCGTGCCTTTTCTCGCATCTTCGTATTCTCTCTTCTTCAGTTCTTTGAGTAATTTAAATCCATTTAGAGGTCTCATTCTTAAACATTTCATTACCCTGACATTCAGATGGATGAGCGTTTACAATAGCACCATCTGAGTGCTCTGTTTAGTGCCTGGGTTCAAAAACATATACGGGTAACTGAAATTGAAATATCAGCCATATTTTCCAGTGTGGAACTTCATTACCGCCAATCGCATTCAAAAGCTTTCACAGTCCCCTCATCAAAGTGATATTTACTATCATAGTATTGTTTTTGAATTAACAAAATTGCAAATATTGCTTCAGATTCATGTAAGTGCTGATGGCAAGCAGAGCACAGAACAATCCCCTTAATGGCACTCAGTATTTATTGTGCTTATCATTGAAACCATTGATTTCTCAAGTAATGGCATGCATTTCTATATACGATGAGATTCCAAAAGTGCATTGTCTATAGGGTACCTTGGAACGGGACATGAAGAAAATGCAATCGCTGCTCCTTTGTGAGCCTGACAAAGCACTTCAGTAAATCCTCATGACTTTGCCAAGAAAACTGCTTGTCTGTCAGTCATGTTTGACTTTTTGTGCCACACATTACATCATTTCTTTGTCTGTGGTGTAAAACAGAGACAGTTTCAATTAAAAGATGTGTATTCAATATGTGTAGTTCAATGACTTTATTCCAACAATCCTTGAATTATTAACATATCATGTCAGAAACAATCTGAAAAGAAAAGAAAAAAGTTATTAGGTTAGTGAAACTATGAATAATATCTCTACACTTCCTGTATAATAAACTGCATGGATTTTACGGACCCAGCGAGCTGTTATCAAAGAGAGATATGGATCTGAAACTGTACGAGGAAAAGAGGAACTTGAAACAAAACAATAACGAAAACAAAGTCATCTCAGATACCATGGAATATGACTTTGCATTAGCTTGTTTATTAATCCTCTACACACACACCAATACCAAATAAGTGTCATGTTGTTTGCTGGAGCTAATCCCAGCTCTGTTTCTACCTTTTGGATAGGTAATCAATCCACTGTAGGTCCTAATAAACTTTGCTGCTTTGGGCAGTTTAGAATCACCCTTCAAACGTAAAACATTGTAGGTTGATTGTGCCGTAAACAAGCTTGGCGAGAGCATGCCACCTCCATTCTAGTACTCTAGTAATATCTTGGATCTAAAATGTTGGATAGAAGCTTCACCCTGACTGTGCGGCTTAATTAGTACAAAAACAACAAGTTATATTGCAGATAAATTAATTACACAGAATGGGGTGGGGGTGGGGGTGGAGGCACTATAGTCTGTTTTAAAAAAAGAAACTACAATAAACATGTTCAATACCTCTCCTTAACAAATTGCTACAAATTTTGCTTATTCATTAACCAATTTTAATGTGTGAGAGATTTTTGTCAGATCTGCTGTTCACAATGTTACACAGACTTACCAGTGATACTTTGGCTCCTGATATCTTCTCTCTTCATCTCCGCATCATCTGGATCTCTATTATACACAGGCACTAACACAAACTCAAGTATGTGTGTAGGTTTGTGTTCTTGTGTGTGTGTACAGTACAGTTCTACATTATTAGGCAGGTGTGAAAAATGCTGTAAACACTTTCAGAAATTCAGATAGTGGTTGTTGTTTTTTTGTTCATTTGCAAAATGTATACTTGAGCTATAATTGAACAGTTTTGTGGGATTCTAGTCAGTAAGAACCACCAATTATTCTAAACAGATGCTAATGATCGTCAATGTCACAAATAAGTTTAAACTCAGTCATGAACTGAAACAGAAACAGCTGTGTAGGAGGTTTAAAACTGCCAAACAGAACAGCCAAACTCTGCTACCAAGGTAAGGTTGAGAAAGGCTGAAGATTGAGCACAGCAACAAGAAACAAGGTAAAAAACTGTAACAACAAGGTCTCTCACAGACATTTCAAGGCAGACGGGTGTTTCAAAATGAGCTGTTCAAGCTCTTTTGAGGAAGCACAAAGAATCTGACAACATTGATGAACAGACACAGTGGCTGAGGAATCATAGTAAAGCAGATACAAGACACATCAACCTAATTACCCTTGGAAAATAGATGATCTCCAGCAGTGCAATGAGCTCACCACTGGGAACCAGCTACACCAATCTATTGTTTGGAGAAGTTTGTTCAGAAGTTGTCTTCATGGAAACATTGCAGCCAAAATCTATACATCTGATGTGGAAACCAGTGTAAGCAATTTCAAGTATGCATGAAATCATAGGAATCTGGGTGCAGAAATATGTCAACAGGTGACCTATTTGAAATATTTGGCTGTAACAGACGAAAGATTTTTTTTTGTAGAACAGTAAAATAAGGGCTGGGAAGTGTCGGCAGCTAACAGTGAAGCACGGTGGAAGTCTGCATGTCTAGAAATGGAGTTTTGCAATGGTGTTCTCAATGCTCTGAAATGCATGCCGATACTTATCCATAAATCAATACCTTCAGGGAATAGATTAATACATATAATTGACCCCAAATGTATTCTACAGCAGGACAACAACCTCAAACATTTAAACATTAAGAACTAACATCAGAAAAAAGAAGAACAAGAAGTACTGGACTTGATGACATGGCCCCGAATTCATGAAATGATTAACACGCCCATATTTTAAAGCATTCTTTGTTTAAAGCTCTTTCCCACCTGCCTAAAACTTTTGAATATAACCGTATTTTAACACAACTTCATGTAAACACACAAAATAGTGCTAATTGTTATTAAAAACAACCATGATAGCTTAATTCTTTTATTGAATGCTTCTTTGACAGAGACTATGGACTTATTTGGGGTAAAAAAAAAAAAACTGGCATTAAAAAATATTGTTGGTCTTCTTTGGTTTAAATTTCATTTTAGATTATGTTTTTCTGGCAAGAAATGGCTATCAATATGAGATGGAAACCCAAAAAACAGCTTCATATTCCCAGTTTCAAAGAAATGCATCAATTACAGAAACGAAATGGGAAGCGAATGCAGTCATGTTGACTTTTAGTTCCTCTGCGTTGTTTATGGTCTAATTGCAATCCCGCATCCACTATTACTCCAAAACAATCTGCCTAAACAGCTGCAAGACTCACATAACAGTCTCACATCAATCCTGTTGGCACATTAGCATCTTACTGCAGCCTCTGCCTTTCAATGTGCCTGGAATTCTCGAGCAGCCTCCTGGTGGAAATCGCTCAAGAGTTGAAAATCTATAGAAACACACTTATACAGAGAATTCTTGTAGAAAGAACCTTTTGAAAAATGTGGAATGATTACAAGGCTTCGCTTAACCATCTGTCATTGAATTACATGTAAAAATGCCACGCATATCTCCAATGCTAACAGGTAAAGACTTTGCTAGACTATAGAATATTCCCCCCTGACCATAGCAGACATTGCCAATCCTTCTTAATTGAATGTAACGCATCTAGTTCCACACTCCCCATCTGCTGCTGCACACGAACAGCCACACAGATCAATTACAACCAAGAACCTGTTGGTAGACAGAAAATGAAAAAAAGCGGTGTAGCTTTCTCAACATTATTAACAAACATTAAGAGGTGCAGCAAGGTCCTGTTTCCACAGAAACCATACACTGCATTGAGTGTCTCTGTGTCCTCCACAGAGAAAAAAAGAAAGAAAATGTGAATTTCTCCCAGACTTGCTTTTATCCCTGCTTGTTACCATTCCAGAAAATTATAGACACTTGGTTTAAGCAAAATGTCATTTAGATCATCATTCCGTTTCAGCTTCTGACCGAGAACAGAAATGGTGTGAGTATAAGTCGTGAGTCATTGCAACCTGTGACATTGTGTCCTTTCCTGTTAAGGGATGCCTGGACAAGCTTGACTGCTCTGATTCCACTCAGCGAAAGGAAAAGCAGTTTCTTATGTTTACAAGGCCAGGGTAGAAAGGCTGACTGCCACTCTCTAGAACATGCTTTCAGTTTATGTAGAACATTGAGACACTTTTATGAGCTTTCAGAGGGAATTTTCTTGGCGTCAGCCAGGTTGCTTACAGATCTACTAAGATGTACACATTGACCAGCTGACCACACACAAATGCAATAAAACACCCTATTGTTCTTCTGCCATTTACTACTTCACTAACTATTTTCTCTGTTTTTCTCTTATTTCCTGGCTGGTGACCAGCTTATTGGGATCTTCCCGCTCAATAAACTCTAGCTTCTGGTTTTATTAACTTAACTTTTTTTTTTTGCACTCTATCTGTTTTCCATGTAATGATTGGTGATGAGCTTGTAGGGGATTCCCATACTTAAGCGGACCACATGGATATGATGGGACTGTCTCTAGGTTTACCTGACTTGATTCCTCTTGTGAGGCAACTGGAGCACTCGCCACGCCTCTTTGTGTATAGTATCTTCCTCATTTAGTTCCCTGTGTGAAATGGAATTGTTAGTGTGCATTTTTACTCCGGGTGCCCTAGGCTAAATAAATGTACTAAAACTTGTTAACTGGATTTAAATGATTGTCAAATCGTTATTAAAGCCTTAAACACTATGTAAATACTGTTTACCTACAGCCTCACAGAACTTCTATCCATTCTTTTCAAAAATGTGCTCATAACTAATCTATGTTAGGCTCATCCTTCTGTCAATCCAAGCGTCTGCATTTGAACATTTGACCTGACTTGACTGACCAATAGTTTTAGCACCAGCTGAAAAGAATGTCAAAGCAGAACATTCTATGACGCTTCATGTAAGTTTAATAAATATACCTTTTATCTTGTTCTTGTATTAGAAAGCAGTGCTGTTGAAAACAGTTCAGTTCTGTTTTAGAACAGTTTAGAACTGTATTGTTGCTCTAAATCTAAATGGTCAGAATGTTTGAGGGAAAAACAATATGGTTTGTTCTAAATTCCCTTAAAATGGTGCTATTCGATGATCAAGCCAGATGATTCGTTGCTAATGAGTCGTTTCAGTCGGCAGGCAGTTTGTTAGCATTGTGTTGTCCAACAGTGTGATCATTCACGACAGGAATTTTTCATGCCTGCCTTTTTGAATTGCATTTTAAATGATATATGTCTGACTTAAGCAGCAAGCGCGATTGTATCTTGCTGACTCAGTTTAAAACTATCCATCACTATTATTTTCATCCTATATTGCTGTTTCAGCCGTCCCTCCACTTCACTGGAGATGATGCCATTTTTAACACCACGCTCAATGACACCAGATGCAGTTACTGTAATCATGCTAAATTGCAGCTCTGAATATCTGAATCTCAGATTCACAAAAGGAATAGATTCATATCCAAACCGTTTGAATAAGACCCAATTTCAGGGCACTTCTTTTATAAAAGTTGCATATTTTTGGTGAGTCATGAGATGTCACACTGGTATAAATTGATGCTAGGAAATGGGAGAATAATGTTAGATAAGTTGTAATTTACATATGTTCAGCTGAAAATTCTTTTTCATTAGTTTAAAACACATATTTTACTTCTAATGGTCAGTAGAACTAACAATTCGCCCTTTTGGGAAAACTTTGTTACTTATTCTACATAAACTATTCAGTGCATCAAATTTAACACATAGTATGAATGTTTTGACACAGAGTTCTATTGTAAATTTTAGTATAATAACCTAAATATTACCACAAAATGAATACTCAATCATCATAGACAGCATACAACTATGGGAATAGTCTTAGAATAATGTTAAATATATTACTTTATTGGTCAGATATAAATATATTACTCTGACTACTATGACTCTGACTCTATGCATTCCTACAACGTCGAAGTAGGAACCTAAACAATAGTAATCTTTTTTTTAATGTTCTTCATACTATTTCTATATCACCAGAGTCTCTCTTTAATCCTTAAAATGGTGTGAATTGGTTATTTATGGTCTATTTGGTTTCCTAAAGTTATAAAACCATCTTACTCCAACTCAGTCAGCAAACAAGTTTAGTCCAAGGTTGAAACTCTTCTGGCATTTATCTGGTCAGTAGTCCAAGTACTGCCAGAGTCTGGGAGAGGTGGAGTTGTTTCTAAAGTGACATACAAGACCCACCTCAAAGGTAAGTGATTTGGGCCAAGCATGGCCCTTAAATGGAATCCAGAAAGTGTTCTGTCATGTACCATGATTCATAATAATACTTGCGCCATGCAAAAGATAGTTGCATGGACCAGATAATAATGGTAAAGCATGATGAAGACAAGCTGAGAAATTCTAGCCGTGAAGGTGTCATTCGGTATGTTTCAGAGCTGATGCTACAAAAAAAATAATAAAATAGAATAAATTTTGACTCCATAGAACTTAATTAATTAATTTGTTAATTAGGAATATATATATATATATATATATATATATATATATATATATATATATATATATATATATGTGCGTGTGTGTGTGTGAGAGAGAGAGAGAGAGATTTTTGTATACTTATTATAATGGTGAATAATAACATTTGATGAAGCACAAAGTACAAGTGCTCACTTTAAAATGTGTGAATGAAGGCTTCTCTAATGTGTAAACAGCTGTTTTATTTTAACACCTTGTCCCACTGTAACCTCACACTTCAACAGTGTGGTTTTGTTCTAAACCAGACCTTCATTGAATTTAATGATGTGATAGGTGGGATTGGGTCAGGAGCCATGGGAGCAGAGCCAGACCATTGGGGCAGGTGTTAATGAGACCACATTGGACTCCAGTCTATGGAACACGCTCTGAAAACTGAGAAGAAACAACAATGTCATGTTTCAGTGTAGAATTTCTGCTTTGGTAATGTTTACTTTTGTTATGTAATCACTTTGTTTATTTAATGTTTTTCATTTCCTGTATACTCATTCTTTGAGATGTGCCAAATTGCTAGCGAATTCGAATAGAAAAGAGGAGAACGGTGTGATTGTAGCGATTCTATCTTTCCCCACGCCAAACTCTTCCAGCACCAGCTTTGACTATCCACAAGGGAAATGCGCAGTGCCAACGAGTATAAGGGCAAAGTCTGCTGCTGTTCAAAGCTGTTGCAGGAAGAGATAGCATGGGGAAATGGATAGACTCCTGGGGTCGGATAAAATTCATGAGAAAAAAGAGAGCTGCCACTGTTAGCTTGAGACCATGGTTTTCTGTCTGATGTACTGGAAAAATTTTTAATGCAATGGCCCCAAATAGTTTAGCAAGATAATCTCCTTTGGTTGAAGTGATGATTACCTTTTTCTCTTGATTTACTTAAGAGAAATACAATTATTAGCTGCCATACAAAAGCTAGAGTTGAAAACATTTGGACAGGTAATCAGTCCATCACAGTGAAACATAGTGTCACGTATCTGAGTGACCGTACACACAAAACCCGGAATAACAGTGTAATGTTTAAGGTGTTTTTTGTACACTCAAGGTTCACATCAATGAATGTCTTTACTGATCAAATAATCCATTCATTCACTGTGGGATCTGTGGAGCTGCTGAAGTCCTCTCTCGTGACACACTGGAAGGCAGTAGACAGGTGAGTAGAATCCAACAGGTGAGTATAAGGTAGCAGGTCAGTATTCCAGGTGAAGCATACTCTACTAAGCAAAGTGGAAGGGAGCGCAACAGCAAGGGAGCCAACTGTTGAGGCCAACTCGAGGACCAAGCTTGAGGTGATTCCACTGGCAATTTATACTTTTGATCCAAAAAGTATACAGTGGTAACCCGAGATACGAAATTAATCCATTCCAGGGTGATGTTCGGATCTCGAACAATTTGTATCTTGAAGCAAGTTTTTCTTGTAAAACGCCTAATCCATGCAACGGCTCTCAGAAACAACAATAGATGAATAGTAGATGAAAAAAATGGAAAACCAGAGAAAAGTCAAGTAATGTTTCTTCAATCCTTAAATCTACACATTGTTAATGTAATAAATGATAATAAAACAGAATAAAACACATGCAAAATACGTAATATGTACACAAATGTGAAACCTTACCTTGAGTGAAGCGATGTGTCGGAGGAGGTGGAACGGATGGCAGAAACAATAAAAAATTTCCAGCGAGACGTTTCGTATCTCGAACATTTCATAACTCGAACCATTTGTATCTCGGGATACCACTGTACAGTCATTTTATGTAAAACTGCTGCCTCCAAATAGGAATACATCTATGGAGAGATTTTATTTTTGGAGACCAAACTATATCATAAACAGTTTACATTGTCTTTGGATTTTCAGGAAAACACTTTTATTATAGGGTTACATTCCAAAAGTATCATTCTAAGACCTAAGACCATATAGGCTAGAATTAGGCCTTTTATCAGGACTTGAAGCCCCTGTATTCCATCCTTTAAAAAAACTTTAAAAAGCCAGTTCTGTTGCTATAGAAACCCGCAATCAATTCCTAATGATTACTTTCGCAAACAATTTTAAAACGTCCCTACTGTGGTTGGTTTGTAAATGAGAAAATCTTTTTCTGAGATTAAATATTGCTCACCATTATGCTATAGTGCTGCTTGCCCTATGTTGTACATCTATAAAACAAGTAAACATGGTTCACCGCAAACGTGGAAGCATATGTAACACTCCTAGCACAAATGCATCTAGATATGTTGTACATGATAGTACAGATAGTGACGGTTGCAAGAAGCTGTATAGCAATAGCTGAGAACTCCCAGTTAATGGCTTCATTATTCGCAGTAAGCCTACCACAGGAGGCTCTAAACAATCCCTATGGGCTAACCATCATTTAGCTTAACAAAACCAAGACTGTGACACTGAAAGCTGGTAAGCTGTCATTGTAAGTTTTTAAAAGAAACTTTTTTAAATGCAACATTAGCTCTAACAGCAGTAAACACAGCAAGCAGCTTAGTGAAAGTAAAAGCGGAGTGCACAGCGATCCGCCAAAGACACGAGTAACTGTGAAGCATGAGCTGATCTAGTTTGATAGTTGAAGATAACATATTGACATTTGGGAAACTACCGGTAATTGCAAACTAAAAAAAAAAAAGAGATCACCAAGTTATATGAAAACATGCACAGTGCTGTTAATGCTTTTGAGGCACAGCATAGAAACATTACAGAAATAAAACAAGATGAGAGGCATAAAATATTGCACTGGTGTATTTATGCATCAGATGTAAAGTGGGTGTAATGGTGAGCAAACCGCATATTGTTTCAAATGAAATGTTGATTGCCCGTCTGATTTAAGTCACTTTGCCAATTAGATGGCTCGAGAAGTCTCAGTAAAGGAGGGCTATGATTTTCAAGGTTAATTTATTTTTTCTCTACAGAGAATTTACTTCCTATTATTCATTCTTGCTGCATTGCAAAACAAAAAAGAACATAAATAGGATCATTGCCCTCCAGTTTCATGTTGCTTTTAAATGTGATAAAAGTGTTAATTTTCTTAACATAACATTTTAGTAAATGGTACAATTAAAAAAGGCAGAAGTTAATCATTTGGAAGACACGATTATTCTATGCTCTAAATGTTGGATTAAAATAAAGTTCAAATTTTATAACATCAAAGTAATAAGTTAAGGTATATACCATATCAATGGCAAGATGCTTGGAAATATCAAAATCTATTCCACATGGATGGAACAGGTTTTATAGAATGGTATACAGTTATTCCACAGCAGTGTACAGTTGACACAGTATCCAGGAAAGGCCAATTACAGCAGAACCCATCTTCAACCTTACGATCCCTGGATTCTCTCACCCTCATTAAACTTGTTCCCTCTTTCACAGCCACATTCCTATTGAAAGCCAATGTGTCGTACCTATTCATTTATTTATTTATTTTACCAAACTGAAGACAAGCTTTTATTTGAAACACTGAGGTTCCTTGAAAAATAAAACAACTGGAACATAGTGTCTTTTCTCAAAATACATTGGTTAAAAAAATCACTAACATGATGGTTATTGAAAAAGCTCACAGTCAGAAAAATGTACAGTTTCTCTCCAAACATTTTAATCATCTCACCAGTATAATCCCGACACTAATGCTCAGGCTCAGTGGAATCCCTGACTCATGTGATCATCACTGAAGGATTACTGATGGCAACCAGTTCACTCATAAACGTCACAGCAGAGTGCAGTGCCAATTATTTTACCAAGCAGGACACTGTCAGGGAACCAGTGGCCGCAGAAGAGACACAGTCAGCAAGCAAAGATACACCTGTAGAGGATCAGCTACCAGAATAAATCACCCAATCAGCACACTCCTCCAATCCTGCTCCCTCTGTTAAACACATTGATTATATACAACATGGACAAAGTGTCACACATTGTTTTCTTGCAAAGTGAAATGAGGCTCAAAGTGGGCGTCGCCAGCCATCATCTTCGTGAAAGTGCCTCACATCACTGCAATCGAAAATGGGTGGAACGTAGGCATAGAAACCACACACAAAATGGTAAAAGCACACACAGGAAAAGAAACAACCAACAGTGAAATAATAATAAAAAAAAACATAAGGAGTAGCCAGGTTCATCTGATGATATTACCCCGGAATGAATGCCACCAGAGGATGACACATGACGAGACCATACAATCCTCCTCAAGAAACCACGCCATTAAATTAAGCACAACTTAAGGCTTAATAGATCTTAAACCACCAAATTATTTTTGTGAACTTTTTTTTAACTGTTTATTTTTTTAAATAACTCTGTTGTGTGGGCAACATTTTAGTGGATATATCCACGTTGGGTGATCATCCCCATTGTTCAATGGTAGTGTGACTGCCCCATAAGCTCTCACATCTATGGTTTTGGTGTTTTTTCTGTAATTACGATATATTATCGTAAATATTTTTTCTAAATAGTTCCTCATCTTGTATCCCCTTCTCCTTCTTGCAGTGTTTACTTGAGAAATACTCATGCGTTAACGTGCGTTAGGTCATTAATAACACCCATTCAAGATATTTCTTTGTATAGGGCAAACCAATAATTAGGATTATAAAGTTGTGCTCTAATTTTCAGATTTTTTGCCATTTTCAGACCAAGGGCATTTTGCTCACTTGTGGTTAGTGGTTGGGTGAAGACATTTACTGTCACAGTAAGCTGTATTTCTCTTTTTAAATCATGATGACAACAGAAACTTTCCAAATGACCATGGTCAAAAGTTTACACTTGATTTTGGCTTGATAACATGCACAAAAACTGACACAAAAGGTTTTGAGTGCCTGGTAAAGGTGACCATCCTCACCCACGACCAGCTTGCTTCTAACCAATGCTTGTGCATAAAAGGTTTCTAAATTTCCGGAAAACTGAGACCAAAATAGTTTTTACCAAAACCATCAATGCTACATTTGGGGAGGAGTCCACAGCCCTATGATGAAGGAACACAGTCAGGAAGGCCATGTAGGACACTGATGTTTTTGGGATGTGGATGCTCAAAAGAAAAGTTTGAACTCAGAAGCTGCACATGGGATGTCACTGGACATTCTAACACGACAACGATCCAAAAC
Source organism: Danionella cerebrum (assembly GCA_007224835.1). Classification (NCBI taxonomy): domain Eukaryota; kingdom Metazoa; phylum Chordata; class Actinopteri; order Cypriniformes; family Danionidae; genus Danionella; species Danionella cerebrum. The sequence goes on from SRMA01025741.1 coordinate 467,662, forward strand.
ACAAAGTCAAGTCCACTTGTCATTGGTTACACCAGAAAAAAATGAAGGTTTTAGAGCGCCCATCAAAGTATCTTCACCTCATTATCATTGAACCACTCTGGAGAGAGCTCAAATAAATGACTTCAACCACCATTAACTAAGAGTCTGCAAAAAGTGTTGTATTGTATTTTCAGAAAAATGGCCAATATATCAAATATTTTGCTAGGCTATTTAAACTTTTAAGCCCAACTTTGTGTGGTTTATATACATTCTGAAATGATTCTGAAAAACTTGTTTCATACTTTAGATATCTCCATCTCTTTAAACATGCCTCACTGCCACTAGCATTGGTAGCCATGAAAGGAAAGTAAATATACTGAACATGGTTTCATCACAGCTGACCGGTATTTGCATTCAGCCAGCTGTGGAAGTTCTGAATAAAAGACAATACTTGCTTTAATGTTCAAAATTGGTTGGTGCCAGCCTATTGTAACCAAAAGCTCACAAATAAATATTAAATATTACTATAATATTAAGAATTTTAATATTAAGAATCTAAACTCTACTGAGATATTCTGTCTGAAAAGCAGCAGCAGCAATAATCACAGTAAAATTGTAACCATGTTGAAAAGTTTCTGTTGGTACACAGGTTAATATAGCAAACTTATATGATATAAAGTTGGAGCAGCAACAAAAGTTATAGAAAATCACTCCAAATGAATTGAGTAATTGTTTCTATTTGTAGAACAAACAAAGGGGAATAGACGAAATACCACAGGTAAAGGCTTGTTTAAAACCCTAATTGGGCTTGGGAGTAAAAGTAAAAGGAATAGCCATGTTTGCATCAACACACTGTCCTAATTAAAAAGGAATAAACCAGGAGTTTATTTATCTTGATTTAAGAGTTATAAAGCACATACTGTGTTAACTCATCTAAAATCTGTCATCTTTGGGATTACATCTAGTATTTCCCATCCAAATGTTACTTATGTTCTTTGATGAGGGAGAAGCCTGACAGGAATAGAGTAGAAACAGATCCTCCAAGCAGAAGCCAAGGAAACATGGATCCATAGTGGTGCTGCAATTGTCGATAGCAGCATTGTGGAAAGTCCTCAAAGCAAGGCTAATTAAGCCAGTCTTCAGGCTGTTCGCCATTGAAGGTTTGTCAGGTTGTTCCAGAGGGGGTCTCTGAGAGATAATGCCAGCGATAGGATGAACCACGTGCCTCTCTGCGGAGCGCCTTCAAGCCTTTCAGCTTCATCCATTCCGTGTCTCTCTCTTCTGATCTCAAAATGAGCAGAGAAACCATTTGAGCTGGTTCATCCCATCTGACGGCGCATCCAACTAAGTAAATGAGAGCTCATGTTCCCTGCAGATCTCAGGAAATGAAGTAGATTTCTGCAAAAGCCTGCTGTCTTGCATGCTATGTCATTGCCATCAGCGACACTTGCTTAGCATGTTCATGTGCCTGGGTTTGTCTTTCCACCTAACAATTATTGTCTTTAATCCCCATTATATAAAACATTATGACAGCTTCTGTCATGACAAGCGTTGAATCTTAATGTACTGAACATGGCGAGTGAGTGAGAGAATCATTATCAGCACTGAATCTCCATTAGTGCATGACACCGCATGAGTAATGTTTGTGTTCTGCATTGTTCTCAGAGAGGTTAAAAGCATGGTGTCTATCCTTCAATAGATTCCGTAATTTACAATTTACAAGGCCTCTGTAATTATTAGAGTTGATGTAAAAGGGTAAAAGACTCGCAGTATCATTGTGATGACCCTTAATGTTTTCATTGATGCACATATTTGATTAGATTAATAGAAATAAAATAGATGACAACAAAATGATGTGCAAAAAACTATATAAACCCACTGGGCAGCAATAACTGCAGTGCCTCGAGTTTTTAGAATGGTGGTGGATTAGGTTTAATCACTTACCTCACCTTCAGCAACATCTGGAAATCCAAAAGCCAGTGAGTAGAGCACTGGGAAATTCAGGCAAGCAAGAACTGACCAAAAGTATAACTTTGGATAAAAGTGGCAATGCATTAATGTAAAAAGTGACTGACTACTGCCCACTACTACTACTGGTGGTGTCATATTAATATGGCACATAAGTCAAGGGCCTGACTAAATTTTCCTATATTCCTATTAACTAAGTGTCCTATCAACTTTGCTGTGGACCATTTTTAATCAACAAAATATTAATCCACATTGACTAAAACCTTTTATTTTTGGTAACTAAAATTATTTTAGTTTGTAAAACTAAAACGTGACTAAGACTATTACATTTTTAAATGACTAAAATGTGACTAAAACTAAAATCATTTTCGCCAAAAAGGCTAAGACTAAGACTAAAACTGAAATGGCTGCCAAAAACAACTGGTGGAAAGTTACCGTGAAAATATGGAATGAGCACTAACAAGGGGCTCTTTGACGTATTGCTCACGTCATCAAAAGAGCCAGCTTTCATTGCTCATTGCCAAAAATGAGTTTGACATGGCAATCCAAAACTCTTTTCGTTGACGTTCCTTGTTCTGTCAGATGTGTGAGCTCCCAATGGTGCCCATGGTTGTCAATCGAGTTGTGTTGTTGCACGAAACTTTGGAATGAGAATTTGGATCGCTGCATAGAAGCCTTAATTCATTGTGGAACTTGTGCCTATGCCATGCAAAAGTTGGTGTGTACCCATTATACAAATTGCTATGATCCTCATAGACTGGGTCACCCACTTCATAAAAATGTCAAATGTCAGGAAGGTGTAGAAAAAACTTCAAACACAGGTTTCATTCCTCAGTATTGGACTTGCAACTGAATTATTCTCAAGATAAGGCAAACAGAAGAGAGTGGAAGGTAGGAGCGCTTGTGTGTGTGACTGAGGAAGAGATGTACTTATGAAGTGAATGAGTTGAAACTGTGAGAACAGAGTGGTACAGAGTGATGATGTCGCAATAACTATCCACCCATCAGAACCTGTTGTTGAATGGTTTAACTTTAAAATAAAAGTGGTGCTGTTTCTGCATAATTCACCTAGAAAAATCAACATGTTTTTTTCATCACTAGCTTATAAAATTTCAAATCCTGCTTTAGAAGTCAACTCTCTCGCTATCTATGACATGCATCGGCGTGGACCTCTCAAATTAAGAGAAGTGTTTATTAACATGAGGACAGTAGCGACCATTCAACATGTGCCTCTTAGATAGCTTGTCATATTTGGATTCAGCTTCTCTCCCATTGATTTCAATGTAAAATTTTGGACAGTTAAAATGAATCTAAAATCACAGAAACATGCCAGCAGTGCCAAAAGTACTAGCACAGTAATTTGCATGTTTTGAGGCATATTTCACCTGTATCGCACAAAGAGTTTATGAGGGTAAAAGGTCAAACATTTTGCTATAATAATAAAAATGACTCCCATCACCACAAACACAAACAATAAGTGGGTGTTATCTCAATTATTTATTTTTGCATTCTCACCAGAGCACCATCAACTGCAGCTACACCTGAACACAATCAGTCACCAGTTGTTTTCCCACAGCCAATCACTATAATTCTAAACAGCACATCGACATCCATAATCAGACACTGTCTTGTCCACCACTCACTACTGCTAACATTGCCAGCCTCTCCTGGTTTATAACTAATGGTAACTAAGCTAATGGAGATTTTAGTCAAAATGTCTCATTCTTTTGCATGTATCTAACTTCATTCACATGGAAAGGGGCTTTGATGAACTATTGGGGTTTTCAAAGAGTGGGTACCCCTATTTTTTACACTCATTGAAAGTTGGGAAAAGGGTTTTTTTTCCCCTCAAACCTGTTTGCTTAAGTTAAACTTAATCATTAAACTTAATCAAAGATTAAATCCTCCAGTTTTTCAGCAAATGCTTTTGAGTGGTTTTGAATTCAACATTTAACTTATAGACCATCCAACCAGCAGATGTTATATCCACTCTTCCATGCAACACTTTAGCCAATTGCTGTGCTGTCAGCTTCCTAGACGACTAGAAATTAAATTTGAGCATCGCTGCATCAAAGGATGCCAGCATCTCATCCTTTCCATCCTCTAACAGCATGTATCTGTTCCATTACTCTGCTGGCAATTAATTTGGCCCAATCAAATGGAGAAAACCCATTGACAAGAATCTAGGCATGAAAGAGAATGTGTTTGAATCTCTGTAACCTCTGTATTATTAGGAATCTAAGACATGCCTCTGAAAAGATGATAAAAAGTAGAGGAAATTTTGGCAAGGGCTCAATTACTCTGAAGTTTTTTAAAAGTGCAATGCACATCTCTCATTAAATTCAACCAAGGTTGTGAGCAATAAAACCAATGACTTTTAAAAAAGATGGACGACATGACATGCCCCCTGCCTTTGGGCCATTTTAGGCCACTGCAAGCATAATTTGAGCCATGACAGAAAGAGAGAGGGTGAGTTTCTAATAAGGACAGTGAGGTAATGGTTTTAGAGCCCCGCCTTCAGACTCAAACACATCCCTTTCACGTGCAGCCTGTTACATACAACTCATTTTGTAGCATAAACTAGAATTTGAGAATGACCAAATTTGATTGTAGCAGCATAAATTAACTTTCCTTAGATATAATGACAGCAGTCAGTTAGCTCAGTTCAGTGTAGCTGTCAATCATATTGGTCAATAATAACTTTCAATGTTTCTCTTAATTTTTGTGAAAACATTTAAAAATGTTTTAAACTTGGTCCACTGTATAGATAACTCTCGAAAAACCATTTGTGTAAATAACTAATTCAAGACAAATTTAAAAAAGTAATTTGTATCAAAAAACCAGATGAACCTCTCCTAAATCTTATGCATTGTTCCAAGCACTTTTTGTGCCTAAACACAAGTCTCCTCACGTATATTGTACTACCAAGGGTTATTTCTTCTTTTCACCTCTAGATGGCTCTGATTTGGGATCTGTAAAATGAAACTGAAAGATGATCTCGCATTTTCTTACATTTTAATTTTAATTACCTCACAATTTATGTCATAACTCTCATAATGTTCACTTAAAACCAAAATATCAAAACTAATAACCTTTTTAATAAACCTACACATTATATTGGAAATCAAAACTAAGCTGTCATTCCTACCCACTTCAAAGCAGCCAGTATGACTGGCACATGCACCAAGTAATTGTATTGGGGGGGGGGGGAGAGTAATTCTGCAGGTGTCCTTTGGAGGGCGATCACTGTGCTTATGTTTTAATCAGCTGGCCATGCTAGACACACTTGGGTAAAACTGTGTGGGTACAACTAGTAAATGTACAAGAAAAATGATCAAATATAACTGAGTAAATGTAAATACCTGTAGTTATCAACCACCTATGCGTTTAAGAATTAATTTAATTTATCACTCGCTATCACACCAGTCCTATAATCTCATTCTCATTACTCCAGTACAGTGTTTTCTCCACTACCTCCCAGTTGACTGCAGGATAAAATACAAGATTGTGATGTTTGCTTTTAAACCATTTCACAGAAAAGCTATTGGTCACCAGTCTCTTAGATCTCTGCCCACTCGGTTGCTCTTCAGTGTTCCTAAGGTCCATTTTAACCACCTTGGTTAACAGGCCTTTAGTTTTAGCCCCACGACTCTGGAGACCCTCTCTCTGTAGATCAGGAAGGTCACAGGGCTGTCTGTTTTTAAATCTAAGATAGAAACTAATTTATAAACTGCTATTTCTCTCTAATCAAAGTAACTAAGCAACTTGTTTCTATTAGTTTAGATTGTCAGAGTTTCACTTTGTTATCTTATAGTACTTTTTTTCCTTTCTACAAAGATTTTACACATACAAGATTGATTGAACTCAAACAATGATGTGCTCATACTTCTTAACTTCATGTTTAACAATGTAGTGGTGTTGGAAGCCATTGGAGATTTAATTAATTTTTTTATTTATTCAAATTTAGCAATCAGTCACAAAAAGTAATTAGTAGAATTTGAACAATGACTTGCTGTTTGGCTTTTTGTTTTGAATGCAAATCAACATGCATCTATTTAAAACAAAATAATGTCTTTCTAAGACAAAAGTTTCTCTTTTTTCATCTTCCCAAAGTCTACTAATGTAAATCCACTCATGCAAATACACTAAACAATAAACATTACTTATGGCTCAATATAGTCAGCTGTCAGTCTTTCACCATTTCAGTAAAAACAAACCCACAAATCTGCCTGCCTCATTATTTCATGCCCTGAAAGCTGATAAACAGCCTCATAAATGACAGTATATTTATCTGTTTCTCCACAAAATGTTCATTATTGCTGCATAAAAAAATAGCTCCACAAAATGAGCCAGTATTTCAGTATAACAAGGAAGAGAGGAACATTTCAATATTGTTCTTCACCGACTCAGACTGAAAGTCTAACACCTCTTCCATCCTTTTTTGTAGCAAAATGACATTTATTCTTTGCAATTGTGTGTTAATAATGTGATCCACAGTGGATTTTTCTCCTGATGTTCTCTCACACCTAGAGTTCTTTACACCCCATTTACCCAAATTAAATTAGCATCATGTACATCAACTCCAAGCCTCTTGAGAGCACACGATTTCCATTGAATTTAATGTAGTGACTGTGAAAATGTAAATTAGCAAATTAACACAATCAGGTTAAGTGCACCGTGTTTCAACTTTGAGTGCTCTAATTGTTGTTATCAACTAAGATGCCTTTCCCAAAAACAAATTCATTTTTGTGCATGCTGGCTTCTCAAATTCTCTGTACGTTGTGGGCATCAAACTTTAGATAATGGACTATACTACAACCAAGTCTCCTGAAATGACAAAATAGAACAGGACATATGCAGTATAATGTTTCAACAATAATGCACCTACACTCAGAAAAACATTTCAAGGCAACCTACTGCAAAAGGTATCAGTTAACTTTAGTTTAGTGAGTGTTTTTAGGGACACAGCCAGTCATCAATCATCACTCACTCTACTCTTCCACAACCACTCCTCAACTTGAACCTACCATACATCCAATCACTTACCTGCACAATAAAGGGCCCATTTCATGTTGTCACATCTTCGGTTCACTTCCTTCCGACTCTCCTGCGTTGCTTCTACCTTCTGACTTTCTTTACTACTGTGGATTCCCCTGTTTCTGTATCTTTCAGAACCTCTGCACTTCTACTCTAACTGGATACTCACCTGGACCCTCCTTTCTTCAACAATCTCCCTCTCACCTTGCGATGGTATTTGCCTCTCCCTGACATGTTTGTAGCTTCCCTGTGGAATCTCCAGAGGATTCCTATGTACTGTTCCAGTGTTTGGTGAATGAACTGTTATTTTCGAAATACCTTTGTAACCTCAATGAGTATAAATAAATCTATACATAGTTTTAACCAATTCTTCCTCATCCTCAACAGCATGACATAAGCTAGCTGGCATGTAACTCATAGAAATGTGAGTTGGCCCTAAAACCTCTAAACTACACTGCAGTAGGCTGCCTTGAGGTTGTTTTTTTTTTTTTTGAGAATGTTATTTTCACATATCCTCCCACAGGAAACCTCTACAAAGTGAAGATGGTATAAATTGTGCTTCAGCACATGTTTCTCATTAAGTCCCTTATTATTGATAGAATGCCAATATCAACATGTCCAGCACCTGCACACCAAATCCAATGAGATGCCACCAATGCACATGTGGAATCAAGTAGGTATTGCAGGGTGTTCTATTATTTATTTATTCATTTTCATTTCAGTGTCTTGCTTTTCCTGTGAACTAAACCAGGCTTTTTCCACCAAAGTCACCTCTTTCTGACGTAGAGAGGTAGATAGTGTAGAATAGATTATGCAAAGCTTCAAAATACCATTATAGTGCATTTATATATTCAAACAAACAAAAAAGTAAAAAAAAAATTCCAGTGAAGTAGGAAAAAATACTTTAACACATTTAAAATGCACAATCATTATCATCTAATGTGGAAAGTAAAAGTTTATCTTTTTTACATGGAAGGCTATTTTTGGATCAAATACATGATTTTACATGATTTGACTGTTGAAATGATTGACATGATGATTACATGTTGTTTTTACATAGATATGAACTGTACATTTTTCTGTACACTATCACCATTACTGATAATTGTGGGATATAGATTTTAAAAAATGGATACAGAGGTCATTTTAGCTGTAGCATTTATTTTAACAGTGTCTTATTAAATCATACAGCATTTGTAAGTGACTAATCAAAATCATCCTACCTATCTAAAGGTGTGCATAAATCCATACTTTACTTGATACATATTTTCCAGTTCTGGGTCAAGTAACTATAAAAGTGTGCAATCTAAAAAAATGAAAACAAAGAGGTTAAGTTTATTTTCAAAAATTGCTTCAGTGTAAACAAGTCTGGAATCATTTTGAGTGTAAAAAGATTTGCTCAGTTTCTGTCTGTGATGCAATATAAAACCCTACTTTTAGAGCTTAGTTACTCAGACAAAAGACACAAATGCAATAATCAGCATTAAAAAAGCTTTTAAAAAATTAAAAAAGTTGCTCTCTCCGAGAAAATTATTGAGCTTATCCATGCATCTATTTATGCTATACTTTTAACAAACTGCTTATGGTGTTTCATATTTACAAATTTCAATGGGTTCTTGAAGGAAGCCCACATCAATATGCAAATTTTTGCCAATCAGGTTTCATGATAATTCCTCAGACTTACTCTGCATAAAAACACAGCACAAAAACACCACAAATATTTTTAAATAATGTCATTTTCTTCAAATAACTAATTTAAATTATACCATTCAAATAATTCAACATCATTGGTTTATACTGACATGCAAGTTATTTGAGACTGTATTGGTAGTTGCATCATAATTGTGCATTGGAAAATAAGTATTCAAACAAACATGTCATGTTTATTCATGAGAGGTTCTGAAATGGTGTCCCAGTCTCTGGTAAGTAAACTTCAAAAGGACCAGATTGATAGTTTCACCTTTCAAATAGAAATGCTTTTGAATTCAACAACACTGCATTTCAACATTAAATATTGGAAATTAAAAGTCATGAATATATTGCTGGAAAGATGCAGTGTGGCCTTGATAACTGGAATTTTAATGAGCCTTATTATATGGCACAGAAAACAGCCAGTATAGGAGCATATCACTTCAGCTGTTCAAAAGAGAGTTTGAAGGATGTCGGGTTTGATTAATTTTCTGTTGAAAAGTGAAATGTTGTTTTGGATTCCATGCCTCAGTGTTTGTTACACTTTTCCTTCAGCTATTCTACAGAGGAGATATAAATGTTGCCATGAAGTTTGGAATGTAACCCAATGCATATAAAAGCATTTAGATTCAGTTTTGATTCATTGCCATCTGTCATGAAACCGGCAATCATCAGAGGCCACAACAGGTGCTTAATCGACCTTAATGCAATGCACATCAGTCACATAAATCAAGGGCCACACTTTCTTGTGAAGCAGGCTTCAGATCAATAGAAATCTTTTTTGCCATATTTGTAGCAAGGCGTTCAACCGACTGTTGTTGTGACCAATTTCCTGTTCCATTCTTGACTGAAAAAAAAGTTGTATAATCTTACCTGCAGCCTGAGGTTAGTCTGGATACAACTGAGCTATACAGTTCATATAGATTGACAGATTACATCCATACAATGCATAAAGGTGTATCCAGTCAAACATTGGTTTGATCTAATGAAAGCCAGAGGGGAGTAAAACCCGTCAGTCAGCTTACTATAGGGAAATCAATCACAGGGAACAGAACAAGTGTTGATGGTCTTAAAATATATTTGTCAGCTGTATGGTACACATTGTTCTCAAACACTTTGTGCAAACATTAATCTCAAGCAAAAACACTTGCGTCTGCCCCACTCTCCTGATTCTGCAATCTTCGTTCTCACTTTCCCTCCATGCTAAAGAGAGCGATCTGTCAAAATGACAATGTGATACCTAATTATCAAAAAATATTCACTCATTTGCCTTTAGATGTGAATTCATTTAAGTGACATTTCATTCATAATCGGTAGGATTTGCAGATTATATTATACTATATCTGCACATCATTTGCCTTGATGAACAGCCTCAGCTCTACTGCAAAAGCTTGTTTCCAGATGATGATGATGATGATGATGATAATATTTGTTTGTAATACCAAAAAAGAAAGTATTATTTCCTATGTAAAGCAATTGTTACATGCCTTGGCTCACAGTTCTCTCAATTTATTCTTATGCGGCCTGCTTTTCCACCAGATTTTAGTAACGGAGTGACCTAGCTTAGAATGCCTCAGCTCTGCTTGCCACTGTTAGCCATTGTGTTTCCCCTAACTTCTAGTATAACCTCTAAGCAGGCTTTTTTTGGATATATGTCACTCAAGATGCATTACTCTGCTGCAGCATTATCGTTTTGTTTGGACACATCATACCAAATGCTACAGAAATGCACAAAAAGCAGACTCATACAACATAAGCATGACCACAAACAACACAAACAACACAGAAACTTGTGATGCCGATGATATGGTGGATTAAAATAGTCAAATGAAAAGCTCAGCTATTAGCCAGAATTATTGGCCGTTTTGAAGCTATGTTGCAGCACCACATTTTTGAGTCACATGCTGTGAGGAAGTGACTACTGGTTCTGGCCAATCAGTGAGCTCAGCAACTAACCTGTCAGATATTGTGTCATGCTTTTCTTTCCAATCAGACAGAAGCAAAACGATGGCCCAGCTTAGACTTCATTTAGAACCCGAATTACAGCTACATAAACGGTTACGTAGAGTACATAACATGGCCTCGAAAACCCCACCAAGAACAGCAGAATTTCTTTATGGACCATATGGGCCTTAACCCCTGCATACCCAAAATGTTCCCAATGTAGGAACCTGGGAATATTTCAAATCTCTTTATATGTTGGATTCAAAAATATTTAACTGGATAGAAGATGACAAGCTCAGATCCTTAAAACAACCCCACACCATAATCCCCTCTTTATTAAACTGGTCCACACAGCAGTCACACAAGTATCATGCTCCTGGAAATAACTCAACCCAGATTCAACCATCAAATCGCATGTTGATGTCCACTTGGTTTCTGAGCTAAACTAAAGACCAAATGTTCATGCTTCCAATGAAGGAGAGCCAGGTATTAGAGGTGTTACAAGAACAAACTTTCCTTTCAAAGGAAGGACATAAGCATGTAATCAACACAGTCAAACCAGCAAGTGTGCTGGAAACTAAGCCAACAGGAGGGTTGTGGACATGTCAGTGAAGACTGGAGATCATGAGGAGGTGAAAAATTGTAGCTAAGCATACATGCATGACTGAGGAGTAAAGCAATCCAAAACAAGTTAAGGCCATCTTCCACACTGCTGGAAGGAGTACCAGAATGAGTCGTAGACCAGACAAACAAGACTAGAAAGGTGAAGCGTTTATAAAGGGGAGTGTGTGGAACAAAGAGCTGTGATTGGTGAAGGACTGATTGTAAAAGTGGCATCAGGTGGGAATAGTTATTGCTTGAGTGTATTGTGAGTGTAAATGACGATGGGGAAAGTGCAAACTCACCACTGTGGCTATGGGATGATTGTGACATAAATGACAATTTGGTAACTACAAGATTTGTTGAAAATAGCAACAGAAACATACTGAAAATCAGCATAGCTCTTGAAAGTCAAATGATTTGTATCTGCTAATTGTAACTGCTTTAATAAGCTCAACAAGAAGGGATTTCAGTGTAAACACCAGCAGTCTGTGCTTTATATTGTTTTCCAAATAATGCATTTAATGTAATGTTTTGTCATTTAGTGACATTTAGTCCTTTGACATTTAGTCACAATTGTGAGTCAAATTAAGACATATATCAGCCCATAACTGTTTGTCCAATTCAAACAGACATTAGAACTGTATATAATTAACCATTAGATGTCTCTGCACGAACCGGTGCTGATGCCAGTCATACTGGCTGTTTTGAAGTGGGTGGGAATGACAGCTTAGTTTTGATTTACAATATAATGTGTAGGTTTATTAAAAAGGTTATTAGTTTTGATATTTCGGTTTTAAGTGAACATTACGAGAGTTATGACATAATTTGTGAGGTAATTAACATTAAAATGTGAGAAAATGCGAGATCATCTTTCAGTTTCATTTTACAGATCCCAAATCAGAGCCATCTAGAGGTGAAAAGAAGAAATGACCCTTGGTAGTACAAGATCTTTGAGGTGGCTTGTGTTTAGGGACAAAAAAGCACAATGGCACAAAAAGTGCTTGGAACAATGCATAAGATTTAGGAGAGGTTCATCTGGTTTTTTGATACATTTTTCACATAGTTTTTAACTTTTTTTTGCAGATTTATGAATTTTTATTTTGTCTCAATACTTTTGCTACAAAACATTAAGTCTGTTGAATGCAGTAGAAACAAAATTAAAATAATTTTTATATAAGAACTATATTTTCTGGGATCGTTATGGTATTATTGTGTAATGTAATGAAAAAAAATGCTAGAGTTGTACAAAAAATGATCAAGGATTTAAACAAAAACCTGTTTTAAAGATAATTTAACAGAGCAAATTGTAAAGTAATAAAAAAAAACACACAAAAAAGGCCTCAGAACTCTAGGGGTTAAACCAAACAATATTGTATCAATAACATGTCAGATATATTAGAACCATAAGTGGTTTCTTGATCAAATCTCACAGCTTATCCATCAGTTTGGTCTCCAATGAGGGGGACAAATAAGACCATTTCTCTTGTAGCAGGTCCATTAGGCCTGTAGCCCATTACTAGCAACATGCAATAAACCACAGCTTTGACCGCATCAGTCAGCTGTTCCAGTACAACACAAACAAAATCCATCACATCCCACACCAAAGATGAATACAAAAGGCACTATTTAAAAAGCAGCAGACTTTAATTTGTTTCATACTGTATATAACGCATAAATGTTATATTTTTCACAGTGAAACTAGTGGGTTTGAACAATAAAGCAAGATTGAAGTGAGTGGCTTCAGATTCATAGCTTGAAATGAATCGATTTTTTGAATGATTTAAAAACATGAGCTTTAAACAAAGAGGAGTTCATTAGGTCAAATATGCCATTAATGTGTGACGAGAGTGAAAATGAAGCATTATTGATTGATCTTAAAAATAGTGTAGTCTGTATTCATTTCGAATTATACACTTTTCTAGAGTCAAATTCAGACTCTGAAATCCATCAATATTCACAACCTGGAAGCTGCTAATTCAGTCATTCTTTGACACAGCTTTTCGTTTTGTATTTATGCAGTGGAATCTCCCCGGGTCCCAGTTTGGCAAGAAAACATTTGCAGTAATCAGCGGATAGTGGGAGATTTTAGCTCTGAATCACTGCAGCATAATGATTTCCACATAATGCTTTTCTGGAATCTCTTTTGTGCTTCATTCCTTTGGAAGCTTGTTCTTTCTTGTTTGTTATTAACAAACCCACACAACAGAACTCATTGCTCTCTTAGTGGCTCAGAGAGATATTAGAGAAACCCCAAAACACAGACTATTGAGTAAAGGGCTCAATCAAATCTATAGTGCAACAATGTGTGAGTGAACACAAAAGGGCTTTGTTTATCAGTGAATTCATTTATTAAAATAACTTTTCGATTAAATCTCTTCTTTTTTCTCTCACTTTTTTGAAGTCTACATTACGTATAAACTCTGGCCCTCTCCTCTTATCACCATAAATGTTTGCAGCTATCACTGTCTTATTGATCCACAAGGTTAATTTAAAAAGTAATAGGTTAATTTAACTTTAAAAATCATGCAATGAGCCTGAAGTCTTGTCCACTTTATAGTTTAATGTCTCTTTCCCTTATTTTTTTGTTTTGACTGTTTCAACCATTGATTGTTGTTTTGAACCAAGTGTGTCTCACATGGCCGGTGGAGTAAAGCCAAACCATGGCGAGCACCCTCATGGCGCTTGCTGCAGAGTGGTTGCCACCCAACACAAGTCTTTGGGAAAAAGCTGAACTTTAAAAATGATTTCCTCAGAATGTACGGCATTTAAACAAACAGTGTAATTAAATTTTCGAAAGTTATCTATACAGTGAACAAACATAGTTTTTTCTTGGCTCAAGTTTATTTTTGTGTGGTTCATGCTGGTAAAATTTTCCCCTAAAAAACAAGCGGGGTCATGTAATTGACAGCTATGATTGACAGCAACACAGAACAGAGCTGACTTATCGCTGTTAACACATCGTTAGAAAGGTCATTTATGCTGCCAATGATAACATTCAGAGAAGTCGCTTTCAAATTCTTTTTTAAATTTACGAAATAAATTGTATATAACAGGCTGCCTGTGAGAGCCAGACTGAAGGCAGAGCTCTGGAACCACGATGGTTCTACCCTTAACAGGAAGTCGCCGTTAATGGCAGATACCTCACCAGCTCTGAGATGGCTTGATATGAGCCATTGATGATGGAAGAGACTGACCACTGCGCAAAGCCTTCTCCAGCAAATCTTAAAGATTCTCAATAGGTCTGGACTCTAAGAATGATGTCTCACACTTCCTGAAAAATGCTATTGTCTTCCTGGAATATGCCAATGTCATCAGGGATGAAAAAAATCCATTGATGAAATAACCAGTATATTTCGGGAGTCAGCTGACTTCATTCTTTAACCGCATCCTGCTGCTGAACCTAGACCAGTAGCCCAGATCATTTCACTGTCCCCACAGGCTAGAACAGTAGGCACTAGGCATCACTTCTATCACCATCCTGCACTTTGTCTCCATTCCCCTAGAGGTCCCTGTGTTTCCCCTCTGCCTTTGTTCTTCCTTGTGTTCTTGTATACCTTATTTTTATCACCTGTGTTCCAGCCCGTAGATTTAAGTTGTCACTTTTTCTCTGGTCTTCACTCGGTTTTTGAGTCAGCTTCAGTGAACTTGCCGTGCTGTCCCATAATTTCTTGAGCTACGTCCAGTAGGACTGTTTAAGTTTCTCCTGTTGCCTTATAGTCTGTTTGTTTTCTCCCCTCATGGAGTTTTCTTTATATGTTTGTTTTATTGAATGTTTTTATTCCTCATCCCGAGAAGAATTTGAGTTGTGTGTTTTACTATATTCCTTTTTTTATTATTAAAAAGAATCTTGAATTTGAATTTTTTTTTTAAATAAATCTTTGTATCCTGGATTGCCTCTTGGAGTGTATTTCTGTTGAGCCCAACACAACTACCCCTTTGGTTCAGTGGTTCACACTCCAGTCTCCACACCAGAGACCTGGGTTCAAGACCCGGCCGTGTCAACTTCAGCTGCCTCTCTTCTTAACTGATGTGGCCATCACTTGAGAACAGTGTGAAGCTGGACTCATCAGACCATATGACCTACTTCCATTGCTCCAGAAAACAATATTGATGCTCCCTAGCAAACTGAAGAATTGTTTTCCGGTTAGCCTCAGTAAAAAGGTTTTTTTTTACATGGCTGTTCGTTCCCAATCACTTGAGTTCTCTTCATATTTTGCATGTGGAAATGCTTTTACTTTCACTATCAAACATGGCTCTGAGTTCTACTGTTGCTTATCTTCAATTTGATATCACCAAAGTTTAAGCAATCACGATTTATGACTATTAATGATCGAAGATGCTGGGTCCCCACTATACTTCCAGTTTTTTTTAACAATGTGTCAATCAGTTCAGAACTAGTTTCTGAATTAGTTTTTGGCCGGGTAGAGTACTAGAGCAAGTGGTTGGTATTACTAGTGCAACTGAAACAATGAATGACAAAAAGAGAGGAATTGTTAGAGTAAAAAAAGCATGTACTTGTGAAAAAGAATCTTATCTCAAGAGAGCAGATTGTTTTGACTATCAGTTTCTTCTGGATTGCTCTAAAAAGACATGCACCCAAACCCTAAGTGTTCATGAGGGTTGTTTTCATCCTGCCACTCACTAACTTAAAATGATTCCTCCTACTCTGTTCTAACAAGCTCGTCCTCTTGTTTGTTTGATGTACTGTGGAATGATAGACATTCACAAACATCTTACTTGAAAGTCCACCCTTGCCCCTTTTAAAACAACTGATAACTAAGCAAGGACAAAAGTGATTTTAAGTTGTAATAGGAGAATTAAGCAGAGAGTATATGGGCATAGTGTTCATAACATTACCCATATGTTTCTGAAGAAAGATTTTAAAGGTGGGTTGAGTCGGCCAGTTCCGTCTTGGGACTGTGTAACAGATACTGTCCAATCAGTGTACTCAAGAGGCCACCTTCTTAATTACCTTAATTATTTCAAGGATGTATAACAAAACAGTCAAAAACTCACATTCTCACAGTTATCGAAATCTGTGATATGAATACATGTTTAAACATTTATTTTTCTGTTGCAAATTTAAGTTCTTTAATATTGAGTGCCTACAGGTTCTGATCTCTTTTGAAATAGACCCGACAATTTACTGTAGTTCCAGTCACTTCCATATTGGCTTCACAATGGACAGAGTATTCGATTTACACCAGATACTGTTTTGTTCATGGACTATAAAAAATTTATTTATTTATTTTTTTTCAAATATTGCAAGAAGAAGTTTATAATTTTAACTCTTTAAATATGATTATATACTGATGTTTATACTGATATAATCATATGATTATGAACTTTGTATGTGCAAAGTTTCATTAAAAAAAAGAGTGACAGTTTTCAGTGGGTATTTATTTAATGAATACACTTACAGTGGAACCCCGAGATATGAAAGCTTTGAGTTACGAAATGTTCGAGATACGGAAGGTCTTGCAGGAAAGTTTTTGCTTCAAGATATGAAGAAAAATTAGAGATATGAACAATAACAAACATTTCTGCTCTATTTTCCACTAGTTTGTCTCCCATCTCGCTGCGCTTCCGGGTCCTGGCGCTCCTTTCTCCCTTTGAAGAAAGTGTGGTTTAAGGGGCTGATACGTCTTAAAACACTTTAAATCAGTTTTAAATCGAGCAAAACACTATGTATAGATTACCAATAATGTACTATAACAAATGTTAGAGTCAAGCTGTTGTAAAAAAAAAAAAAAAAAACGTTTATAATGTGGAAAGTGCTGTTCTGTAGCGCAAGTTAGAGAAACTCTGTATCGCGTTCTTAGAAGCGTTCTCTCCATCCCTTCTCACACGCTCTCTATTCTTTATGCTTGTGCTTGAAATCATTCTTAGAAGCGTTCTCTCCATCCCTTCTCACACGCTCTGTATTCTTTATGCTTGTGCTTGAAATTGTGTTGGTGTCAGTAATTCGTGAAATATCCCGAGAAACTTTCATACGTAGTGCTGTAATGTCTTCCGCCACCTGTTCCACCTCCTCCAACACATCACTTCACTCGCAAGGTAGTTTTTCACAATTGTGTACATATTACATATTTTGCATGTGTTTTATTATCATTGATTACATTAAAAATGTTTAGATTTAAGGATTGAAGAAAAATGAAGCCATTTTGACAGTGATCCAGAAGTGATAATGAATCCTATGTGCCAAGGTTTTTTTAAGTACATTGTTAAACTGGAAACATGTTTAAATCCCAACAAAACACCCTTATGAATGCCTTTTTGCCTTTGCAATGGGCAACTTTTTTGTTTTTGAAGGTACAATGAATACGGAAATGTATAGAAAGCATCTTCGATTTGTGCCAAAATAGTATTTCTTCGTATTCTGCGAAAACAGTCCTTGTTTACAATCAAAGAACCCATTAAGGTTTCATTGTATCTTACAAGATGATCCACCAGGAGAGTTCAAAAGACTGAAATACTGTTATTGTTAACAATTAGCTCTGCTAACAAATTGCAGTTGTATTGTTTTTGTAGATTTGAAAGCATTCTAGTTGCCAAGGGAGACGTTATATCTGACTTCATAGCTCAAAAACAAGGTTACAGAGGATAAATACATTGATACGGAGCTAGCTTCATTTCATTTGTTTTTATAGACCTGTCTGTCAGAAAACAGTAGACACTTCTTCCATCTGTCCATATATAATCAGTTTCACAAAGGAAAAGAAAAGAGATTTGACTCCACTTTTGTAAAAAAAAAAAATGGTTGAAAAGGCAAAGTATTATGAGATTAAAACAATTGATTGAGGTGCCAAGAAAAAAAAGCTTCAAGCCTTGAATCAATTCTGGCATTGTTGCACTGAGAAAAAAGATAAGTAGAAAGATAATTCTATTAAAAACAATGGGTAAAACATTATAATCTTATTTACAAGTTCTCTCTGGACACCATGTGGTATCAGAGAGGAAACAGCTCTATGTTATTGCAAGTATGTCAGATTTTTCCTAAGCCCTACTCTTCTGTTGGCTTTCTCACATATGTCTCAAATCATACCTATGTATTAAAAACAACAAGCTACCATACAATTTGTTTCTCATCTCTTGGTTACCTTGTTAGGTTTCTTTATCCATGAAAATGTCATTTAAAAAAAATTAACGAACCACACCAAATATTCTGTCAGTGTGTAAGCTGAAAGTGCACTTACGATTCCAATTGTGCCTCTATTTTAAGCTTTATAATCAAATTAACTGACCTGTTAATGCGTTTTTAAGGGGGGACCTGCTAGATGTGGCTTGTAGAGACCATCCAGAAACAGATGGGGTCAGTTTGTGGGTTAATGTTTGAGAGTAACGTTGCGTTGTTCTTACTTGTTTTTTGTTCTGCCTCTGAAGTCCTTATGGCAAAAAACATCATCTGTAATAACTTTGGTCAAAAAGCTTGGATCACTTTCAATTTTTAAGTCTGAATTCTAATGAATAGATTTTTTGATCCTGAGAAGGCGAGGAACAAAGTTAGTGGAAGCACGTCTCATTTGCAAATCCTCAGTCAACACTCATCTCAAACTTCACAATCTTTGTTCTTTTGCCATAACGAGTTTGTAAAATACGAAACCACGCTCAAACATTAAACCAAAAACTGATGCCGTCTACACAGCTGTTTTATCAAGGTCTCTTCTTCTAAGCCCCATCTAAATAATGCTGTTCAAAAAATATTGCTGACAACACATAACTCCTCAATCTCTGTTTTGGACACAAGTGACTCTTTCAAAATCTGAAAATAAAGCAGAGCAAATCCTACATGTCCTTTGTTATGTTTACTAAAGACTCAAGATGTCACTTTGACCTGGCAAAGGATTTGATTTCAGATGGTTGAGCTTTCCATCAAAAATCTCAGGATCCCTTTAAGTCTCACTCAACATAAACCAAAACTTCTTACATTCTACAGCACATTTATTTAAAGATGAGGTCAAACCCAACGAGAGCAGCTTTCTTGCTACAGAATGTGATAAAATGCAAATGTATTCTTTTAAGATATTTAAAAGTAGCATATTTGACATAGTATCCTCAATTCATGCATGAAATGCATCCCCAAATGAGTGTTCTATTAACTTTTAAAAAAATGAAGCCAAATCCAGCACTTGCTGTAGAAAAACAAAAGCTCCCGAGGCATAATGTTGTCTAAAATAATTAGCAGCTTCATGTTACATCATCTCTTTCCCTAAGCCTCAGTGCATTGCAGCTAATTTTAGTAAAACCTATATAATTTGCCCAGCTTAAGCTAAAAACAGAGAGTTATACCCTGTAATAAAATGTTATTCCATCCTTTAACCCGTGTTGGTGTTCTAAATCTATTCACAATCCAACTTGTATTAGTAAAGGAAGCTGGACTTAAATATGCTGAAATGTTGTAGTTTTATCCTCACAGGTCTGTCTAGAATATGAATCGCATCTAGAGAGCTGATCTTTGACTCTTTAAGCTGTCAGATTGTAGAGAACAACGATTTAATCTAAAGTGGGAGACTTCAGGATGATTCTCAAACCCTTTTCTGTTGGAAAGACCTTCCTTTATCTTCCCCCTAGCCATGGTGTATTCAAACCCTACATTTTAAACAGAGTCATTTATCATACAGCTCAGTCACAAAAGAGCTTCCAGACGGTACCTGGTGAACAAAGAATTCATATTCCATGCATTGCACCGATGGAAATCTTTGATGTCGATGTTACCTTTTGAGATGGATTGCACCATCCCTTAGTCTAAGAGACTTAAAAAAAAATAACTTGTTACATTTTATACAAACGGCAACATTTTTTTGTTTGAGACCTTGGGGTAAGGTGTACAGCTTTAAAATTGTTGACAGGTACGGCAACTGATTGTACACAATTTGGAGTCAGCATAGGAGCATAAAGTCAGGAACCTCTATCCAAAGAGCCAAGACGATAAAACAGGCCGTTACGATCATCTTTCTTTGACTGTCGTCATGGAAACTGATCAACTGGGCATCGAAGGCCAGGTGAACTGTCTGCTTGCTTTCAACAAACTCTCAGAAACTAGAGCACAATAGATCAGTCTTCACTGACAACATTTCCACTCCGAATGCAAAATATATTAAAGGCAGGATAAGTGATTTCTGGGAGGATAATTTTACATTTTAATTACCCTAAAAGAACCAGCCTTACACTAAAATGCCACACAAATCTCACTATCAATGTAACAGGCAATTATCATGGTGGAATCTTTGTGTCAAGATCTGGAATAATGCAGATTCGGTGACTGAAGACTTGTTGTATGTATGTATGTATGTATGTATGTATGTATGTGTGTAACCCCTCGTCCCCTGAAGGACGCAACATAGATGTATGCTGAATGATCGACAATAGTAACTGCTTTTGAGCTGCCACTCGACTACAACTTTTCGGAATGGGCCCACAGGACAGAATAAGGCACAACAAACCAGATGTTGTGCAGCAAACCTACACCATTTCGTCTGCTTCCTCAGTTGCTGCCACCACCCAGCACTGAAGAAATGACCAACCCTAATGTTGTAATACCTGGTAAGGTTTTGGGTGTTGTCCAACCTGTAACTTTACAGATGTCTGCCAGTGTGGTCCCATTCAACAATGTCCACGAGGCAACAAAGCCTCAAGTGGAGTTGGCCCTCAGTTGAAAGGGCATGGGACACCACACGCTGTGTGTACAAGGCTAACCAGTAGGCCAGCCTCTGCTTGGAGACAGCTTTTCCTTCTGCTGGCCTCCAAAAAAAAAAAAAATAAATAAGCTGCTCTGACAGACGCATTTAGCCGGTGCGATACACATAGAGCCTTAGGGCTCTTACAGGATGATTCCGCACCATCTTCAAGGCTAATGTGGTCAGGCGACAGGCTTAAGGCCTCTACACACTCAAAATTCAGTCTGTGTTTTGTGCCAAACTTTTTCCTATGAGTTATTAGATTTTTTTTCTCTGTTGTCGTCTTCTTTTCTGTTTCTCTGTGTGAGGCAGAGTGCAACTGTTGTACTCCAAATGCCATCTTCAGGAAGGGAGCATCCTTGCATTAATTAGTCTTGACCCAGTCTAAGAGCACCCTGCTGAGATTTGTGTAATTCTTTAGGCTCCACTGACTCCAAGGGCTCAAGGAGAGGCCAACACAGACATAACAGGACTGCAGACAAGTCCCAAGACAGTACCAGAGAGGGCTTAGAAGGTCAGCTGCACCTACTCAAGCTGCCTGTAGGCGGAGCAAATACAAATGGGCTCATCTGAATGGTTTGATTAAGATGTTATCATAATATTCAGAATGGTGTGATATCATGTGAAACAGGTGCACGATCCTGAGCACTGGGATCCTTTTTAGGGTAATAAAATTTTAGGATTACTTTTTTATCATCACATTCACTCACAATTCATTCAGTTTCATCTTCTTACCCGCTTTTGGGCGGCAGAAAAAGAGAGAGACAAGCTAAACAGTATGTCTCATATGACCAACACAATCATTTCATGAGGGCAAACTGTGGAAAGAAGGGCACTATGAAGGGGTCAGGAGTCTATTAGTTAAATTGACCTAAGGACTGACTTGGCTTTCATTGCAGAGTGGAAGACATTCATATACTCTTCGTTTCAAACCATAAAAAACAGACAAGTCTGAAGTCTCAATTTATGCAAAAATATTCCATTATTGCAAGAAGCTACTCAGGCCATGCCATAGGCTGCCTCAGCTTCAAAGAAGAGCCACAGCAAGACTGTACTTTGTGAGGAGCGCAAAGAGCCATTACATTACATGCTAGCAGTGGGTGCCTTTAGATTACCACAGCCTGTGAAGGAATTAGGAGGCTGATAAAACCACCAGCAATGAGAGCAAGGATGCACACGCTTCCAACTATTCTCTTTTATCAATTGTGCTCTTTTATACGATTTCTGGATGAGGGTATTTTTTTTTTGTCCGAACTGAAAGAGAAAATGACAGAGAGAGTATCTTTGAGACTGGGCTGATGACATCATCGCTTTGAAAGATATTTATAGTAACTCAGATAGGGGACATTTATTGGGTGAAATAAATGAGGGAGCGGTTACCATTTTTTTGTACATTTTACATGTTTCAAACTTTAATAGCTGTGACATTGCAAAGGTCGGCTTTGTTTATAATGTAGTTATTTTGGAGGGGGGGGGGGGGACTGGCTTCATGTCAGCAGCCCATATGAGATACAGTCGATTACAGCCTTGTTAACGGATGAGGTTGGTCAGAAATACATAAACAGCACTTCCATAATCATTTAGCCAATGGCCTAGATTAAAATAATAAGAGAGGTTGGGTGATGATTTATTGTCAAGCATCTGTGTTTAATCTTATTAAATCATAAAGAAAACACAAAACTTTCCAAATGACCCTGGTCAAAAGTTTACTTTTAGCTTTTTTTAATACTTAGCAAAAAGCCTCCAACTCTTGTAAATTATTGGGCTGTCTTGCACGAAGTGATGTTTGAGTTCTCCCCAGAGTGGTTCAATGATATTTAGGTCAGGAGGCTGAAATGGCCACTCCAGAACCTTCACTTTGTTCTGGTGAAACCAATGACAAGTGGACTTGGCCTTGTATTTTGTATCGTTGTCTTGTTGAAATGTCCAGTGACATCAAATGTGCAGCTTCCGGGCTGATGGGTGAAAATTTTCCTCCAGTATTCTTTGATAACATGCTGCATTCATCTTCCCATCGATTTCGACCAAGTTTCCCCAAAGCATCAGTGACCTGCCTTCATGACCCACCTTCACGATGGGGATGGAGTTCCGTTCATTTTGAATAATACAATTACGGTGCTATTATCACCATTAATAATATTATTATAAAAAGTTATAGTGTGTTTTGAACATTTATTTGTTATATGTAGACTGATTAAATCGTAAATCGATTTTTTTTAAGCCATACTGCACCTAGCTACTTGGTATTCACAGTTTCATGGATATCTTTTTATATCCCTTTCCTGTTTTGTTCAACTGCCTTTCCCTGTACATCCTTTGCCATCGCTCAGAATTCAGAAATACTAGTGCATCACTGGATGTTGGATTAATTACATGCAAATAGGTCATGGATGCAAACATGATGGTTATCTTTACCAGCCACTCAAAACCTTTTGTGTCCGTTTTTGTGCATGTTTTCAGGCCAAAATCACTAGGGTATGTGAACTTTCATCAGGGTAACATGGAAAGTTTCTGTTAACATTATTATCTAAAAAGAGTAAACACAGTTGTTTGACAACAAATGTCTTCACCCAACCACTAACGATGAGTGGAAAAATACATTTGCGTTATCCTTCATATTTAAAAAAAAATGGCCAAGAAAATCTGAAAATTTGTCATGGGATGTAAAGTTAGTATTGTCTTATTTGTTTTTGTGGAAGACAAGGAAGGACTTTCATGATGCTGCTGAACTAAGCCAAGAAGCAGGAGGTAAATATTAGGCCAAGGGAAAATAAATGGATAATTTTATGATGTACATAAGGGATATATCGCATGATAAATACAAGTATAGATTATAATTTCAAATTGAGCGAGAGAAAGGCTGATTCTTTGAAGAATTAGAATTTAGAAAGCACATTTCTTGATAATACATTTTATTGCTCCCTATCTTTTTATTTATTTGTATCAGCTAATTCAAACCCATAGAGCAATCCTGATGTGTTCCATTTAAAATTGTGTGTTATCAAAGTCTTATCGGTACTGAGAGAATGTTTTTTTTTCTCACACCATACAGTATCCTAAATTTGTGGGGTTTTTTTTTGTTTGACCACTGAAATACATATTTATTTTAATATTTGAACATGTATATGCTGTTATTCTATTTATACATACTGCAAATGTTATTTCTGTTGCATGTGTAGTAGTAGTAGTAGTAGTAGTAGTAGTAGTAGGTTCTTGAGTTTTTGTGGAAAATGTCAATAATGTATGTGGTGGTCCATATTACATTAATAAAGATAACTTACAATACTAGCAGTCTGAGTATTGGATGCATAAGGAAGAGGAGATGGCAGCAGCAAAAGTGGCCTGGGATAGAATTTCCCAGCCTGAATTATTAACCCAGTCTACCCATGATAATATTATGAGTTCACCTCTTTCAACATTACAAGAAAAAATATTATTATAATTCTATTATTATTATTATTATTATTATAAATTAATATAAAAAGTAGACAACAAAAAGACAATAACAACCAAGACAGACCCTTTTAATTCTGTCTCAATTGAACAGAATTTCCTATATTTCCCCCCAAAGTATCTAAATAGTAAAATAATATATTATGTCTACATTTGTCTCATTTCAGAGTGGCTAATTTTAGAAATGAATCAAGTTCAGCTGCATTGTTGACAGGATGACGTAGACGAAGACGCGTACGTAAGAAGCGCAGCTTGCTACAGGAACAGAGGAACAAGAAACACGATTAAACGTGGACATAGTCCTTTTGTTTACTAAACAAACAATGCGTATAGCCATTAAAGGGAAGTTATGCTTCGCCTGTTCACAAATAAACGTCTAGACAACGAATAAGTTAAACGTAAAAATTGCTATTTAGCAAATGACTAGCAGGTGAGTTACCGCTTTTCCAGCTAACGTTGCTAACTGCATTTGTGAAGTTTGCCTGGCTTTAACTTTAAGCAAAATATGTCTAATTAGCTCCATTTGTTGTCTTTAACATCTGAAAAGACCGATAACCTAACAAATATTTAATGCAGAGTGGCGTCTTCCGAATTTCCCTTGCGCCTGCGCAGGAAACTCAAGTCATTATGGGATATGTAGTTTTTGTTTGTTAAAACGACAATAATGAAATTGATGACATTAAACGTAAATAAATGTAAAAGTTGGTTATTATTAACAACAATAACATTTTACAAGAATAATAAATCAGACGAGGATCTATTGTTTTTGAATAAGGACACAAATTCACAAAATAATGGTTAATTAATATAATATTTTTTGTGTTTCAAGTTGAAAATTGAGATGCTGTGGAGACAATGTCGAGTAAGGAAGATACAGGGAGAAAGAATGTGTAAGTGTTCTTTCTTTTTCAGGGATGAAACTAAACAGCTCTTGTGGAACAATGACTGTGGGTTTTTTTTTTTAATAAAAGTTTGTGTGAATGCATTTATTTTAAAGTCTGAAAGCATGACATCTAAAAGCCTTAAAAGTGTAACATATATGTGTAATAAATGTCCTAATTTGTAAATATATGATTATATATCAGTTACTATATATTATATTATACACAAAGGCCAGGCCACTGTATTAGGTAAACCCTTCCAATAACAAAATTTTCTAATCACATGGCAGGAAGACAGAGCATTTAGGCATGTAGTCATGGTCAAGATGGTCTGCTGCAGTTCAAATCGAGAAACAGAATTGAGAAGAAAGGTGATTTAAGTGACTTTAATAGTGGCATAGTTGTTGGTGCCAGATGGGCTGTTCTGAGTATTTCAGATTTTCATGGTTTACAAAGAATGGTCTGACAAATAGAAATCTTCCAGTGAGTGGAAGTTTTGTGTACAAATGCATCGTTGATGCCAGAGGTCTGAGGAGAAAGGCCAGGCTGGATAGAAATTGAACAGTAGTTCAATGGAGGTATGCAGAAAAGCATCTCTGAACATACAACACCTTGAGGCGGATGGGTTAAAACAGCGGAAGACCACAATGGGTGCCCCTCCTGTTAGCTAGGAACAGGAAACTGAGGCTAAAATTGGCACAGGCTCACCAAAAAAAAAGCATTGGCTGGTCTGATGAGTTCGAATTCATCCTGCCTTGTGTTAACAGATCAGGCTGCCGGTGGTGGTGGTGTAATGCAAGGGGGATATTTTCTCTGTGCATTTTGGACCCATTGGTACCAATTGAGCATTGTCTCAATTCCACAGCCTCCATGAGTCTTGTTACTGACCATCTCCTTCTCTTATGACCAGTGTACAGTGTATCTTCTGATGGCTACTTCCAGCAAGATAACATGGCATATCATATGGCATACCAATAGAGCACCTTTGGGATGTAATGGAATGGGAGAATTAGATGTGCAGCCAACAAATCTGCTGCAAATGCATGAAGCTAGTATATGCCAAACTCTGACAATTTTTTTCAGTACCTTTTTGAATCTATGCCTCAAAGGATTAAGCCGTTCTTAAGGCAAACAGGGGAACTAACCCAGTACTATCGTGTACCTAATAAAATGTTTGGTGAGTATTACTTCATAAATAATAACAATTTATATTTATATGCAATTTTCCACAGTTCCCACCAAACTGAACTCTACACAGAGGTCCCTGCGACGTGCCTGCCTATTGTCTATTCCCCAGAGTACAACATCACTTTCATGGGTCTGGAAAAGTTGCATCCCTTTGACGCTGGCAAATGGGGCAAGGTCATTCGCTTCCTAAAAGGTGTGAAGAATCACCACAGGTGCAGATTGACGGAGATACATTCTGAAAAGTGTGTAAGGTGATCTAGGAAATAGTATACAAAACAAAAGCAATCAAAGAGGTGCAGGAGTGGGCAATACGAAGAAGGGGGGTGGATTCTGTTGGTGGGGGGGGGGGTGAAGAAGCACAGAGAGAAGAGCAATCAGTGAGGAAGAGATAATGAGGGAAGCTGAACTCCCCTCGGGAACGAGAGTAAGAGGAAGTTGGCTTCTCAGCCTCTGCAGCAAGGTCAGGGCCAAAGTGTAACTCTGGCAGCTCTTCAGATAAACCAGTCAGCAGCACAAGCACTTTTTCCTCATTAGTGCACTTAACGGCAGAAAACGACTACATTTCTTGGAAAACTTGCTGAGCTTCCCTGACTCACTGTGTATTTTTATTCAAGTGTCAGAAATTCATGTTCCCATTCATTGCAGCTTTCATGTGAAACATTGATTTGCTTCCAGAAGAGCAGTTAATCAACGATGAGATCATTGTTCCAGCTCGGGAGGCTAGCGAGGCAGATCTTCTCGTGGTTCACACTGCACGTTACCTGAACAGACTCAAGGTAGAATATGTGTCTGCTTTGGTTGTGGCTTAAGTTTTTATTCAGTCGTTTTCTTCACCCATAACTCCATATACTGATGGCAAAAGGTTACTACAAGCAAGACAAACGATCCATTATCTAGCTGCGTCCTCATTTTCTAATTTCATTACCTCAAACTGGCTTCCTGATATACTTAATCTCGAACTTATATGAGATCAGTGGCAAAAGGAAAATCAATTTTAATCTACTAGAGCCCCATTTTGACCATGCATGGACACTCTCTACTTTATCAAAAAGACATCTAGACTTCCCATTTCATCTCACTCACAAGGAGCCCAAGATGCACAGAGCAAGTTCAATAGCAAATTGCTCTGGATTACTCAGAGCAGGTCTTTATTTCAATCCAAATCAATCAGCGCTCAGTTTTGTGCAAAGATTGCAGTCTGGCGTGAGTCCATAAAGCATACGAGTCAGCTGCCCCATCATGCAGCCTGCACATTAAAGATGATTCAAAGCAGCAGTTTGCTCATAAAAAATGCTGTAATTATTATCTCATCCGTCTATTGATTTCAAAATCTATTTACAATTATGAATGTATGAGTAGCAATACAGGTTTTTGGTTCTATGTGTGCTATGGGTAGGTGTACAATAAATCAGGTTGTGCGATGCTTAATTCTGATTGGTTGAATATTTCAATGTTTAGCAATTTTCATGGACTTTAAACGGTCCTTTTTCGATCAAAAGCTCTAGCATGTTAACGAGCTCACTAGCGTCCTCCATTTACGTAATTTTCTTTTTTGCAATATTTAATGTACACTTAAGGGCCACATTGGCAATAAAAACACCTCAAATAAAAAACACAACACAAATCAACTTTGTGTGCAAAATGCTTTTGTAAATCAAAAACACTACTGCTACTCGCCTTATTTGATTTGCAATAGTGTTGTGTGTGCAAAGTTCATTTGTATTGTGCTGTGCACTAATGGACCACTGTAACTTTATTATTAGTTTAGAAATTAGTTTCAAGGCATGTCTTAAGAAATTTCAACCATTGCACAGTTCAACATACATATTTCCCAAAGGTGCAAAGAGCATTTAAACTGTTTATTCAAGTAAAAGCTCAAGTAATTATGAAAGTAAATGACAGATAACAACTGTGTTCTGAAAGCAAAAGCCTGTCCAGCCCAGTGCTAGCAAGTTATACCTAATAAATTTGGGGTCAAGTGTATCTCGAAAATAAAATGTTATAAATCGATTTTGGCATTGTAACCAAATCTAAAACTGAAAATGTATAAAATTTACTTTTTTTTCAGTTTCAATTAATGCAGAAGCTGCTTATGTGCTTTGATTCTGTTTTTTTCGCATTGTCTAGCTGTTAAAATCAGCTAAATCTGAGTCTACATATGTAAACTATAGGGGTATAATGAGACACAATTCTCACAATACAATATATATCATGATATTACATCCACAATACGATTTGATCTTTCAAAATTATTAATTTAACTGAAATGAAACCACCTATTTTGCTGAAACAGATTTCATGTTTAGATATAAGTTTAAATATAAGTTAAATCCCAAATCTAAGAACGCCATGGTCTAGTTTATTGTGTATCATTCAGGCTTCCAGGGGGCAGTGACACAGTTTGTAAATCCAGAGAATGAATTTAAAGAGCAAGATGTCTCTCATACAGAGTGAGAGTTGTTTCCATAAAGTTTTATGAAGTTCCTCTTGTTTCTCATAAGTTTATCTGTTCATTACTTTTCACATGGTGAAGCTCTTGGACAATATCTCCCAGTAGCTAGACGATACTTATTGTGACGGTTTTGTATAGCGTTACACCATTTTTTTTTTCACTACTAGTCAACTATTCATTATATAAATTGTTGGAAATACCTTTTCTAAGACTGCGATGGACTGATGACATGTCCAGGGTGTACCCCTGCCTCTCGCCCAATGTGCGCTGGAGATAGGAACCGGCAGACCCCCGAGACCCCAAAAAGGGAATAAGCAGGTTGGAAAATGAAGGAATGAATGAACTTTTCTAAGATATTTTGCATTTAATAATGGGGCAGTTGAGATGTCGTCAGGAAACAAATGGAAGAGATTGATGGGGAAGGGACTTGGTAACAACCTGCAAGCTCAAGAAACTGGGTTCCCTGTGCTTCCTATAGTTCTTGTCACGAACTATACCACTCTGTACTCACACTATAATGCAACTCTTTTGATTTTGCCAATAAAGCAAACAAAATAAAGCCTCATCCATCTTTAAACCGGCTTTGTGTACAGTATGTATTCTTTCTTTCCCTTAATGCATGCAGAACGCTATCATGGATGGCTCCAGAGAGGTATAGAAAGTCTACTGTGACCAAATCTTTTAGAAATGCTTCACACTGTTTGCTCTGTATTATTTGTGCCACAGTACAGTCTTATTCATTCTGCTTTAACATTTTGCCACCAGTCTTCATTTCCTTTAAAATAACATTTGCATCATTTACTGTATTGCACCCCTCCCCCCAACTTAATTTAAGGATCCACTCACGATTGTTGTGTTGCTGTTGTTCTGAATTATGCTTATTTATTGCAAGTAGTTTCGAAGAATTTATAGCATTTCCATGATGAAAGTGCATGATCGTTTTAACATCATTACTTTTCTTTATCTCTCTCAGTGGTCTGTGGTTGTTGCCACCATCACAGAAATCCCACCTCTCCTATTCCTGCCCAATTTCCTAGTACAGCGCAAAGTCCTGAGACCTTTGAGAATGCAAACAGGGGGAACTATCATGGTAGGTTTCACCCTCTTTTTTTTGCAATGCAGTTTATGAACGAGAAAACAATGTACCAATGAGAGAGAACTTGACGATGAGGGTGGAGAATACAAGTGTGCTTGTGTTCATGGCTTATATCTTGTACAAACTATTAAATGCATTTCATTTAAAAAATGTAAAAAGGATTCTGAGAGATTTTCACATATTTATAAGCTGACTGTAGAGAAACAACTTCGATGGGATTACATCATTCGAATGCATTTCGAGTTGAAATTTCCTTGACAGGATTTTATTGTCTAATTTCTACAAAAGTTCTCCAAAATAAATTCCTTGCCTTAATCAAGTAGCACCTTTTGTGATTCTGTGGGACTCAAAAGGCTTAGTTGTGTGGGATTGAGTGGCACAGAGGCATTGCAATAGAAAAGGAAACAGTAATGCCGTGTGTTTATAGAATATAGTACAGTGAGTCATCATCCTGCTCAGGCAATGGAGTTCCCTAGAGGATTGTCCAAAGTTTTACTTGAAAATAGCAACATTTTTTTGTGGCAGATAGTTGTTTGTGTGGGCCTAGTTTGGGCCTCGTTGGCAGAAGTTGAAATAACCTGGGGAGGAACAGCCGGCAGGAAAGGCTCTGAACATCTGTGATAGAGATGCTCACAGGACTTTCTCTCTGGTAGAAGAAGTGCATTAACAATAACTGTTTTTATTTGCTACTTTGAGAGTGAAGCAGAGGAACAAACTAAATTTTGTGTAATTACCAAAAAGCTTTTATTGTTTATTTTCTAGAAGTTTCTTTTTTACATTTTTACGCTGCTAGGTTTTGACAGTTTTGAACATTTGACAGTTCCTTATGTACCTAAAAAGGTTTTCTGATTTAAATAATGTCATCTCTTAAAGAAATGTAATACAGTCAGAACAGAACAGAGTAGTGCTTTGATTTTTGAGTCTCTTCAGAACATCTTAGTTTTTGTTGACTATAAATATGCTTTGATTAATGAAAATATAGTTGAAAAACAGTGTGCACTAGGCATGGGCTGGTTTAAGATTCTGAAGGTGTGATAACCTTGGATTCTAATATCATGGTTTCACGGTATTGTAATTAGTGCTCTTCAATGTTATATTTAAATATTTTGGTACGAAAACAACCATATATTGTATTTTAGGAAACTTTTTTTTTTACTTTAGTCAGGCAAAATAATTAAAATAAATAATTGAAATCTTCTTAATAAATAAAATTGCAGTCACTTGTGTGAACCTAAACTTGCAGCTCAACAATAATCAACATGAATAACTTTTTTAAAAACGAATCCTTCTAAATGGACAAGAATGCAGTCACTTATCAAAACAAACAAAAAAAGCATGTCCATTTGGCACAGTTCCAAAAACAATAAATAAATAAATAAATAACTAAATAAATAAATAAATAAATAAATGTAGTCATTTTAGCAGCTTTTTTTTTTTTATTCTGTTTTCAATCAAAGTTAAAATGCAGGACTGTGAGCATGTTCACCTTTCCTGAATCAAGTTTGGAGTGGCGACATACAAGGATATGTCTGCGCTTTCTAAAAAAAATGCAATTATCGTTTTTGTTTACGTTTTTTTTTTTAAACCGGTTATGTTCTCATGCCTAATGTAGAAATGGTAAAATATTAATTAAGATAAAATGTGACCTATAAGTGTATAACCTGTTTATTAATTCTATTTATATAAGTTTATGCTGATCAATTATAAGAACACTGGTCCTCCAGAGCCAAATTTGAGAATACAAGGGAAGTACAGGTGACGTTATTTCCCATGTGGGCGAGATGAAATAACAAAGCTTAAACCGTAATGGAATTAAGACTAATTCTGGGCTTAATTATTTTGTTATGGGGTAGTTCCATCACCAAGTCTGAGCTATTCTACATCAGGTGTTTGTAAAAGCTGCTATCATCATGAGATAACAGTTGTTGGTGATTGTATAATGAACCCTGGAAGCCCTTGTGACATTGTAGGAAGGCACATATTTGCTCAAGTTTTTGCTTCTCTCCGTTAAGAGAAATTTGTTATTTTTAGGAGATGCAGAAGAGATTGAAGTGAGAGTTTGAGTAAGATTTTTTTGATTCATAATCTATCCATAAGGAGCTTGTCTAACCTGAACAGGGACTTAATGTGAAATAAGTCCTGAGAATAATGCATAAATTATCTGGTGGTCCGCCCCCTTCTTAGACTTTTATCAAGATTGATATAGTGTTATCTTTTGAATTATGTAAAATGTAACCACTTATACTTAAGATTCACAATTTCCCAGTATAATCTCAAAAAAATTCTAATGGAAAATGGATATTTGAAATCATACAGTATTTTCAGAGTAGGGAATCTCACACTGCATGACATTGGGAAGAATCACACACAACTTGTGAAAAAGGGTCTTCTTTTTATCCTATAAGAGAAATGTGCATAAACTTTGATGGAAACACATTTACAGAATAAATCTCAATGTAATTGCATGGTGTTTTTCTGTTGGAACTGAAGCGCGATTGTGCGGAATTAATGGACTAACCAACCTGTAGCTCTCTCATAGTATGTGTTTGGTAGTTCACACTGTGAGAAGTCGTGTGCATGAGCACGGATTTGCCAATGACTTTAGGCGACTCAAAATTGGGGCTAAAATTGTGCGATCGACGTAGGATCAAAAAAAGATAATTTACGCCTTTTTGCACTGATAAAATGATGCAGTTGAAGTAAAATGGGACAGTAACAAGTATTGTTTCAAAATATATTATCATTATATTATATTAATCCATTATCACAAATGCATGTTAAAATCACGCCTAATGTGTAAAGGCCTTTACTGTTCAGAGCAGCTCAAATTGATCGAACCATATTTGTTCCTTTGAAAATTTTGTTCCTTTCTGTTTATATATTTTAATATTTAAATGCCAATACAGGATGCTATTCCCAAATAAAACACTGGAGCAGTCTGTCAAGGGCTAGTCAGTAGTCCGTCAAGCTTCACTTCACCATTGTGGCTGTTACCACCTGTACTCACCCACAGACAGAACTCTGGGGGGAGTTCAAGTATCTCTTCATGTAGTTTGGGTTCTTTTCCAGTGGCTTGTCCTCAGTTTCCGCCTACAATCATAGCACTTTAGAAAGATATTTTGATTTGATTTGACTTGAACAAACACACGCACATGAGTGATGCTATAACTGCTATGTAATTGCATTTCCAGAAAGTTCTTAGACGCTAAATGAGAATATACACATTTGAAAATGAGAAATTCTCTGGTGACTTCACAAATTTTTTCAACAAATATAACACCGCCCCTTGAGATGGATTTCAGTCGTATTGAACCTTAACAAATCTGGACTTTTTAGTTTTTAATTATCCCAGATTTGCCTTTTTGGATGTTCACAACCCAGTGCCATTCTTTTAAATTATGCCTGTGTCAGTCTCCTCCCAACAGTAACATCTTGGAGGACTTCCTTCCCCATAGTGAATCTTCCCATCATCTCTGTTATTCCAGCAATATAAAAGGCTGCAGTAAGCAAGGAAATGACTTTGCAGAATGCCAGGTGTTCTCCACAGTGCATCTGCGCTCTGACAGACTGCACTGCGTGGCATGCGATCTTAGGATGAGTGAGCTCCACACGTCCCTCTCAGCCCGAGAACATAATTATACCTCCCATAGAGCCCTTCTCACTGCCTGCTAATTGACTACCATTTCAGTCAGCAGTCAACAGCCCGGATGGATCTGTGGTTCTGGTCCAGGGAACATGGAAGTGTGTGTGGGCCATTTTCAACTCGGGTTGTGCCAGAGGAAGTTCAAGGTTACACAAAACCCCCATTGTAGGTGTAGGCGTAAGGGAGGAATTAGCCTAATGGGCAGACTCATATCATTAATCTCTGCTCTGTTGTTGTGGGTTTGTTTGTTATCAGAGTCTTAATGGGACGATTATGAATGAGATCAGATGTGCACGCTTGCTTTAAATAGCGAAGATGAGTCGAGTAAAATGAGCTCAGAGATATGAAATGTGGTGGATGTTTTTATTAATTGATGGTTATTAGACAAACAGGTTGCAGTGTCATTTTCACCATACAACTAGCACTCATGAGTTCAAAAGAGAGAATGTTTGGTGTTCCATGTACTAGAGGAAGAATGAGCCTGGTTTTAAAAGACTTATGTCTACTTATATTTAAATGAGGCTTCATGGAGTTTGTTTGATTTGAGAATACTTGTTTGCTAGTTACCAATGACAAATAAATGTACGCATATGCTTTTATCTAAAGCATCTTTTATTGTAAAGAAGTAACTTATCAGTTCTTGTTTTATGTACAGGGCTATCCTTATAAGTTGGAGCTTTCTTGTGACTCAGTTGGTAGATGATTGTGCTAACAACGCATGGTTGTATGTTCAAATCCCAGGGAAAGCAAGAACTTGGAAAAAAAATTGTGTTCATTTGTGTTCATTCATTCAAAAATGGATAAAAGTGTCTGCCAAATGCATAAATGTAAATGAAATAAATTGTATTATTTTTCAAACATGAACATATACATGTGTGTAAATGTAAATACCATACTTTAATAAAAAGGCTTTCTAAGGATTCTTTACAAAAATTAAATATTTTTACATTTGAGTAAATCTTGATATTATGCAACAATATTTGTGCTTCATGCAGAGTGAGATTGGGTAACCAGGATTAAACTGCAATTTTTTTTTTCTAAATTATATTTTCTTTTTCTTCAAAACAGCAGGCCAGGGGGTCCAATACCTCTTTCTCTCATTATCTGTAAATCGACACAAGAATATTTTACAAGTTTTTTCATATTTACCCCTCTATTATTAAATATCACTAATCCAAAAATAAATATTTCTTATGTACTGTAGCTCTGCAAACGGACTATTTATAGTGCAATATCAGTTTTCATAACGTTATCAAATAAAATATTAATGTGCACGCTCTTCAGTCCTTGAATTTCACTGCTACTATTGAATACTGGAGTTCCTGGTAAATCCACTGTCATTGAAAATCCCACAGAGAGGAAAGTAAGAGAGAGTTTTTAAAAGCAGATAGAGTTGAGCCGAGCTGAGATTTGCCTCCTAGGACCAGCTCTGGGCTCCAGGCTTGCTGATAACCTTCTCCTTATGCAAAGCCATGCACTGGCTGCAGCCGGGGGATTGAGCTCAATGGTACTGCCGTGTGTGTTCATACAACTCCTCTTAGTGTGGCTTCACAAGTGGTTCTCAATGCTTCCAGAGGAGAAGTGTTGTCTATTTAAAGTACTAAAGATGTGTTGACATTCTTTAAAATGTTTACTTGGCATCTCGCAGATCATAAAAAACAATCATTTAATTTGTTCAAATAAAGCTGCACAGTCCCTGACGCTTGTGTACAAATTGACCTGAACACTTGAATTCCTACAGCTTTTGTAATAAAGTTTCAGTGCAAATTTAAACCGTCAGAAAGTGTTGTAAGTTTTGAGTTTTTCAAAGATTGTTGTCGCCTAGTCATATGAGCTTCACCTGTGGGATCAATTAAGATCAATTAGGCACTAGACCTTCTCTAAAACTAAACCTCTCAAACTTTCACCACTCTCAAGATTCACCCTGAGACTGAAGTGTTGATTATCAAGAGGCTGAAGACCAGATCCACTGCTGATGTGGCTGGCACCTCCAATGTGCCCAGCTCAGGCAGACTCCGCAAGATATCTGCTGGAGAGGACAGT
Source organism: Danionella cerebrum (assembly GCA_007224835.1). NCBI lineage: Eukaryota > Metazoa > Chordata > Actinopteri > Cypriniformes > Danionidae > Danionella > Danionella cerebrum. The sequence goes on from SRMA01025741.1 coordinate 503,315, forward strand.
TCGTTGGCTCGAAAGTCCAAAGCCAGCCCATTTTCCACTGTAGCAGAGCTGATCACCTGATGTCCCTGTGTCAACCACAACTGTTTGTCGGATTCTGTCTCGAAATAGCCTCCATGTTCGAAGGCCCACAGTATGCTGGTGGATGCTGGTAAAATGGTGGATTTTTCAGCTGAATCTTCTGTTTAAGTACACCACAGTCACCCTAAATAATGGAGAAACCCAGAAAATAGTGAAGTTTGGTGGTGGAAAAATCATGGTCTGGAGTTACATCCAGTATAAGGGTGTGAAGAAATCTTAGCTACCTCTTATATTCCCAACCACACAGAAGAGGCCAATTTCTGCAGGAGGATGGTGCTCAATTTCATACTTCCATCTCAGGTTTCTCAAAGATGCACCTAAGGACTTAATCAGTGAATTGTATAAACCCTTGCCAAACTGCAGGGATTTCACAGCACCAGAACTTAATTTACTGAAATATTTTATTTATAGGCAACTAAACTATTTCTGTATAGGCAGACACCTCACACAGCCACCATAATGCAGAGGGCTAGAATGACTCAAGCTAATAAGTTGAGGAGTGAGGAGGTTCCCATGACTACTGTGCAAGTGATACATCCACTGATGAGAACCTTCAATATATTGGTGTTTGAATTGTTTTTGGTTATATTATTTCTATGTATATTTTAAGATTCTTTTGATCTCCATATTTCATGTAATTACACTTAATTTCAGAAGCTCTTTGTTTTTCTAATTCAAGAAAATGTGACAAATTCTGTTATACTTTTGTTAGTCGCCTCTTTGCTAACATTTAAATCAATTGAAATCAATTTTTTAAATGTAGACTCTTATTAGAAACAACTGAATGTACAAAGTCAAAATATGACTCAATTTAGTTATATGGGATATTTGACCTGAGCTCCATCTCTCTTAAATTGCTTTATGATGAACAGAGCGAGGAGCCACTGAGCCACATTTACATTCAGGAATCTCTGCATTTAATCAACCTCAACCTCCATGATAGAGGGTACCTCCACTTCTTGTTGTCCACTTAATGCACGGTGTAAATGTATATGTTGCACATACTCAAGCTGGTACCACCATTCAGATGAAATATAATCAGAGCAACACTGAGTGCTTAAAATAGAAGAATATTGTTATGTTGAAATGTTCCTACCACTTGGGACTTTTCAAAAGCTGGTAGAAGCCATTTTGACAAGACAAAGTGATAAAAGAACATGTGATCTGCTTTCATTTTGAAAGCTAAGCGAAAAGCTGATTATTATTTCAACAAAGCGGCATCAAGTTCTCTTTTTATTGCAAAGCTCATTGGAATCCAGCTCTCGGAATATGGTCTTATCTGTGATAACCCATGCTCTGATGGAAACGGCATTTTAAAGCCATTTCCTGTTATTCCTCTGTCATTACTTGTGCTCTGTAGATTGGATTTTTCCCATTTTCAATAAAGTAAATCATAGGAAAGACAGATTACAAGATAGAATATTTGATGGAAAAATGACTAAATGAATGAGTAAAAGAAAGATTTGTTTTTAAATTTGAGATAAAGCTTCACTTGATGGGTACGTTTGTTTTCTGAAGCATTGAAAGAAAACATGTGCCTGTATTATTTTGTGTGATGTTGAAATGATTTGTAATGAGTGATCAAAATAAAGAGGTTTATATAATGCTGTATCCTCTTTTTGCTTAAAGGTAGACTGTAATTTCTCACAGTTAGGGGGAGCTTCAAAACAACAATAATGTCAGTCTTTGAACTGTGTCTTACAAATCACAGAAACCTCATCTAGAATGCCCTAGATATATATGTACACTGAATATATTAATTAAAGGCATGAAAATAATCTGCATTTATTTACCTCCAACAGAAAACACACCAGCTCAATCTCAATCAAACCCCTCAGTTAATGACTTCATATGGACACCATGATTGATATTGATTGAAAAAAACACAAGATTTTTAGTAATTAGCCAGAGTTACTTATTACAAAAATATATGTTAACTATTTTAATGATACTCAAAAACATATCAAATGTGTTTCTGCTATTTTAGTAGAAAATCTTATATATTCTACCAGTAAGAGCCAAGTTTCTTTGATTTTCATTTGTTCCTTTAATTACTTTAATCTTTCTATCTGTTTTCAAACCTAGGCTGGAAAGCTGGCAATAGATCGAGGGTGGGCGATAAATGTTGGTGAGTTCTCATTTTAATGATCTCTCATCATTTTGGACCAATAAATATATTGTAATGTACGTTATGGATTAGCTTTATCGCACTTCAGACTAAACAAATACTCAATTAAAATACTCCAAAACTTTTCTTATAGTTTCACTTGTGCTCATAGTTTTGAATTATGTCATAATTGCACTGTAAGTATCAACACAAAGATGACCAGTTTAAGATAATTAATAGAAAGAAAGTGACATTAGGACCAAGTATGGAATGACCCATAAAAGGAAATTGTGCTCTGCATTGAACCCATCCAAGTGCACACACACAGCAGTGAATAAACACACCGGGAGCAGTTAGCAGCCATGGCTGCTGCGCCCAGGGAGCTGTGGTAACTGGTGACTTGCTCAAGGACACCACAGTAATGGTTATTTCGGAAGGGAGAGAGTTTCAACACTGTAACCATGTATCTATGTATCCATACATAGAATATGATACAAAATAACAGTGCAGTGAACTCTTTGTCATGTCCAAGAAACCAATCTGAGATTATTCGCGCTTTATGACTTGGAGTGACATGGTCAGCAACAATACTGGCTGTGGTGTTGACACGATGCTCAATTGGTAATAATGTTAGTCAAAGTGGGCCAAGAAAATATGCTTCACACCATTACCCTACCACTACTAGGCTGAACGTTGATACAAGGCAGGATGGATCAATACTTTCATGTTGTTAATTCCAAATTCTGACCGTACCATCCAAATGTTGCTGAGAAATTAATCTTTTGTGTTGAATTTATGAGCATGCCTAATTTTATTTAAATAATTCTTGCAAACTTTCCGAAGAAATGTTCACCCTCCGTTAAATTGAAACTTTATTTCACTTCTCAAATATCACTTTGTTTGTCTCCCATGTGTTTTATTTAACTGAAATTTCTTATCCAGAAAACTAGTGATTTATAAGACAATCATGAAATTTACAGGGGTACCCAAAACTTTTCCATTCCAGTGTGTACAATTTTAATAATAAATAATAAAAAAATACATAAATTATGCTTTAAAAATATAATGACAAATTAAAAATGTTAAAAGCAAATGAATATTGAAATTTCCAATTTACACGTGCAGTAAACAGTATTATTTGGTTATACAGTAGTATACAGTAGACCCAATCTAGTTTCTGCAAAAAGTGTGGGGCACAATATTTCTACTGCAAGCTCAGTGTTTTCCCCAATTCCACTGAGACACAGAACAGCTCTTTGCCACTTGCATTGCTAAACATAAATAGACAACGGATGACTGTTCATTCGAATTCATGCGTTGTTCCTCAGAGGGTGTTGCACAGTAATTGAAAGGTGTGAATCAGCAAGCGAGGTCGTGTGAATAAGCAATAAATGCTAATCAGCAAGGGGCCCGCTCCCATAGAGGGGCTTCCGGAGTGCAAAGTCTTTTAATGAGGCTAAATGTAGCAGGTCATGAGAGGACACAACGGATAAGTTGCCAGAATATATAAATGTGATTCTAATTAAAAGCTTGTCTCTCAATCACACACATTTTGACAGAGCATCCTCTGGTGGCAATGGAAAGCTCCATTTCATGAGTCAGGTTGTTTTTCTTTTCTTTTCTTCCAGGAGGAGGTTTTCATCACTGCTCCAGTGACAAAGGAGGAGGATTTTGTGCCTATGCTGACATCACATTAACCATCAAGGTGGGCTATTTACCGAAGGTTATATACAAAGACTGGGTCCTTGAAAACCAAGCAGCGTGTTAGAAATATGACAATAATGTCTAGTGTCTAGTGCATTTCAATTAACAAATCCACAAGTTTATGTATTTTAATCAAAGCTGTTCATACACCATTCCAAAAAATGTCTCACTGCCCTATACCAAACAAACTAGATTTATTTTTGACCAAACAAGTTTTGGTTGAAATGTAGTACTTTTATGGCACAAAAATTTGAACCATCCTTCAATCATGAAAATTCATTGTTTAATTGTTTCAAATTCATTCTGTGACTCCTTACTTGCTTTTATAAATGTGGTGTATAAACACCTTTAGGTTAAATTAAACGTGTTGGTGCAAGGCTTTGCTTCTGGATGAGCTTGTAACTAGTGATTAGTTTGCTCCCTCGAAATAATGTTATGGCTAATGTTTATTGGGGTCATGAAGTAGATTTTTTTTACTTTGCTCTGTTTGGATGTCCTTTTAAATGGATAGTTTGAGCTTGTATAAGGCCATTTAAAAAAAAAATTCTTCACACCATGGGCAAAAATAAGTATGTCCACACAAAAATGTAAACCCTTGTAAAGACTATAACAAACCAACAGGTGGCAGTCGGTGTGTTTTAAAAATAAATCTTAAGTATCGAGTTTGTGAAAGCACTTTTTGTTCTGTTATTAAGTAGAAGTACATGTTGTATGCCATGATAGCCACAAAATATGGATTCAGTGACACTCCCTGCCTGAAGATGGTGTTTGTGGTACAACAGATGCTTTTCGTGCATCATGTAGAAACAGGAAAGAAGAAGATGACAGAGAGGTGGCTGATCACTGGGAGCTGTTTGACAAAAATGTGAAGAAAAGAGAGAATGTTTGCTATTTCTTTTCAAAGTTCATCAAAAGAGCCAGAGTTAATTGGTTCTTCTCCTTGTGAAAAAAATTAATCTGATACACAGTACAAAACTTTTTTTTTTTCTGGCACCACTCATTGGTCAGATGTGTTATGTCCCGTTGCCACCCATGGTTTTCAATCGAGGCTCGTTGTTGCATGAAAATTCAGATCAGTGTGTAAAGGCCTTTAGACTGGTAGACTGGTTTATGTAAAGAAAACAGTGTCATCAAGTGCAGAATGTGACAAACTCCACATTCAAAATGGCACACTTTGGCCAGTGTTTTCAAAAAGCTGCAGTTACATGAAACTCTACTGTGAATGAACAGCGTAACCCCTCAGAAAAATCCGGTTTTCGAAATAGCCAGGTGCACGTGGACAAGGCCAAAAAGTGGTTGAGGGAGAGTAAGCAACCTTACCGTGTCAAATTTTTTTTTACCAGATGTTCAGTAAAATGAAGGTGACCGCGTTCTTCCAAACACTTGCTCGCTCCTTGCTACCAACTTTTCTTTTATCAATTAATCCATATTGTTATTAATTTGATTGAATCATTAATACTGATGGCCCTGATATCAGCTAGCTTGCCATTGTTAGCATTAGCAAGAATGAAGGCAGAGCTGTGAGTACAGTGTATAGCAAGTAACTGGGGTCACATTGTCGCTTGCTGTGATACAAATATTTTAAAGAATAAAACAAAAACAATTTGAGTCCTGAAATTTTAGCTGTCGCTTTATTATTTAATCTGCTCATAAATGTCAAAAGATCCATCACTTTTTGCTTTCTATGTTCATGACTCCTTTAAGGCACCATAAAATAAAAGGAAGATTAAATCTCTGTTTCCAAGATATATTTTCAGTGATCGATCACAAGTGGTCAGCTGAGATGCGTTAGTGCTTCTACTGCTACTAACATGTGTTCCGATGCTTCCCGTGTGACCATTTGTGTTGTGTGAGCTTTTTAAAAAACCTTTCCAAGCTTTGTCATGCTTTACATCACTTTGATGTGAATGTTCAGTGTGACCCTTGAGGACTATTGAGTGAGCTAACTCATGTTACAAGCGAGGGGGAAGGATGGAGAAAGATATATATTGCATGTGGGCATTGAAACATTTTACATCACGGTTGGATCAGCATTTAGTATTGTTTACATGAGATAATCTTCATATAAGTTGTGTTTTTGCTGTTGCATTTTATAAAGCTATTCAATGGTTTATCTAAATAGTGCATTTTTAATCATAGATAGCACCAAGTCAGTTTATTTCCGTTTAAACTGTAACACAAAGCTGTTGTTGAATCCTAATACAGCGTGAGGCTACAGTAAACTGAATTTGCCTTACGGATTATATACGTGAGTTATTTAACTTATATTTTTTGCACATTCATTTTGTGGAGCCCTGCCAATAGTCTTCTGTTTACATTTTGAGTGAATGTTGATCAATGTGAGAAGAGTTTGACTCCGTCTTTGATAAAGAGGAGAGTATAGAGTAGTGGTCACCAACCTTTTTGAAACTGAGAGCTACCTCTTTGGTACTGATTAATTCGAAGGGGTACCAGTTTGATACATTCTACTGAAATAGCCCAGTTTGCTCAATTTACCTTTTTAAAAGTCAATATTAATAATTATATTAATCTATGCGAAGATACAATATCAACAATGATTTAACAACGTAGGAATAAGATAATTAACATTAATATTAATATGCAACATTTTTTTTAACCTTGTCCTGTCCTGCTTAAAATCCACCACATGGGAGGGTAGGTGCGAGTGAACATATGATGTGGTGTTTCCGCCTCTGGTTGGAAGCCGTGAATGTATGTAATTATTCATTTATTTTTCCCATGGACCAGTCCATATTAATTACATCAGGACAGGAGGGTGTTAAAAGAAAAGCGAATGAGAAAATGAGAGATGTAGGTGATGGGGAAAGATTCAAAAGTGTGAAGAATACCTACCTGAACATAACATGTCCTTTTGTTGTCCGTATGAGAGATCTGCAGCCCCAGCTGGACGAAGAGACTAGCCCTCCAATCCTGAATGTAGTGTGTCCTTGAAGGAGATGTATGGGGCACACACACAATTTTCCCCACCACTTTATTTTTATAATTTGTTTTAATGCAAGTGTTTTTCAAATTTAACAGCCCTGTTCAAAGTTCAGATGTTTTATGTGGACTACATTTTTACAATAAAAACATTCAACTGACCCTGGAACACTTTATAATGTATCTTTTCCCCCTAAAACTCATCTCTATGGCTGTTGCTTTGTGATGGGATCTTCTGCATTCTGAACAATTTGTTCTTGTGTCAGGCTCATGCTATGGGACAGTAACTCACTGTGTGTGTTTGCTCTGCAGTTTCTTTTTGAGAGGGTTGAGGGTGTTGCCAGGGCCACCATCATCGATCTGGACGCCCATCAGGTGAGCAGTCCTTTTTCAACTCCTCTCTGTCAGTCAATGGGATTGATACAGCTGACAAGATAATGCCACCCTTTCTAAAGGCGAAATCAATATTTCTGCACTCTGCTTTCTACAACAATTTGGACTTTACTCTCCTCTCTTCTCATGGCTCTGTTAGTGTTGTTTGCTAAGTGGGTCATTAAGATGATTGCCAAGGTTTAAAGATATCTCACATTCCAGAATTGTGTAAAATTTTGACACACACATACAAAAAGATCGTGTTGTTTTTCAATAAGGTTGTTAAGGAGCAAAGCACCTCCAAAGTTTTTTGTAATATGTAATTTATCTTACTGCGGCCCATTTAAAAGTTTCTTTTCACAAATTTTCGAACTCTCTCCTGCTTTTTATTTACCGGTACTTATTTATTTATTATTTGTATCTATTTAGTAGTTGTGGATATTCACTTTTCACAAGTTTTTTTTCAAGAGTTTTATTAAACATCAACATGGGCACTTCCACAACATGAAGGTAAAACTTAGATCACATTGGTTAAACTCAAAATATATCATAAGTTTACATACTCTGGTAAATTGTCAGATACTCTATTTTTTGTATTATAACAACAACAACAACAACAACAACAACAACAACAGAAGCTTTCCAAATGACCCTGATCAAAAGTTTACATATCCTGGGGATTTTGGCCTGATAACATGCACAAAAACTGACACAAAGGGTTTAAGTAGCTGATAACAGTAACCATGGCGTCTAGTCAGCATCTTGATATGGCACACCTGTGAGGTGGGATGGATCATCTTGGCAAAGTGCTCACTATCACATATTTAGACAGATTTGTGAACAATATTTCAGAGAAATGGTTATTTTGTGTATGTAATGTCAGGGGCAGCACGGTGGCGCAGTGGGGAGCACTGTGGCATTCCAGTTAGAAGGTTGCCTGTTCGAGGCTTGCCGGTGACCTTCCTGGAAGGAGTTTGCATGTTCTCCCTGTGCTTGCGTGGGTTTCCTCCGGGTACTCCGGTTTCCCCCACAATCCCCCAAAAAACATGCGGTTATGTTAATTAAATAATCTAAATTCCCCTTAGGTGTAAATGTGTGAGTGAATGTTGCCCTGCAATGGACTGGCGACCTGTCTAGGGTGTACCCCCGCCTCTCACCCAACGTGTGCTGAAGATAACCACCAAAAACAGGAATAAACGGTTTGGGAAATGATTGAATGAATATAATGACAGTGTTGGCCATTGTTATATCATTGTTTCAGTCCAAATGTCGAGACTTTATTTTGCAAACAGCATAGTGATGAAATAGCACTGTTTCTGCAGCCAGACAATCCTAAATATTTTACAACGATCTGTCTGGTCCGTCCCAGATCACATTGTCCATGAACTAAAATGAGTTTGACACCCCAGCTCTAGAGCTTGAGGCTACACACAGACAGATATTATTCTTATTAGCTTTATTTTATATCTTTACTGTCAAGAAAACAAGTGTAACGGAATGACTGAAGCTTTCATGAGATGGCATCTTCACACCTGCTATTGCTTCTGAAAGGTGGCAGCAGGGACAGGGAAGGTGAGGTTAAAAACATTTACTTGCGGCGTGTGAGATGAAAGCTTGATCCAGCACTAGAGATAAAGAAAACCTTGATAAGATAACCAAATGAAAAGAGTGCTGTCTCATACCCTTCAGTTGATGACTTGAATCACAAAGCCGAGATCTAAATGGCCAATCAGCAACAAAGAATTTAGGATGAAGCCTGTTGCTTGCGTCTATAATTTTGAGTTGTTTTTTTTTGTTGTTTTATTGTAGCTTTTTTCAACAAAATGTGTAAAAATATGGAACCTCTCTAATAACATTGGAATCTCTCTAATAAACATTTTTAAAGTTATTGCTTTTTAACTTTTGCTAAAACACTGGCACAGAGGTTTTTCAGTGATAAGGCTGCCGTGGTTGTACTCCTTTTTCCTCCACAATTCCAAAAACATGCTTCAGGTTAATTGAATACTGTAAATTTCACTTAGTGAGTGTTTCAATGTTTTATGCATATCAAAGGGATTTCTGAAGTTAAAGCTGTTGTGAGTTTCAATGCAAAATTAAAGCATGTTCAAAATTGAACATGAGAAATCCCAACAAAGGTTCAACAGCTATTTTGACAGTACCTGTGTAGTTCTGCCTCACTTGTGGTTCAATCAAGCTTGAGCAGGGTTCCAAACTAATATCAACTACAAGGACCTCACTGTTTTTTGGCTGGTCTGATTCAGATTTGTGGGTGAAATCCTATATGTGTGTCTCATGCGTGAAACAAAAGCATCCCTGAATAACCTGCATCTCCAGAAGAAATCTTGTCACTTTGTGAGTGCTGTTCTTGGTGATTCTGTGGCTTTGTTTAGGTTAATTTGTAATGATTACAATCATATAATTTTTAGAAGTAGACAGAGAAATAAGTGATCAAGAGTTTCTGTTGAGGCCTTTACAACATCTCTGAAGTGTGTGGGAGTGATGCCAGAGCCATGAATTGTGGGATAGCGATGATACTTTTAATCACATTTCATTATCAGTCGACATGAATAAAAGATAGACCAGTAAAAGCCAGATATGTGACACATAAAGTTTAATATAAATTGGATTTAGAACAACATGAAAGTCACATTTTAGTCACATTTTAAATAAACAGAATTAGGTTGTCATAAAAATATTAAATATTCTAAATTGATGTGTTTTCTACACTTTTGCCTTTTCCCTCATTACTTTGCAAAGAATATAAATCTGTTTTGTGAAATGCTGTTCTTGATCATTTCGGTCTCCATACGCATTTTTAAAAATGTGTTTAGATCATGCTATGGTCAAAATACAAGTTTAGGTGAATACAATCAGTAAGTGAATAAATGATGTGTCACAAGTTGAACATTGGAAATTTTGCATATGAATGGCCTAAATTGCTGTCTCATCTGGGTTTAAAGCTGCCACAGTGCAGTGAGTGGAGAAGCTGGTATTCTTTGTCCTGTCTAAAGCTTGAAATTACTGACCCACACTGCAGGTCGTAATGGACAGTTGAGATTTTTTTATAAAATCCGAAAAGAAGAGGAGATGACATAACAGCAATATGATTTATTTACAGATTTATTATCTACTTTATTATTATCAAATAATAAGAGGAAGAAGATTGTGATGAAACAGACCAAGACAAATGAATATTTACAGAATAATGGTTGAAGCAATCACAGTTATTTTAACATAAACTTAATTCTACTTCTTTACAGAAGCTTCTTTAGCACCTTCCTATATTGATTTAACTGGGAAACAGTAATCACCAGTTTCTTTTAACTATGAGAAAGAGAGTCTGATGGCTCCAAATTGGTTGACACACAGGTTGCTTTTATAGAAAATTGGATATGTGTCCAAACCACATATAAAAAGTAACATGGTCGCATTCTAAGGGATCAGATATAAGCCATTCAGGCAGTCATGACGAAATCAAATACAGGTCACATATAGGGAAAAAAAATGGGCTGCCAATTGGGCTTGCATCAAATGGGAGAGATGGTTGTTTGAAGCTCACAACATGATTTAAAAAAGCTAATCTAAAATCTGAATCAGGAGAAAAATGGGAGAGGAAAACTTGTTATTTCTCTGAATTGAGGTTGCGATAACCTGTAGCTGCTTTGTCACACTGCTTTGTCAAAAAAGGTAATTTTTACCAAAAATGAGGGCTTCCGAAAAAAGCTAATTTTATCTGGCCCAAGAACCACACATTGGCCATAACTGGACCAAGTGACAGCAAAATTAAAAACCTGCAAAACATGACATATGATGTGTGTCCCATGACATGTGTCTCATTAAAAATTAGGTTACTTTGGGCCATTTCAGATCACAATCACATTCAGATAAAAATTAACTTGTGTTCTTGATTCTTGATTCCATGGCAATGAAGTAGTAGTAGTAGTAGTAGTAGTAGTAGTAGCCTTTATTTGTCACATACACTGTTACATTCAGTGAAATTGAGACCCCTCTGGCCACAAACATAGACAAGGTGAGAAGACAGGCCAATGTTGAGAGGTAGAATTTAAGAAAGAAACAGAGAAATAGGTATACATTGGGTAAGGTAGCTCAAAAAAGAACCTCTTCCGCACTGTCCTTCAGAGGCCAGTGTGGAGCAAGTAACAAAAAGCCATTGCGACCAAGCACACATAGACATAATACAGGAAAAAAACATTGCAGGAGGGGGTAGGGTCAGGGAAAGTAGTGAGACCACTGCAGTCAACAGCCGACTGCCATGATAGGTGCTGTACTCATGGCCCGTTCAGATTACAGCGGTTGGAAGAAGCTTGCAGAGGTGTATTGTCCTTGAAGAGGGAAGAATGCCGAGCGTTTTGTTATCTTGCTCTCTCTGGGGAGTATTTTGACTCCTTTAAGGCCAGTGGAGATGAGGGAAAGCCAGATGGAATAGATGTTGATTTTGGGTCTTAATCTTTAAATTTCCACAGATTTTTACTGTCCATCACCAGTCTCCATTTTAACTAACATCCACTGCATAGCCGTCAGTCTCTTCCTGATGATGTCTCTCCAGTGAATGAGCCCCGACAAACTTAAATCCAGACAACACATTCAGATAAAAAAATTACTTGTGTTCCTGATTCTTGATTCCATGGCAATTTCCTCTCAAACTATTTTTGGTGTCTGATGTCATCAGCAGCTTCCGTAATGTATGAAGTAGCAATAGAAATGGCAACTTTGCAATCCAGTTAAATATTACAAGGTTTGTTCTATTAAAGCAAAGAAATGTTGATGCCAAAAAACTAATTTTTAAAGACAAGGGTACACCACTACAACATAAAGCATGTGTCTGATTTGGTCAGAGACTGTGGAGCTTGTGAAGTGCAGGGAAATGTAAAGGTACTATGAGACAAAACACTGAGATTTTGAGATGTCCTTAAAATACAGAGGTGAGGACAATGAAAATCCAGAAGTTAAAATATTCATCAAAACAGTGATCAAATAAAATTTTAATGAAGTCAGTGGTGGTTACTTAATGCTGATCAAACATCAGAATGTTGATGGAACACAATTGCTGACTGGCAAAAGTGTTTTTTTTTATCTCTATTCATGAAAAGTATTATTTTATAAGCAATAGTTACATAATGGCATTTATGTTGCACTTGTTTTGAACCCATTTGAATGCTGATTGTATGCAAGACATTAAATGACAAATGTTTTAATTTGTCCTTAGGTCTTTATAATCTTTGGACCTTTGAATAAAAAATGTGAAAACCAATGGTTTATATCTCATACTGAGATGAGCAGCCTGGTTGTTATTTTTTAACAATAAGAAATGTAATATACAGATAAATATGCTAAATAATCATATCAACCGAAGAGCTAGTTTAAATCTTTCTTTTAAATCTACGACAACCAACAATGCACCAGATTCTGTTTCTATTCACATTTTGTTCTGTTTTGTTCAGTCTGTGCTTTATCTATGCTGTGTCCTGCATTTGATTATATTTCTATCCCTTGTGTGTTCATCACAGCGAGAGAGCATCAGCCGAGCTCGATGGCTGCTAAACGTTCAGTAATGACTCTTGTATATAATATTAATATAAGCTGGTTGTTAAATCTCAGAAGACAAAATTCCATATTGCTTGACATAAAGTCTTTTAGCCAGGAGCAAGGTTTTGCTGCTTGAATGCACAGATGGTGCAGACAGGAGAATGTGAGCGTGTCCCTGACAGACGATTCTGTCTCGTAATTGGCTAACGCTCTCAGTGAACAGACATGGTGCTGTTTTTGGAATAAGAGGTTGTTGTTATACACATGAGTTTTTGGGCCTCGCAGCAGTTTTTAAATTAAATGTGACAATAGCCAGACAGTATATGTGACAGATGAGGAGGGTTGAAGGAACAAAGATGGAAATTTAGTTTTCAGAATAGGAAGCTCAACTCATCTTGCAGAGCAAGGAAAGCTCATCTTCTCCTGTCTCTCTCGGTTTCAAAACAAATGCAGCTACACTCACACTGGGCACAGCCAATGGGTAGTAAAAAAATCTAACAGACAGATTTGAGATGCTTGGAGCCAGTTAAACATCAGAGAAAAGTTTTGTTTTTGATATGTTTTTTTTGTTTTGGGATAAATTGATCTCATGATTTCATGAATGTATTAAGACTTTAAAGCTTTTTAAGTTATTAAAAAGATTGCAGTAATTCTTTTAAATGGAATTTATATCTGCTCTTTGATGCATATTGCAGGGAAACGGCCATGAGAGGGATTTCCTGGAAGACAGACGTGTTTACATAATGGACGTTTATAATCGCCACATCTATCCAGGAGATGGATATGCAAAGAGTGAGTTAATGTGCATTTGAGTATGTAAGTTGTTTTGGTTATGTAAAGATACCCTCTTACACATTCATATGAGAAACTGAAGTGCCGACTGCTTCTCTGACTTACACACCGTCCTTTTTATGCACTTTTCCTCTTTAAATTCACATTTTGGTACATAAACATTAACAACTGAATTGTGAATCAGAGTCAAATGAAAAGGTATGCTTGCAAAAACATAATGTAATTTAACTCCCCTACAGGGGGCAGCGTCTTGCTACCCACACAATAAGAGAAGGAGTGCTACTTTTTTTCCAAGAGAAGAACATCTACTGTTGTGTCTCACTCTTTTCTCCCAAATAATACAGAAGTAAATAAATACGTACTATAGGGGTTTAATGGATGTTTGTCTATTGAGTTTCAGTAGAAGCAATCATGCTTCCAGTGTTCCCAATTAAATCATCCACTTATATAGTTATTAAAGCCAGTCCTGGTTGACTTTGTCCGAGCTGTGCTCCACCTTCCTCCCCAAAACTCTCCACTAGGCCCCTAAAACCATGCCCAAACACCTAGCCGTGTATGTTCTTACTTCCCACTTTATGCTCAGACTGTATGGCAGGCCGTGGGGGTTAAAGTTTAAAAGTAAATAAATCCAAATACAACTCATTGCATTATTTAGAATCTACAATTGTAATTTACAGCTGCTGTTACTTAATTAAATATTTGGTCAATGCTAAGAATTGATTTACAAAGAAAAGTTTTCATTAATGATTAATGTATACTAATGTTAATGTAGGCTAACTGGCTAATGATGATGGCCAGTGTCCCTCGGACTGGGGCCCTGTGGAAGATCTCTCTTCATGGGGAACCAGAAATGCTAAGAATAGTGAAGAGTTAGCTCAGAACTAACTTGAAAACTGGGATCACCATTTACGACTATCAAGGCTACTACCAAGGCTACTGTCAGTAATATGTTATGGTTTAAAATCATGCATCGTACGGAAGGTTCACTTGCTTAGGTCAGCTCATGTCTGAAGTTTGCCAGTGACCTTCTGGATCATCATGTACCATACTTACAGTGAAGCATGGGGCTGGACGTATCATGCTCTGGAGTTTTCTAAGTAGGGGACAAGATGTCTGCACGGTATTAAGGGGAGAATGACGGGACCATGGTTAGTGATATATTGGGCAAAAACATCATTCCCTCAGTCAGAGAATTAAAGATGGGTCGTGGCGGGCTCTTTCAACGTAACAATGACCTAAAGCACACAGCCAGGAAAAGCAAGGAGTAGCTTTGTAGGAAGCATATGAAGGTTCTGGAGTGACCTAGTCAGTCTCCAGACCTAAATACAATAGGAGATACTTAGAGGGAGCTGAAATACTGTGTTGCTCAACAACAGCCCCGGAATCTGACTAATATAGAGAAGATCTGAATAGAGGAGTGGGCCAAAATCCCTCATACAGTGTGTGCAAACCTAATGAAAAATTACAGGAACCATTTTAACTCTGTAATTTGTAACAAAGGCTTCTGTACCAAATTATTACACATTTTACTCAGATTTTAACTCAGAAATCACAGGGTATAAACAAAAAACACATATTGCACAAAGTAGCCACCCTTTGCTCTGTTGTCTGCTCTACAGACCCTTGCTTTTCCCGAAATGATGTAGTCCCCTGAAATAATTTTCACTGACTGATGTGACTTGTGAGGGGTTCATTTGTGGAATAATTTGCTTTCATTATGGTGTAATGGCCATCAGTTGTCAGGTTGTTACATGGCTGACCTCTCTGACAAATGTAGAATTCATATTATTATATCATCACAAAACTTGACGTTTCATTAATTTATCTTCTAGAACCACTTATGGATCATACGTTGGCTCAGGGTTTTGACTGGTGTCCCAGCTCTGTTTTCCAGTATTAAATTGTACAGTGAAAACTCATTCACGTTCACTTCAGTTGCCAATGTACAGTTTCCAGGCATATTATTTTTGGGCAGCATGAATAAAGTGGAGAACCTCGAGGTAACACCTCAGGCTAGTAATGGATGAATACTAGTATGTGCTGAAAGTTGAAAGCAATACAGGGGGCTGATTTATTTAGATAAAGTTTAAAAAAGTGAAACTTGTATGTCATGTTAGCTTGTGTACACACAATAAAAAATTTAAATTTAATCATTATTAATCTTCAGGCACACAAACCACTTCTCTATTTAAATATAAATATAAAAATGTAGATAAACGTAATTTGAAATGACTGTTTCCCTGTTAAATAAGAGTTTCACTGCTATATTAGCATACTGAATCAGTCCTATAGCTTTTCTGCATTGAATGCATACTGTAGATATTTCAGTATTAAAAAAAAAGTTTTGATTGATGTGCTGTAAATCAGAGAAACAGCAGGAATGACTGACTCCACGCTTCAGCTGGCACAGATATGGTGACATTATAATTGTTGTCAATTAGCACATCCGTTATCTGCGTATACGCTCTGTCAAATATTTGAGTAGGAGTGACAGGTTGCTCTGTTGAGCTTCAATGGAGGGGCTGTGACAACATGTCAAACCTGAGATCATTTCATCAAAACATTTACTGTACATAGTGCCAGCTAGAGACAAAAGATTTTGTAAATGCATAATATTCCAACTTTCCTTCTGTATTTTCTCGATATGTCTTGCATGGCCTCCTTTTCCAAGCAATTTTCCTCTGTGTCTTTTGTCTACGTTCAAAAAGAGCACACCTCGTTCTTTTTTCTTTGTGTATACGTCGTCTTCTCATCTTCCTGCAGCAAAAGACTAGACTAATTAGGTCCTAAAAGCCTCAGAGAAGGAAAGGTATTGTGCTCAGTTGTCCATTAATCCAGGATGAAATAAATGAAAGAACTCTTTGCATTAATTTTGCCCTTTTTTCTTGGGAGCACAGCAAGATTTGGTGGAAAAGATCTAGTTTTCTTTCAGATCATAAGCAAGAGGTTCTTCTGACTTTGAGACAGTTATTGTAAACTGTGATGGCTGAAGGCCATCTTTCTTTAATGTCCTGTCACAACACAGCTACAGCAGTCTGTGACTGAAGATGCTCTTCTGTTTCATCAGCAGGTCATGAAGGAGGTGAGATGTATTGTTTATAATGCTTAACAGTTTCTGCTACATCCTCTTCTGTCCGTGTTTAGAACTTGTGGATTTCCCTTTATTGTTAAAGATCTTATTTTTATATTAAATGCTCAGAAATCTCACATGGTTCGTTAAAGGGGTTGTGAACCAAAAAAACAAAAAGTGTTTGATATTTTTTTATTTTACTGTCGATTAAATGATAAAGCTGCAGCTAAATTTTACGTACTTCAAATTTCAGTTCTGTCTGCTCATAGTTCTCCACTCTTGATGACGTTATTAAGCTAGCTACGCAGGATGCATAAATGTCTTAATGATGAAGACAAAGATTTAGAGGATGCTCTGTTTCAGTGTGTACAGCTAAACATCTGTTATACCCATCATCGGAACCTATTCTATTCACACATAGTTCAGGACTGCAGCAATTGAAAATGTCTTCCGAACACATTTATCAATTCTGTGTTGGTCGTTTTTCTAAAAGAAATATGATATTTTTGCAATTTTATGATATTTTCATCAAGAGCAAAACTACATTTTGTGTTGCCCATCTTTGCATTGTGGGTGTGTATGAGGGACATTCTGCCTTTATTTTTTATGTATTCTCCTTGTAATGCAAGGTCCCGAAAGAATGCTAGGCTTGTGTGGAACAGTATTTTGTGTCAGAGTTTTTATTTTTCTTGACTATACAGTCCAGAGTGTAAACAGACCTGTTCATTATGCATATCATTAATATTTACACCATTGACCAATTAGAGAAAAGTGCTGAAGGTAGCCAAGTGAGATGCCACTTGCGGAATCTCTTTGAAGGAATTAATGACAAGAAAATAAATGTCTATTTATACAAATAAATGATTTTCATGTAACATGGTAATATCTATACATTTGGACCAAATGAGAAAAAAAAGAACAGTTCAGGACTTTTTTAAAGTAACTTCTGAAGACGGTTGAACACTGGGTTTTGAAGTGACAGAAGCCGATAATTTTTTTTTCTTTTTTTGGGGTGAAGAATTGTTCATTCATTCATTTTCCAACCCGATTATTCCCTGTCGG
Source organism: Danionella cerebrum (assembly GCA_007224835.1). Lineage (NCBI taxonomy): Eukaryota > Metazoa > Chordata > Actinopteri > Cypriniformes > Danionidae > Danionella > Danionella cerebrum. The sequence goes on from SRMA01025741.1 coordinate 520,987, forward strand.
GTTCACAGGGGTCTGCCGGTGTTATCTCCAGCGCGGGGGTACACCCTGGACAGGTCCCCAGTTCCTGGCAGGGTAACATTCACTCAGACATTCACACCTAAGTGGAATTTAGATTATTCGATTAACCTAACTGAATGTTTGGGGATTGTGGGAGAAACCGGAGTGCCCGGAGGAAACCGGGTACCGCAAACACGGGGAGAACATGTAAACTCCTTCCAGGAAGGTCCCATGCGAGCCTCGAACCGACAACCTTGTAACTGACAGTGCTACCCACTGCGCTACCGTGCTGTCCGGGTGAAGTAATAATTTACATTAATGTAAATTTCTGAATTTTCTCTTGCTTCAGGGGCGATTAAAAGGAAAGTGGAGCTGGACTGGGGCACAGAAGATGTGGAGTATCTACAGAAGGTGGAGCTCCATTGTGAAGGGGCACTAAATGAAATACAGCCTGACATCATCATATACAATGCAGGCACGGATATCCTTGATGGTGATCCTCTTGGAGGCTTGGCTATATCCCCTCAGGTACAGCTGTCACTCTTTTTTTTCTCTGTCATTCATACGAGATCTGAAATCCGCTGCTTTGCTGCCAAGGGCTTTCAAGCTCCTGAATAAATTATTCAACCCTTTTCTACAGCTTTTTTTATTTGGTTGTATTTTAACATAGTCCTCTTTCAGGGCGAAAATTTAGTTTAGATTTTAATACCAGCATGGAAGCACTCCAGTAACTCCAGTAGTTGCATTTGGTACTGCACCCCAAAGCAAAATCATGCACAATTGTTTATATGTGTAAATAAATTGTGCAAGACACTTGAGAATGAACGTTTAGAGGTAAAACTCCTAAAATTCTCTCAACCTTCTCTCAGGGAATCATCAAAAGAGATGAAATTATCTTCACAGCAGCTCGGCGACGAGGAATCCCCATTCTAATGGTAACATCAGGGGGCTACCAAAAGAAAACGGCCCGCATCATTGCCGACTCGATCCTGAATCTGCACAGACTGGGTTTGATTGGAGTAGAGGCTGTTGAGGGGGCGGGGCCTTCTGATGTGTCATTCGTCATAAGTAAATCAGCATCCGGGCCACAGTAGGTGGTATGTGAATTCCAGATGTGTCAAACACACTTTTGATTTACTAAATTCACCTAACATTTAGATCTAATGGGACCAATAGAGTTCTGGTTAGGGATGATTTGACTTAAGGTTGACTCAGGATCATTTTTAATGTAGAACTTAGCATTTAATTGTGTGTGTATGAGTGTTTACAGATATTAATATATTCAATTGTGTATTAGGCCATGCTTGTTTGCACTTTATTGGGAATAGTTTCCACCCTCTTAGTTTTCACCAAAGGCTCCCCCAGATTGAATAGATATTTTTATTTAGCCCTTTTTAACAAAGGTGAGAATCCTTTATTTAAAAGATGTTTGTACTTTCTAAACTTTGAGGCCATACAGACACTCTCAGGGCTTGATTCTATTGAGTGATGTGTGCCCTATTACCCTGATTTTAAATGAGGTATTCTATATTAAATTACAGCGTTATGAATCAATTTAGGATTCATTATGGATTCCTCGTATTGAGCTGCTCTACCATCTCGCGTGAATTATTCTGCAAAAAGAAAAAGCACGTTTCTCTGGAATTTCTGACCTGTTTGTTTCAGAAGGATGAAAGAATTTGTGTGTGTGTGCGTGTGTGAGCGTGTGTGTGTGTGTGAGCGTGTGTGTCAGGGTGAGCATTTTCAATCATGTTACTCCCCCAAGGCCATTAGAATCATTTTCAGGCTGAAGCTGAAGCTCGAGCTTTCTCAGGTGGCAAAATCACTTCAATGGTGAAACCACGCTAAGCTTCCACAGACAGTTGTAAAGTTGGAACTGGGTTCCTCAGTTTGAGAAACGGGCTTCTGTCAAAATATTAAATAGAATTGTATTATTTTACATTTAAATTCTGGACTGAAATTTTGTATTTGACCTGGGTCTTTACTTCAAACACAAGATTAATCACTTGATTGCCTTTGCTGTCTTTAGTGAGTTACTTATCTATATGAGTTTTAATGAGTTTTGAGAAAAGATTTCACAAAATCGCATGAAAAATGTGTTTCAAGTGGTTAAATCTACATGTTTTTTTGCAAAGATTGAATATATTTAAGAATGAATGCCATTGGATAGCCTTAAATATAGTCGTTTCAATTGGAAATTCTGGGTTAAATCAACCCAATGTCTGAAAAGTGAAGGTTTCCTGTGAGGACAAAATGTTTTTTAGAGGTATACTCAAAAGTTTAACATGCAGATATGTTACTATGAAGTGCAGCAGTTTGTTCATGTTTTCCGGCTGGTTATCTGGAACGGAGTTACAGTTCCCTCTCCCCTGGCAATGCCTTCAGGTATTCCTAGGCATTCTCAGACCCATTGAGAGACATTGTGCCGCCAGTATGTGCTGGATTTTTCCTGGAGCTTCTTCCCAGCGGAGCACGCCTGAATAGGATGCTAGCTCACATGCCCAATAAGTTTTAGGCAGTTGTGGTAAACGAATTATACCAAGTAGGTGCTAATGATCATCAATTACACACGTGAGTAGAAAGCCAGTCATTAACTCAAACAGAAGCAGCTTTGGGAGAGGCTTAAAACTGGGTGAGGAGCAGCCAAACTCTGCTACTAAGTTGAGAGACAGTTTCTTGTCATGGCAAGATTGAGCACAGCAACAAGACACAAGGTGGTTATAGTGCATCAGCAAGGTCTGTTCTAGAAATATTCAACAGCTGACTGCGATATCAAGATGTGCTTTCCAGAACTTTTGAAGAAACACTTAGAAATGGGCAACACTGAGGACCGTGGATGCAGTTTTCTGCTAAGGATACTTAGTTCAGTAGATAAAAGACACATCAAGCTAATTACTTTTTAAGACTTTATAATATGCAAACACTTGTGGGATCCAGCCACACCCATCTTAGATTAATTTATTTTTTGTTCATTCACTGCATTTAGGTAATTGATGAAAATAAATGATTAACACTCTCATTTCTGTACGCGTTCTTTGCTTACAGCATTTTTTCACACCTGTCTAAAATGTTTGCACACCACTGTATATATTATAAACTTCTGTCCAGAATTATTAAATATTAGTAAAATATTTTGCAGAAAATGTTTGCAATAACAATGTTTTGTTGCAAAAATAACAGTACAAACAAAACTATATTGAACTATATAAAGCAAAATGATTTTACCATTTAACATTTTACCAAATTCAAATGACCATTCTTGAATTTAACTTTTAGCACATTCAGTGTCCAAATGGGTCTACTCCAGAAAGTGACATTTTAACACTTTTTGAGTGTTTCTTTTATCCTGGGATTGAAACATAACAATTTTTGAAATGTAACTCTAAGGAGTCTTAGATTATCTCCCCACTGCATAATATCAACTCTAAGTGTTAACTCTGTAACACTGTAAAGTTAACTGATATTGAGCCATTTGAATCCTTGTGAAAGTATGAAATCAAAATCTTGTTAACCAATTAAATGATGTGCCATTTGCTTAATCACAAACATATATACACAGGAATTTGCTCCCTTGCATTAGAGCTGTTGATACACCAACACTTTCATCCATTGTTCAGTTTAAGTGTACAGAGGTTATTTCTGTATATTTTTTTTTTATGAAAAAATTCGAACGCCCTGTATTTTTACAGACCAAAGTCATTATCCAAATCCACAGTTCGAAAGAGAGTATTGTCAGTAAACATTCTCACAAGGACCCCCTGTACCATTCTGCTGAAAGAAACCAGATGTGGCAGATAGTTACAGCACATATGATTGATAACCCTTTACGTTTTATTGCTTTTATATGAGCAAGATGCTAGCTTTGCAAGAATTTAAACTGGTCAATATTTACTGGTAATAGTTAGCAGCTCTGAAGAGTTTTTTTGTTGTTGTTGTGTTGCACCAAATTCCCTTAGAGAATCGAATTCACCCTAGAAAGAAAACAACAAAATGTAAATCACAATAAACACACCTATAGTTTAAATGGTTGGTTTGCTTTGATGCCTCTGCTCTTGTTGTAAAATATTAGCTAATAATACAGCTTTAATTTGCAGAGGTGTTGGCTCTTCTGGGAACAGGATAATTTGAGAATTATTAATGTTTTCAGTCTTGGGTTGAGGTTTTGAGGCTGATATTGCACTCTGGGGCTTGAGGGGTGTTAATAATGGACACTAATGAGTCTAGTAGGGCTCTTTTCATCACTTTACTTTCTTTTTCTCTTTAATGAAAACCATCAAAATGATGGTCGTGGAGGTCATTTGAAGACCTGTACGCTTTAGTTCTAGACAAAAGTTTAATGGATGTGGACACAGAAAGGATCGCCATGTTTCTGCTCGAACAAATGAATTACTGGTGAGGATTTCATTTATTTGGATCTAAATGAGTTTTAGGAAGTACGCTCCATTAATCAAAAGCCTTCAACATAATGTGAAATGTTCTTTCAGAACTTATACATTTTTGTAAGATTTGTTTGTTTGTGTGTGTGTGTTTATAATTCACATCTTCATTTGTTTATCTGAATTTTTACTGTGAAAGGGAACTCTATTTATTGTTTAACAGTACTGTCTGCCTATATCAGTTTCACAAATGCTAATGATTTCAAATGTTTGGCCACTGACAAAGAAATGATCAGTCCATGATGTATTTAAATAGGTTCATTTTAAACAAAACAGAAGATAATGAATATGAGCAAAAAAAAAAATCTTAGTATTTGGAATTGCCCTTGGAATTTTTTTTGTATCTGACCACTAAAATCATGAGGGATTTTGTCCCACTCTTCTTTTCAGATCCGCTCCCAATCATTAGGCTTTCAAGGCGTACATTTGACAACTCAACTCATATCTTCAGATCCCCCACCCCAAATTTTGTATTAAAATAGACTATCTAGGTCACTCAGTTCTTCATTGTCGTGACTCTGTTTTTTTTAATTTTTTTGGTCATTGTCAATGCTGGATACTGAAACATGATCCATTTTCAATAGCCCTAAAACATGATGTTTCCACCAAAATTGTTGACAGTAGTTTTATTTGGATGAAAGATAAAATTCCCCCTCCTTCTAACAAGCTGAGTTAAAGATGGCAAATAGATTTATGTCTAATCTAAAATCTTAACCCAGTTTTATTAATTCTTCACTGGGTATCTTAGTGTGCTTTATTGATTTGTGGTACTTGTGCATAACACGATTTTAGTCTCTCATAGTACAGTTTGTGACCAATTGTGTTCCTAATGACTATGGTGCCAGGAGATCACTGACAGGATTCTTCTGTTAAATCTGGAATGGTTCCTAGCTTTTGCCATGATCACTGTAACTCCATCAACTTGGATCTAGTGTGGAGCCCCAGATTGAAAGAGATTTACAGTGCTTCTACCCATCGTGTGTAATCTGATCGCCTTTTGTTTTTACCTTGTCACAATGATATTGCCCACTGGTCTACAATATTTGCCATGATTTTATTAAATCTCTTCTGTATATTTATTCTGTTTTAAATTTAACTGTATTGACTGACTATTCATGAGTCTATTGGCAAATGTTGTGTATAGGAGTTTAAAGTTCTCATGTCACTTATTGTACTGAACATTTAGATGTAATTCCTTAAAGATGGATGTGTCAGATGTCCTCCAGTTTGTCTTGTTATTTTACACATTGCACTTTTATTTTAGTAGGAAAATAAATCAAATTTAATGACTCAATTACAAGACTCATGTTTGTTGTGTACAATAACTGTTAGCATTTTATTTGATGTATATTACTATTTTGTTTCCGTCAGCATGGCATCTTCAAACACCTGCTGTTTTTCAGTTTGAAAGCCACATCGCAACTGGAGAAGATTAATGTTGAAAGCACGTGCTGAACAGCGGGACAATTGAGCTGTCTCATACATCATCTCTGCCGCGGTTCAATTTACTGCTTGCTTTTGTAGTGTAGAAATGTAGTACAGTAGTTATCATTTGTTTATTTTGGTGTTTCAAGATAGACACAGTCCCCGTAACTCCAGACCCCTTTCAAAAGTCCTACCGAACATCAATATTATACCAATACTTGGTTGCTCTCATTTCACATGAGTCTTTTATTCCTCCTCAGAATACGGAGAGATTTCCATGAATATAATATTCAGCCTTACTGTGGTTCCCTACTTAATCTAGGGTGGAGTTACTGTTACTTGCTGTATTAGGAGGCACCCAATTCTATGTTTTTGCAAATATATATATATATATATATATATATATATATATATATATATTTTTTTTTTTATTTATTTATTTATTTATTTGTTTGTTTTTTTTTTGAGGGAACTGAGCTTTTGAGGGAACTTTTCTTTTTTAGGGAACTTTTTTTGTAAAGGTTTTTGAACTTTGACCATGTATTTAATAACCTTCCACAAAACTCTACAGAGACAAACCCCACCTCACAAAATGAACTTTGAAGAGTTATCTTTCTAATTAGTGAGCTGATCTCCTGCAAATGGTATGAGTGGTAAAACGGCAGCTCAGATTATTCATACTCCTCTCTGTGTCTATTTTACCACTTCGGCAATGTTCTCAATTAAGATCCCGGGCACCATTTGGATTAGGATAAATACCAACTGCACAAGTAGAACACTATAATTTAAGGCGTGTTTTCATTATTTAAACTGAAGTAGAAATTCGTTAGGGGTTAGAAAATCTCTGATTGCTTGCATGCTTACACCCTCACCAACTTAACCCTTAGAAATCTCTGCAGGCACAGATCCGTGTGCCAAACGTGCTTGGAAAAGTTTATAGTGTTTAAGAGCGGTTCACCTGCTTTTTTAAAAAAAAAAAATTCACATTGTTTTGACCTTTTTGTGAGTTTTCATTTTGTCTTAATACTTTCGATTTGTAAAAATGTTGATAAAAAAATTTTTTTAAAACGGTTTGTTTTGTATTTTTGAGACTTTTTTAGGTTGTTCAGGTTTTTTTTGTGAAATTGGTGTGTAATGTAGGACTATAAACAAGACTTTGCTTTTTTTCTTCCTCAAAACACCATTTTTAACCATAAAAACGAGAAAAAAGCCAGTGACATCTTGATCTGTGAGTCAATTATCAGGACATTGACATTGTGAAGTACTCAAATCTTTGCAGCTCATTATTTGTTTTCTGAAGACTTGAATAGGATTTTTATATTTTTAGGATTCTTTTTGTAAAGATTGTGTCATGGCTTGTGTGATTTTTGTGTGTATGCCTCCTTGTCTTGTAATGATATTAATTATGTGCACCGTTTGTTACTTGCTCAACTCATACCCAGAATCGCTTGGAAGTGTGACTGGTGCCTGGAAGAACTTTTTCAGTTCACTGACGTGGAGCCCAGAAAATGGCCCAGTGTGTTCTGTTTTGCATGCTGGTAAGGCTGTGAAAATAAAGACCCAGTGTGACAGATTGGTACTAAAAATGACCCCCGGTTGTCATATGGAATATCAAATCTTTAAAATCATGTTAAAAAAAAAAAAACAAAGAAAACAAATAGCTTCTCATTAAAACATACTGAAATGTATTTTGTTATTTAAATATACTTTGAATCGTACATTTCACTGCTCTGTAGTATCTGCTTTGCTCTTAGTGTCAAGAGGACATGCTGCAGTAGCTCCTCAGAAAAAAGCCCAGTTGATCTGCAGTGGGAGATCTCTGCTCTCTGGCAATTTAATACCTGACCACCAGCCATTTGCCACAAAGAAGGAAATGACACAGTAAAAGAAGGCCACTCTCCATCCCTTGCTACTTCTTGCAGGCTGGATCTGCTCATCCACCAGTTTAATGGCTAACACACATTGAGCTGTGCATATTGTGAAGGCAATTCAATATAGATGGAAATGAGGCTGTGTTATTAGACCACACTTTAGCAGTTCGGCCATAAAGGTGGGTTCCGGCTTACTATTCAGGGCTATTCAGATTTGTCTGATGGGAGCAGGTGCATACGTTACTCTGTGTATTCAATATCTTGTTCAAAGTAAACATTTCATGGAGAAATATTCTTGAGATGGAATATATTTCAGATTGCATTTAGAAATGTGTGCAATTATTATTTGTGTCATTTTAAAATAAATCTTTTTTTGAAGGTGCAACGTTAAAGGTTCCTGTCTTTTATTTTACTCATAAAAGTACTATTAAAATGTATTTTTGTTACAAATAGCTTACCTACTCATTTTTTTCAAAGTGTAATATGTTCAAAAATAATACAGTATATGTAACATTTTCTTATGACTGACAAATTTGAAATTTGCCATTTTTGAGCTTGCTTGCAATCTAATGACAAGAAGTGGTACAAAGCAAAACAGAAAGAAAAAAAGTCATGAATATTGAGAAAATACGTAGACAACTGTGATGCATATGAGTAAATGAAGAAAAAAGATAACGTTAAAGTGCTCAAAATGAAGGTTGGAGGAAGATTACAAGGGAGAAAACAAAGTTGTGATGAATTTAATACTAGTAAGAATCGAGAGTTTAGAAAGTGAATCAAAACATAGTATTGGAAATTCTCTTTTACAATACACAAAAGAGAAACTTTGAAACATGGAATCCAGGTTTACTGAAAACCATGAACAAAAGAGTCAGGGAAGTAAAATTGATAAGAACAAAAACCTGAAAAAATAAGATGCAAAAGAAAAAGGATGCTCAGAATATAAAGAATGAAAGGGGAAAAAGCTATGGCTTTGGAATTCCAAAAATGAACAGCAGATGTGTGATCACAAGTACCCATGAGCAATGTAAGTAATTGAAAACCATATAGAAGGAATGAATGTGAACATCCGTTAAAAGACGGAAAAAAACAATTTCTCAAAACAGAAAGCTCTTCTTCTGAGTGTAAACGTGTTTGTGCTGAGTGTCCGACTGCTAATGTTAATGCTGATTATGGACACGCTTCTACTCTCTACAGACAGAAATGTTGTTCCTGATTAGTGACGCAATAGAATCAAAGATACGCTTTGAACTAACCAACCCACCAACTAAACAACCCACCCACCAACCGACCACCCTGCCAACCAACCAACCAACCGACCACCCTGCCAACCAACCAACTAACCAACCTTGTGTCACTTTTAATTTTTCTTAAATTTGAACAGTTATCTAATTTATGTTAGATTTGTTTAATATTTTATATGTGTATTTGTTTAAATTAATTTATTTGTGTTTCATCCGAATTCAATACAGCTGTTACTTTTAGAAAACTATATTGCTTTTATTGAATGGAGTTTGGTTTGCTGCAAAACCATAGCAACATTCATAATTTTTGATGTGGTTTCCATCAGATGAGGAAAATGATCCTAATGATCATTTGAATAAAAATTGATTACCTAATACGTCTTAAATTTAGAGTTTTTCAAGTCTGTCATTAGTGACTATTTGTCTGCTATAATTATGACTTTCTACACTGACTGCAGTCTATTTATTTCATGCTTTGCCAGTCGACTGACACCTGTGTTTATGGGCTGTGATCTTGCGCTGCCCGCTCCAGATTGATGTCAAAGTGACTGGAGCAGCTGGGCCTCCATGCCAGCGCTCACACATGAGCTCTCAGCCTTGATAAGTGACACCTGGATGAGACCTAGAGAGCAGGCGTTCAGTCTGGGAGAGCTATTATTATAGGCCTGTCAGAGGGAGTTCCCTGTTTGCCAACACAGTGGCATCTGTTTTGTTTTTGCTGCACTGATACAAAACAGATGCACATCTATCCATTTTCTTTAACCGCTTAGTCCTAGTTAAGGTCGCAGGGTTCACTTATATTGGAGGAAATATAAGGTGCACTGGGGACTTTAGTTGAATCCGGTTTTCACAAATCAGGACTTCCTAATTGGGATGCAGCAGGTGAACAGGGATGTAGCAGGCAGTTTCGAACAAGGGTAAGGCTAGCAAAAAACGTTTTTATTATTTCAATAATTCATGCTCAATATATTTTCACTTGCTAGTTCATAGGCTGTTGAAAAAAGCTATAGTATGCTCTCTTTGTCTTTAAAATGGCTGAAATGATGCTAGAGCATCCTTCTGGCTGTATCACCTGAGATGCTGACATGGTTTATAGACCAAACCACTATTATTTCTGCTTTTTGGGGTGTTTTGACGGGAAATAAAAGATGGCTTTTGTATAGCACAGTGTCTGAAGGATTAATGCATGTAACCTTCCAAGCTGTGATTTGTTTTGAAGGTGTCATGCTGTTGTTATCCTGGCATTAGTTCTAATGTTGATCTAAAGGTTGCTTCAGGGCCGGATGAAATAATGCTGCTATTCACCTGCTGGAACTGCTGTTTAAAAAACTGCTTTGAAGTTTCACATCAAATAACAAACGCTCATGAAAAATAAAAAATAAAATAAAAAGAAGACAATAAAAGTTGGGAGAAATTTGTAATCATTGAGAAGCTGGGTAAATAATGCTATGTTTATCTGTTTTACAATTAAATAAATTGTCCATATTACTGTGTTCATACATCGTGCCTCAAGAGTCGTTAATATGAAAGAGATATTGATATTTCTGTTCATTCATTTATCTTCTAACCAGCATATTCCTTTTCGGGGTCACGAGGGTCTCATGATGCCAGCGCATATCAGGCGAGAGGCTGGACGGGTTTCCAGTCCATCGCCGTGATATTTCAAAAATAAAGTAAATTATTCATATTAGTTCAATATGATGAACAACATCTAAAACAGCAAAGTGTAGCTAGAAGAATTGCTGCTGTTTTGAAGCCAAAAGGTGGACTTCTCTTTAGATTTCGCTGTAGCTTTATTTGCAGTTTACACCTGCCTAAAACCTTTGCACAGTGCTGTATTTCATAAATGAGCAAAGTTGTGTTTAAGTGAACCTGAATTTGATGCTGGAGGAGCACTCAACAGCTGGTCATTTTACACCTTAATCAGCTCTCTTTTACTCCATGCACGCCATGTCTTGCAGAACCCAGTGTGAACTACACCATGAAGTGAACAAATGCTCTAGATTTATAGCAGCAGGTTGGGTATATGAGCTGGAATTTTGAGTTTGCACTCCCTCATCATCCTTCAGTTCCACTGTGAAGCACCATAACTTCCCTACAACTCATTTGTTTGACTCCTCCACTGAACCCCACACCTCCATATATTTTCTTCTAGCTCCGTCAATAGCTCTATAACCGCCATCATCTTCATCTGGGAGCCATTGTCTCTTATAACGTATCTTCGGCTTCCCATCTAAAAATCTCCAGTGTTTTTGTGAATTTCTCCTGAGTTTTGAATTATTTATGTAAACAAACTCTGTTTGCTATCTCAATTCTTTGTTGACTTTATAGGTTTCAGAATATCTGCTAACCTGTGACCCGTGATGCAGTGTTGAGAACAATAATCAAGACAGTAACGTGCGATCTGGTGAGTTGGAGCCTCACTTGCCATTTTGGGCTGAAAAAATAAATTCAAATGTACTTTATAATTCATATAAATTCACCATTTCGACGTTTGTTTGTTTTGGAATTCCACATTTACTGGTGTTCAGATACTGAGAAGAGATGTGCGTGAAGCACCAAATCTGAGAGGAGAGGAGAAAATCTGTCAGGTGAGGCAAACAGCTCTCCAGCCTCAAGCTAGAGGGCGGTGGTGATCCCAAGAGATTACGGACACCTCAGTTAAAGAATAATAAAATTACCTGCAGTGATCACCTTTGAAACAGAGACTTTTAAAACTGAAGAAAGGAAATGAACACTTCCACAAACAAGTTATCATTTCTTTTTTTTTTTAGAACGGCCGGTGCATGGACTTCATTTATAAATAAAATTCATTCATTCATTCATTCATTTTGATACCCGCTTCTTCCCTTTCGGGGTCACGGGGGTCTGCCGGTGCCTATCTACAGCACACATTGGGCGAGAGGCAGGGGTACACCATGGACAGGTCGCCAGTCCATTGCAGGGCTATAAATAAAATTTTGAATGAAATTTGTGGATTGTTTCTTAAACATGTTTCAGGAGAAGGCGATCTGGATCATAATGGGCAGCGATTACAGTTGCCCATGTACGTATAAGAAGCTTCAATCCTTCTCAAATCTGACCTGCATTGCCCCACCCTCCACCATTTCTCCGCACAACACAACAAATACTGAAACAAAACACGTTAACAGTTGCCAATCAAATTGTGATTACGCTACACTGCAGGGTTCATTTTTATTGCTTCGTATTGCTCATCGATTCATGCAGGATTTGTATTTTCTAATAACCTCAAAGTTTAAGATCTCAGAGGACCCCAAAAAAGCTAAGGCCCTGAGAATATTCAAATTCTGTGAGAATTGATCTTAAGGTATTTGGTTGGGAAGAGAGGTATTTGAGACCCTGCTGAATGTGAGTGTTTGACCACTCAAAATATAAAATTCTGGACCAAACTTTTCTCTGTAAGTAGGCAAAAGCATAAAAGCAGCAGGAGGTCCCATGTTTCTTCCCTTCACTTCCAGAGTGTGGCAACTTATTAGAGTCCATCAGACCAAGACAACAGCATGCTACTGAATGCAACTGGCATCTTGTTTCTTTTGCTTCTGGCAAATGTTTTATGCTATCAGTGAAGTATTCCTGATGACGGTCAATGTTTGCAGCCACCTTCAGCAAAGAGCATTATTTCAATACAGTCTTTCCAAAGACATGTATTGCATCACAAATTGCAATATTCAATATTTTCATCATAGCTTTAAAAATTCTCACAGAAAATCGGAAATGTGTGAATGATGGGCAATTCAGTCCAAAGCAAAGATGAATAGTGACATAAACCATAGAAAACGTTGTGACGACTGCTAGAATTCATCAATACGTTAGGTTGTGATGTTTTATAAACGTAGAAATATTTCTGTAATGGAGTTTTCTGTTTACAGTAAATGCTTTGGAGCAAATGTAAAAGGTGGATTCGTAGACTTAACAGGAACTATAACCAAAAACCACATTTTAGGCACTTTGCTGTTTTTGAACTTGTGCACTCAGAATGGTAATCAGAAGACGAATTCCCATTGTTCTGTACATGAGGAATCACGGTTGAATGGCAGGAGATGGAGATCAGAGAAATGTCTTGAAAAGAAACCAAGGTCCATATTTCTCAAGCCCATCTCAGCACTTTCCAGCAGTGACCCTTTCCATTAGCAAGACAATAATAGTGAGATCTAACACGGCTCTGTCTTCATTCTGTCACATTCTCCCCTTGAACTCTATATGCATCCTCTTATGTCTGAAAAATTGAAGTGAAAAGAAAAGTCAAAAGAGACGTCCATCATGTGACAAGCTTTTATTTTTACAGCTTTAGTCCCTGACCTCCTTGGGGTTGTTTTTCGTTCACAATAAACTAACACGTGTTGGTTTTAGGTTTTACAATAAAGAATTTATGTTTACAGAGTTTATGGTCTTTTGAAAATGTTAATAATTTGGATTTTTCCCTTAAATAAGCTAATACAGAGTCATTTTAAACTCTGTGTTGAGAGTATTCAACAAGGATGTAGTATTGTTTTGCAGCCATTGGTCTTAGACTGTCATTGGTTTAACAAATGTTAAAAACAACAGCTTTCCGCCGGATTTTAATCTTTCAGCAGTGGTTTGGTTGGCTAGTTATGATATTATTATAAGCATTTTTTAATATAAGCATTTTCATTCTTTAATTAGTCATTTCCAGGTCTCTTAAACTCAGAAATCTTTTCTTGTAGTTATTTTTTCCCCTTTATTTATCCCTGGTTAACATCAGCTGTTTGAGAATGCCCTAAGTATGCTTCAAAATCAAGTCGTAAAACATTCCAGGGATTATTTGTACTTTTTTATTGATACTGTGACCTGCACACACTACAGCTGAGTTTCATTTCCACCCCTTAGCCCTACTACTCCAATTTGCACATGATGTGTCCCAATCTTTTTTGTATGAAGATGAAACGCTAAGATGAAGGAGTGTATGGCTATCCATTCCAAGAGACATTGGAAGCGCACTTCAGATCATATGTTTTTTTTTATTTTGTCGTTATAGGTACCAAATATAGATCATTTGCTCAGTAATTTGGTCAGTAATTTGGTCATTTTGTTGAATTCCATGTCCTATACCCATATGTCAGTTAAAATAGTTTTGGACCAATGCTCCATTGTTAGCCTAATAACATTATGGTTACACAATAAACTCTCTAAAGTCATGTCACAATTTAGTTTGATTATGTTTACATGTATATAAATTTAAAAGCTACCAGGAGTGATGCGATTTCAAAGCAATAATACGGCATATTAACATCATTGTAGCACATTCGTCAGCTGCTTCTGTGGCACTGGGACATCTTCACGTCTGCCTGGTTTTTTAACATTATAGCTGAATAGAATTGTGGCACAGAATTTAGCTTTAATTGTGAGCGACAGTGAACAGCGTTGGTTTACTTGTTTTGCCTGTTTGGTTATTGCTGTTAGCTGTCTCCAGATGGACATGCATTATTCATAAGGACTGCAATTTGACCATTGAACCAGCAGGTGGCTGCATGAGGCTCATGTGTGTGTTTGTGAGCCCCATCCCACAGAACATGCATCTCTAAGCAGTTGATCCACATGGACGAGTTAGCATCAAAGTGTTTCTCGTAAGAACAGGACTGAACTTCAGTCAGGGAAGTCACTAGGGTTGACAGATAGGGGGGGTTTAGCCCCCGGATGGCTTCTCGTACATTGCATGCAGGGAAAATAGAATAGAATAGAATTTACTTTATTAATCCCTTTGGCAGAACTTTTTGGGAACTAGTACTAATGACACTGAATTTCACTTGCGGTAATTGGGAATAGATACTAACATTATGTGTACTTCAGAGATTCGACAGGATATTAGACAGCTAATAAAAGATTTTTCACGATGTTAGCATTTTAGACGATGTTCACTTTAGCTTCCAACATTAAGGTTGAAATAGACTAGGCTACAATATCGTCCTTCCTTCTCTTACCACAGGTAAATGTTCAGATTAAGCAACAATCGCTGCTATCAACGTGCAATCGCTGACCGTGTGTACACCGTGTGTTCACTGCTGTTTACTGCTGCTGCCTCCACACTGTTGTGTTGGTCCAGCTGCTTATGTGGCCGCCTACCACGTCACGCTTGACGCATGCTAATGAGGCATGATGGGAATCATAACGATAATAATTTTGAAAGCGAACTTCAGTTTAACTCGCTTTCTTGCTGGCTCGTGTTCGCTGCATGTATGCACTTATTTAAAATATATTTTAAACATCAAGATAATAATAATAAATAAAATGTCGTCCCAAATTATAAGGGGGGCTTTGGGATATTGTAGGGAGGCTGAAGCCCCCCTAAATTAGGGCTAACGACGTCACTGACTTCAGTTATCAAGAATTAGTGTTAAACTTAAAAACAACTGATCCATTATTATAGATGCTGGAAGCAAGGTTTAAGAAGGTATAATAGAAAATACAGCTGTGTTAGCTTTAATACTCTTAGAATGTGAACCAGCTAACAAAACATACTGTATTGAGAACAAAGACATAAGGAGGGGGGTGGGAAACGAGAGTAAAAGATTGAAGCAATACGTTCATGGTTCAGAAAAGGAGAGAAATATGTCTACAACCTTAGAGCCTGACTGTGATGTAACTTACTGTTTGTGATGTAACTTCCTGTTCTATCTCTGAACAATCTGATTATTTTTCCATTGAAATGAAGGTGACATTATGACCAAGAATGGAGTGACCCATACTAGGAATTTGTGCTCCTCATTTAACCCATTTATGGGGTCAGATTTTTTTTAAGTGTAGGTTTCTTTTTATATGCATAATGGTATAAAAAAAAATCAAGGATAGGATGTGATTAGAGAGAGGTGTGTGAGAAACAGCTCTGAAACCATGACCCCTCCCTCCTCAGGAAGTCGTGTTTGTGCACAAATGCACTCTCTCTCTGTCTGTCATGGCGATGCTCATATCTTGTCTGCGGTGGCCTCAAATGGTCCAATAGCACAGGGCGGTGTCATGTCGTTCATCTTTTCTTTTACAATCACTGCTTTATGCGCACTTATACTCTCCATTTTAAAATGGTTTTATCTGTACCAACTTCACACGAAGAGCACCAAAAAAGAGCTGCTCCCTCAAACAAAGCTGCTTCATGGAGAAGGCTGATGAGCTTCACAACCCGTTTTGGTTTGAAAATGTGTGTTTTGGTGTGTGTTATGCTTGTGTTACAACCATCTTTGCTAAGTTCATTCTGAGACCCATCTTTTAAGCATTGTTGCTCCAGTCAGCACACTAGCTGAGCAATCACACTACGATTCTTTTAGTTGAACTAAACATGACATAGTATGAACACACCCTTAAAACATAACAAGTCCATGTCCTGTTCTTTAGGGTGCGTTGTATCAACATTTAGAACTTGGTCAATTTGATGCATTTACTGTATGGGTAAGAAAATGGTTGGATTAAATTATGTTCAGGATATTCAAAAGAAAACTTACAAAATGTTTGAAACATAAAGTCAGAGTGATGCATCCACATCACTGATTTATTGGTCCGTTTTAACACCAGAAACATGTGCTCTCATCATGTGTATGTAAATATGATTGTCTTTAATAGCTGAGAGTTCATAGAGCCTGTCACCAGGGTTGGTTTTGATAGAACCCAACAAGACAAGTGTGAACACACCTCATTGACGTTGTCTTTCACATTTTCAATGCCCTTAGTCTCCCACAAGAGATAAAATGTGTGTTTTTAACGCACATAACTTGTGCCATTTTGGTCCCATGGTTGTTACCTCTGTACCACTAGACCTCATAGCCCAGGTCAGGGGTTTCCCAGGCCGTATCTTAGGTTTTAAGAGAGGTGATTTTACATTCATTATCTTACAAGTGACAAAAGTTCCAATGTATGTTATGACAGCCGTTATTGTATTTGCTACAGTATCAGACCAAATGTAATTACTGCTCTGGACAGATTTTCAGTCTTGTTTTTTAAAAAAAATCATGTCCCCATTGAAAGCTTTCCAAGACAATAATCTTAAATAGAAGACATCATAAGCATTTTATTTTGATCTGCAAAACTTAGCAGTTGCGTTTTATAAAATAAATATTGTAATGTGTTATTTACAGAAAACTAGTTACACAAATAAAAAAAATGGTTAATTAGGCAATCTTGCAATATCGGGTACAAGTTTTTTTTTTATTTTCAACACAGTTTTTCTATTTTATTGGCACTTTATTGATGACAGTCAGAATTTGGGTGATTCTAGTCATAGCTGCTAACTTAATTATCCATCACCATAGACCCTACACATAAAAATGTAAACCCTGCAGAACATGGGTTTCAAAAATAAAAAAATTAAAAGTATTTTGCCCAGTATTTTGCCTTCTCGACGTCTCAAGCAAAAGTTACAGTGGCGATCAGAAACCAATGCACCATGTTCTATCATCTCCCCTCTTACTAGCAAATAGCCTACCCTCTGTTCAGAGCCTCTGTAGGGGTCTGTTTAACACATCTCAAAGAAGTACTATGGTAACATAACTCTCTCTGTATATTTCAGTATGTCACACTTTGCAGCTGCAGTAAAGGCGTTGGCTGTGAGATATTACATCGGAGAATTCCTTAGAGAAACGTCTTATTGTTCCAGAATCTCCTGTTGTGATGGTTGGCTTCAGGAAAGAGCATTGCCTCTCTTTTTTAGAAAATCTACTGTTTTTGTTTCAGTGTCACATTGTTTGGACACTGCTTCCAATACGTCTTTTTATATGATGCTTGCAAAATTAAGCTAGGAATGGCATGGGAAAAGCAACATAGACTGCAGTGCAGCCCTCAAACAAACCTTTCTTCACTAAAGACCCATCAGAGCCCTTGAACTGCCTTCACCTCTGGATAAAACCCAAATAATAATCAATCACAATGCTGACCAGCCAAGACAAACAAATGCAAGCCTCTGTTTTCCCACATAACTCATGCTTTGAATGTATCCAGCTTGAACCCTTACTGAAAGTTTACTTTGATTTGCTTGAAATCATTTGATAACACTTTAGATTTGATGGGACTGTGCTGGCACACAACAAGATTTCATAAAATGGTAAACAAAAAGGTGAGAATGTGTTTGCTTAGATTACCTATCAGGAAATTGGGAATCTGAATAATAATACGAACTTCAAACTGATGAATCCACTTCAACAAGATTTAAGCTTCCAACCACATGACAATATTTTTCTGGCCCAATTCTGGCCACAAAACTATGAATTACCGTCCATGGCTGGGCCAGATCTGGATTCCAGATGAGCTACAGTCAAGGTAATAACCTTTGAAACAACACATGATATCTGGTCCATGTCTTGTGTGCCACATTAAAATTATACCACCTGTGCCAGACCTGGGCCATATTTGGTCTATACAACATTTACAAGATGAATGCCATATGTGGCAGACAAATGGCAAACTTTGTCCAAACTTGTCTCTGTCTGAGGTGTGTTTTTTACTCTTTTATGCAGTTAGTTCTCCGAGTTTTAACATATTCAGTTATGTTTCAGGTCAATTTCAAAGCCACGTATGAGTACCAGTGATGTTGTTCACTCAAACACAGTTTGTGGTGCACAACATGGCGGTGACACTCGAGGTAGTGAAGGACCAGAGCTAGCAGATGGAGTGGCTAGCGTAGCTCAGTTAAAGTGACCCATTAGTGCACAACAAAACACAAATCAACTTTATGCGCACAACGCTATTGCAAATAAAAACGTCTGCTACAAATCAAAAACAAAATATTGTAATTTGATTTTTTGATTTGCAATAGCGTTGTGCTTGCAAAGTTGACTTGCGTTGTGGTGTGCACTAATGGGCCACTGATCCTATGACATGATTGACAAAAAAGAAATCACGGAAGTGGGGGGCGCTAGTCAGCTCGTATACATGCTAGAGCTTTTGGCTGAAGAAGAATGCACCCTCTGACTCTCCACTCCCATGAATAGAATGAATGATTATTGGACTGTGAAAGTAATTGAAAATATGACAGAACTAAGTTACCAAGTTCCATGTGTTGTGTTTTTTCACAGATATTTCGCATCACTGATATCATAACTCATCACCAAAAGTTTCCGGTGGGATGAAACCAGGAAGTATAAGTAAACAACTATGGTATTGATGCAAAACCTGGAACTACTGCCAAGATATTTTATCAGTTTTGTTGAAAATAAATGTCTGGCCTTTTTATTTTTTATTTTCAACATGAATTTCCGTAATTCATTGAAAATAGCTTCAAAAATTAAAGATTCATAATGCACATTATCACATGGTGTGAAATTCACATTGGTAAGGAGTAGTGTGCTTAAAGCCGCGGTCATACTACTCCTGAACACACGATTGCATGCGTTATGAGCCCGCCCACAAAATAACTTTATATGAATTCTCACTAATCTAATTAAACGCAATACTGATGTCCTAAAAATGTACATTTGCTTCATATTGAGTGACCAAAAAAGCTCACTGACCTGACCAATGTGGTCAATAGTATCTTTTGGTGGACTGCAAGACAAAGGCGTAATGTGTAGTTGGTATAATAGAGGCATAACATGAAGCTGATTGAAGTTCTCAAAATAGATATGTGAACAACACATATCTCAACACAGATATGTCTACCGTAACTAAAAACAACCAGAAGACACCACGACTTAATATGTAATAGTGAGGTAACTGAAAGTTGTTAAAACCACTAATTCTGAGAGACTTGTTTGAAAATCGTGTGCTTTTCTCGAGTGGTTCTGTTTTAGGGTTAGGGTTTGGGTCAGGGTTATATGAGCGCCATCTTCACAACATCTTGTTGCAAAATCACAGACAGTTTCCTTTCATGGCTATGTCTGAGTCGGATTACTACACTTTACGCCCCCTACAACACGTTACGCCATGCAGTCCACAGACAGACCCTCCTCCATGTTGTGGCTCAAGATGCATGACGTGACCCGAGATAGCAGGTCAAAGTTCCTCCCAGCTAAATTTTCCATTGGATCGGAATCCGGAGTCGCACTGCATGGTGGACTACATACGAGCCAATCCAAAATTTTTTGGGGTAGTGTGACCGTGGCTTTAGTTTGGGGTGACAGAGAGACAAACATGAATAAGGTGTTAACAGAATGTTGTGTTCTCATCTTTTTGTTAAACTTCATGATATATTTATTCTTAAATATGCAATGTCACAGTGGAAATAATAATTTTGGTTTCAAATGTCTATGTATTGAAATCTTAAATGTATTCCTGTTATTACGACCTTTGCATTTAGAAGCATTGACAATACGCCAATTGCCACTTGACCAAAGAGGTACATTGACTACATTCTTTTCTTGTGTTGTTATTGTGATTGCAACATGGTCATTATCCAAACCACAATGTACAAATTGCTCTTTGTGAGTACTTCAAAGGCTTCATCACATGATTTCCTGCCTAGACGACCGACACATTCATTTAATAACTGCTCATGTGTAGTTCATTATGGACAAAGGAATTAATGACTGATGAAACTATAATTCTTGTGTTTGTACTTTGCCTTAATAATAGCAGGATATAAAGTCAGCCCAAATCCATCCAGATGTTAATCGTGGCAACGGTTGCAGTGAAGAAATCCGGGTTTCTCATTGTGTCCATCTAAACTGCGTCTTTCTGCAGCTCTTCAGACTGGGAAAGAATTTCTGGCCAGACAAGACAGAAATCGAAACCTGGAGCTCAATGAACCGAAAGTATGTCAGGAATTACATTTCAGCTCAATTAGGCTATTGTTTTTTTTTTTTATAACAAATTCTATTATTTAAGTTAAACATATTGTTGTGTGATAATTTAATAGTTTGTGATTTTGTTTGTGATAACAAAGGCTATAAAAATATGCGGCTTGTGTCAGTCACATAACCCATTACATTCTGATGTCTGAAATTGGAATCACTTTCGATTCCGTCCAAAGACTTTCTATGGGATAGAGATCTGGAGACTTGCTAGGTCACTCCAGGACCTTGAAATGCTTCTCACAAAGCCACTCCTTTGTGGCCAAGGTGGTATGTTTGGGATCATGCTGAACGACCCGTTTATCCATCTGTCAATATCCACTTCAGCTAGTTTCAATTTCAGTTCATGACTTGGGTTTAAGTCTGCATGTTGCCCTAATGATCAGAATTGTTCGGTATAAATAATTGATGTGTGAAATGAATATGAGACAAATGTGCAGCTGGTTTGAAGGCAAAGTGTAGCAACAGCGAATAATTGATTTAGATTTTTGCTCACTTTGCGTTTTGTAAATTTTTTATCAGACACATATGAAAAATTTATGTTTACATATATACAAGGAGACACTATATATATATATATACAAGGAGACACGTTAAAGAAAGAAAAATTCAGGCTTAAATGTACTTTTTTTTTTTACCCGACAAGCATAAAAGCAACACATTCCATTGTTCTAAGCTCACCCAAATGAAAAACGTAGAACTAAAACGATGACTTGCTTTGTTTGCATCCAGTTCTGGGAGCTTGTAAAACTGTATTCGCTGAGAAAAAAGAAAAAGTTAATCCCTGTCGACATGCACAGCCCCACTCACAGAAGATCTGGCAAAACAGGTGCGTGAACAGATAGGCCTCCTATTTAATAAGAGAATAATAGATTCCTTCAGTGTCCAGATGCTAGAAGTCCACAATCTCCCTTTCATTAAGATCATTCATCCAGTTAAATCAGAAGATTCCACTGTGGTTTATTACCTCAAACAGATGATGAGAGTTTCTGGGAGTGTTGTTGAGCTCATACCGAACTGTCCTTCTGTGACTTTGGGTGGGAGAGCTTGGGTTGTTCCAGTGTCATTTTGAAAGTGTTCAGTAAAACAAGCATGGTAAATGTTAAATGTGCTTTAAAAGATGTAAAACCCCACTTTGCCTCTTCCTTTCACAGTAAAACAATTTACAAGAATTTGAAGCATTTATGGAATGTTTTGAAAATTGTTCACAGTTGTAATTTTTAGAAAAGTACTGTCTTTACACCTCAAACAAAAAGAATTGTGGCATTGTAAATTATTTTGTAATTTGGGATATTCTGTAAATGTAAAATAGTTAAATTGATAAAAAATATAAACATTTAAATAATATGCCACTGCAGAGATAGAGGAGAGAACTTCTGTCTCTATAGGCAAGTTTAAGAACTTGATCAGAGGATTTCTGTGTCAACAGGAAACTTCAAATGAGACCCTGCACTTCACCAGCCACTTGTTACAATGGAAATCTCCCTTCAAGGAAATCTTCCCTTCCTTTCCCTTCCTGAGCTCAGACTCCTCAGCTCAATTACTTATGAAAAGCCCTTCACACATCTATCCAGGCTATCTCCGATGGTTATCGGCAGAAAGCTGCAAACTTGGGATTTAGGTGTGTTTAATCCATTTCCAGTCTAAACAACCTGGACACACCGAATTCTACAACCTCCTTGAATGGGCAAATAATGCTCTTTTGTGCAGTTTGCTGGGTTTTTTTTATTTTGTTTTGGCTCTTTTGATATATCCTCAAACATGTTCATGATTTTCCTCTAATTAAAATCACTGGTTGTCTGGATGAAAAAGGTGGTTAAATATATCAAATATGAGACAAACACAGAGATAATTGAGAAGTTAAAGAAAAAAAGTTAATATAAATAAGTTAAAATGGGCATGAATTATTTAAACAAAATTAGGCATGTGCTTAAATTTGGGCCCCTTGTCTTTATTGATTTTAATACCTTAATAATAATAGCACAAATTATTAAATGTCAACATTTAAACTCCAGTGACCCTTGACCTCCATACACAAGTGAATCCAATCATGAGTTCACTAGTTCACTACATCGAACATTTTGAGGAATTGGAAGACTAGAGGCATCATTTCAGTGGCAGACCAAGATGAGCAGAGGTGCAGTTTGGTGAGAAAAGGCACAGTCAACCCACAGACCAGCTCCAGAGGTCTACAATGTCACCTTGCTGCAGATGGTGCATCGTTCAAATATGCAGCACACTTTATACAAGGAGATGTTGCATAGATTGTGGATGAGTAAAACGGAAAAAGAGCTTGAGGTATGCTAAAGCACATTTGGACAAGCCAGCTTCATTTTGGGATAAGTTGTGGACTGATTAAATTAAAATAGAATTATTAAGGCAAAACAAGGACTGTTATGCATGGCGAAAAACAACAGCATTCCAAGAAAACACTTGCTACCTACTGTAAAATTTGGTGATGGTTCATTATGCTGTGTGGCCAGTGCAGGAACTTAGAATCTTGGTAAAGTTGAGGGTTGCATCTACCCAATATCAGCAGATTCTGGAGAACAATGTCCCAGAATCGCAACAAAGATGAAGTTGCTCCAGGGCTGGAACTTTCAACAAGACAACAACCCTAGACACTGCTCAAAATCTACTGAGGCATTTATTCAGTGGAACAAGTACAACGTCTCACTCGACAGACCTGAATGTTTTTGAAAATTTGTGGTGTGTTTAAAAGCGGACTGTCCATGCTTTTGCAAAGAAGAATGGTCCAAATTACCTTCTGCCAGGGCCCAGACTCCAATTAGAGACTATAAAAAGCATTAAGAGGCTGTTATTTCTGCAAAGGGAATTCTTTTTTTATTTTATGGTGCCTAAATTTATGCACATGCCTAATTTTCTGTAAATAAATATTTCCATAAATCATCTAGGACTGGCGACCTGTCCAGGGAGTACCCCCTCCTCTCGCCCAAGGTGAACCAGCAGACTCCTGTCTCCCCAAAAGGGAACAAGCAGGTTGGAAAATGAATGAATGATTCTCCAAAATATCAGTGGAGATAAGATTTATTTAAACTGAAATTTCTCATCCAGACAACCAATGATTTATAAAGGAAAATCTACAGAGGTGCCCAAATGTTAGCATACCGCTGTGCAAAATGATTAATAACAAATATAACAACCTAAAATAACAAATAAAATAGCTTATTTTGCAGTTTGACACTTCAAACATATTGTTTGTTGTATATTTGTAATCCATTTGTCCAAAAACACAATACATTCATGAGGGAATTTTGTGCTTCTTTGCTCAAAGACATAACATCAGTGTCACATTAATGGGGTCAGTCCTCAGCCTCCAATAGGGGTAGGTCGAGCACAGGAAAGATGATAATAGAGATAATTTTAAGGCATGGAAAAAAACAACGTTGTTGTAGAATTTTCAAAATGTAATTTGAATTTTTTATAATGTTACAGTTTCAGTTTTCGCCTTTTGGTTTTAGACAATCCCATATGTGCTTAAAGAAGAATGCAAAGAAAATTAAACCTGTGTAATAGTTGATTACAGGCAACTTTTATTTTTACACTTTTCTTCATTCTCACTCTTTCACTGGAGCTTCGAATTTTGAGATAAACCAAGAAGGAGCCTTAATGGTTTGTCATGTAAAATGAAATGAAACTGCCCCATGCAGCTCAAAGTTCCAGTGAAGCACGAGCGTGAAGGAGGCAGAGCGGAGCAACAGCCGTGGGCCAAGCTCACTCCCTCTGCTGCCCAGATGGCCATAGATCTGCCTGCTCTCTTCTCAGTGCTCTATCATTCCATCCAAGCTTTAGATGAATGTTGATCTTAGGGGATTCTTTGCCAATTTACAGTATGGTTCCATTTTTGGAGCAAACTAAATTTGCTTTTTTATATTAGATTCAGTGTGTTGCCCCTACACAACCCTCACAGCGATTTAAATCTATTGTGCCTTGAAGAGTGAATTTTAAACACTAATTAAAATCTAAATTGTATTTGAAACCAGAGTAGAAAATGATTTATAAAATAAAAAGTAAACAAAAAATAAGATGTCCAAGATGGTGGACATCATTGCAATGAAACAAAACTAAATGAAATGATAAAATATGAGGCACTTTAATGACAACTTTAGCCATTTAAGGCTTGTCTAAATGAACAGTGCCCATTTTAGTGTCTTTAATATAATGTGTGGGAAGAGCAGAGCTGATCTCTGGATTTGACTCTTAGTGACATTTAAAAACTTCTTCAAATGTTTTGTGTTACGACCCACTGTGGTGTTAAAGAATTGCCTCGTGGAGCACACAATGAGATCTAAAAGGTCTGATATTTATAGAAAAGTTATAACTGAAAAAATTTCCAAAACAAAACACTACTACAAGTATTTACACTACTCAAGATGTATTTATTTACAGTTCAAATAACATCAAACATATATAAGGCCCACCCACTCCCCTGATTGGTTGGGTCATCGCTCAATCAACTCTCCAAAGCAATAAACACACACACACACACACACACGCACACACGCACACACACACACACACACACACACACACACACAAAATGCATAATCAGAAATGTATAACAATAATACTCTAAACGTACCACTTCTAAATAATAATTAATATGTGATTGTCTGGGAATCATAACAATCTGTTACTGTCTTTTCTAAATGCATGGGGCATCCTTCAATAAGAATTGTTGATCACAGTGCCCCTGCAGAAGGGAAGCCTGAAAGCTTCTTATAGCAATAAATAAACATGACATTTAAAGGTCTTGCTGACCAAAATATACCTTTCTCAGATAGTTTTGTAAATGGAATGAACTTTGTTTGCACCTGGATCTGTTCATTCATTGTTTAGTCTGAAAGAGCCCATGCATGAGATCCTACATGAGGAGCTGTGGAACTGAGTGCAACCGGCATCAAGTAAAATGTCATCAAATAGCTTTTTGAGCAGCTTTTCTTACACATTTTGTGATACTTATAATGTTTTACAGTTCACATTTACATGCTATGTAAACATTACACCAGTGTTAAATCAACACCACTAGCAACAATGGCGTTAAGCTATACACATTACACCAGTGGTAAATCATTGGACATTTATTAATGGTAAGGATATACATATATGCATTATTCCAGTAATAAATCAACACTACTGGAAGTACTGGAATGGGCCTATACAAACACTGCGACAGTGTTAAATCAACACCACCGGTATCAATGGTATGGACCTATATAAACACTGCCTCAGTGTTAAATGTAACTGTTGGAGTTGTATTAACTCCCAAATCAATGTGAAAATCTAATGAGGTGTAAATTCCACTCGCATATTGTTACATTTACAGTAGGGTATAGTGATTGTAAATCACGTTGCTTTTATTGATTCAGGACACTTGTACTTGCACTTGTGGACTTCCACAGAATAAAAAAAAAAAACAATTTTCCTAGTTTCATAGTTTTCTTCCCTGTTTAAAAGCATTGTGGCTAAGTAAAAAAATTGTGTGTCGTTAGAGTAAACAGACAGCAGATATTCCGGCCTCGGAACATCATTCATACATGGTTATAGAAAAACAATAAGGCAGTTTAAAGTATTACATGATTTATACATGTCTGCAACCACACATCTTAAACCAAACAATGGCATGCTGAGAGGCCACAGGTAGACCATGAATATTTCATGAAATCAGGCGTTGATTAAGTAGAGGCCACAACATTCCTACTCAGAGAAACATTCCTCTCATGCAAAAGTGGAATCTCTCCACAGGCGTTAGTCAAAACACGAATGGAAGACATGACATTTGCCTCAAGGCTTCAGTCTGATTACAATTCTATTGCTTGATGATGATGCTGATAAAAAAACTGCTTTTTAAATAAAACATCAGATGCATATTTTATAGTGAAAATATTCTGATAAGAAGCCTTTGACCCCATGCTCATTCTGAACATTTAACCTGAGACTTTTTACCTGGATTTTTCTGTCTCACAGTGTTAAAAAACACGTACCATTACATTTCTAAAAGTGACGGCAGAATTTGAATTCTTAAAAGAAATTTATCCGCAATAGTTAATCTACACGCACTTGGTTGAACTGACTCTAAAATGAAAAAATAAAAATAAAAATCAAAATGACCAAAATTTGTCTGAATCATGCATTTACAAATGGGAATGGCAACATTTTAATATTACCTCCATAAACGTAAACACAACACTTCATTGTTTTCAACAATCACTTCTTATTTGACCAATGTGAGGCTTCCTTTCCATTTAACACAATTTGCTGATTACCAGATATAACAGATAAGACAAAAGCAACCAAAAACGATATAAAAAGCATCAGCAAATGATTGAACACTTGCTAGAATTCATTCCTTTATTTTAGCTTGCAAAAATGATTTTACTCAGACATGTTAACTTGATGTTTAAATAGCATCCTGTGCTTTTTCTCCCACTGAACATTTGAGGAATCTCTGTGACAACTTCTGCCCATCCTCAGTTTTGCAGCCCAGGACATTTTCTTTCTTTTTTTTATGTTTCTTTCTGCCTCTTTCATCATGTTTTGTCAAGCTGTGCTGCCCACCCAGGTCTTCCTCACCACTGTGTTGACAGATCGCTCAGTAAAACAATAAAGTGGTTTAAAATATCCAGTTAATCATGTATTTTTATAATCATTTGCAGAAAAACGGCTTATTAAATTTGCCTTCAGGAATTGAGATTTATGAATATTCAAGAGGCTCATTTGTCACGTGATTATGAGCCACGTTGTACTGGTCGCACTGCATGCAAATCAAACAAAAAAGGGTCATAAAACTTTAAATACATTTATATACATATATATATATATATATATATATATATATATATATATATATATATATATATATATATATATATATATATATATACGTTTTTGAACTGAAAATGTTTTTGTTTTTTTAGCCCTCTGATTCTTAAAATATTTGTACACAATATGATTCTGCCTTTTTTACCCATAATAAGGCCATTTTTATTTTTAGACATTTTTTTATTTAGTTTTTTGAAGAAAACTAATATTTATAACAGATTTTATACACGTTGAAACAAATATTGGATTCAATTCTTCTTTTAATCCAATTAGTCACCCACTCCTGTGCACTTGTGACAAATGGCTAGAATCAACAGCCAGTATTAAACAGAAAGTTATAAAATGTATGCGATTTACTGTATTTTCTCCAAATTAAAAACATATTTTCTAACTGGAACCATTGTAAACAATTCATGTGTACGTGGGAGCAAGAAGGTCAACCAATGACGTGCTATAGGTGCTAAGTATATTCTGTACTTCCCACTTGAAAATGACAAAGAAAGTGTGCCTTACAAAACATGTAAAAACCATAGAAACAATGTTTGAATGCTAGTTAAGATCGGCCACAAGTAGAATGCGTATAAACGTATGTAAATTTAAGTAACGTGCTAATGTTTGAAGTTTCACAGGATGTCACAAGAGCCTGCAGATTACTTTTCACGGCTACAACCAGTGAAGCATGAACATGAACAGAGTGGAAAGAAATCTTATGGTTGTCTGAGCGGTTCTTGTCAATATGCTTGCTTCAAACACAGGATATGTTTTTATATTAGTTTTACCCTCCCCCCCGCTGTTACACATTCGGTTGCTTCGGTCAGAGCCATGGTTACCTGTCATCTTGCTTAGAGAAGCTCAGTGCTCTGAACATATGGAATATGACACTGATGATGATTCCAGAGCATCCTGTTACACCCACTTCCTTCAGGTCTCCCCCTCCGTTCCACTCAGGGATTGATCTTTTGATAACACTTCATCACACTATTTGAGATAGGCCTCATCATTCGTCATTGCACTGGGTGGTCCTCTGTTTATGTGTGCTTTTTTTTTGGGGGGGGGGGGGGTGTTGGTCTTCCTGTGGGTTTTCATTTAAAAAAATGAATATACCAAAGTGAGGCAAAAAACAAAGATACTGAGATATTTACAGAATGTCAAAAGGGAATTTTATTTAAAGCTCCACGAAAGGCAAATTGAAACTTAATTTGTTCATCATTTATTCTGTGGTAAATAATGTTCATTTTGTCACCTAAAGGCTGAAAATATAACTTAAAACATCTGAAGATGTGTTAGGCTATTTGTTCCTTGTTAAAAAAATTTGGTTTAGGATACAGGTTCTGGTTCTGTCTGCAGAATTTTTTTTTTTTAAATTGGCGAATAGTTTTATGATCTGTAGAACAATCGCACAAGTGAATGAATCAAAGTTTGAAAAGGTTTCCATGGATCATAATAGCAGTCCTAGAGGCTCCCCTCCATGCTGATCAATTGGAGTTTATGCAAATAACCTGCTTGGGACTGGCTGGTTGCGTTATGCATAAATTCTTGGAGACAACATGGTTCTGATTAATCTAATTATATACGAATTCTTGCAAATTCAATCTAAATTGTGATTTAGATTGATAGAAGGCCTTTGCGATAGGGAGGAAGTATTACATGTCGTATTTCCATAAATCTATTGAAGGTATTGCAATATCACTGACTTGTTTGAATCAGAATATGATAAAGTTCTTCTTGAGATCAAACTGGTAGTACACAAATCTCAGTTGTATGCCTGAAAACACAGCTGTATAACAAAGTCAGAGCCTACAATCACTGTGATGGTTCAAGTCTCTGCTACTCTACTTCCAAAAGCAATTTTTTCGCTATTACTGGATAAAACTCATCAGTTCCAAAAGAAACTTTGCCAATTGTTGTGAAATGTCATTGCACCGAATGCCTCAAATGGACTGGCATGATTTGCAGAGGTTCATTACAGAATTGAATTTCACTGCATTTGTTTCGAGAATTAATCCTGTGTTAATGCACATTTAATGGTGGACCTTTCTGCTCCAATTGAGCAAATCAAAACCAAGCATTTAAATGCATTTGAAGGCATGCTAATTTCACTGTCTCACCCACCCGTGGAGTGTGGACCTGGAAGGAGAAGGATCGATTTCAAGGATCAGAGTGAAAGACATTTTTCTTTAAGGGAGACAGTCTGCATTGTGCTCATAAAGCCTGGCCATTAGAGGGACCTCAATGAAGCTGTGGGTCGCAGCCCGGATCAGGCCAGTGCCTGAGAAACATTTTTTAGACTTACTCATCGTCAAAATTTAGCTAGTATTTGTAAAGTCAGAATGTTGAAGGATATGCTTTTGGCTGGTTTCTTTTTCTGGTATTTCTGAGGGAAATAAGGATTTATAACAGTATTTCCAGAATGTCAGCAAATGCTTGAACGGAAGTGTTTCCCTGAATGCTATGCAATTAACTCATCAGCAAATAACAATGGTGTTAAAGAACAATCAGTACAATAGGTTAGCAGTTTTATATGGCCAATATTTCAAAGCTCCGCCCCCTAAGTGACTTACCAGCTCTTCAATGCATTTCAATGGGACTTGATGGTAAGAGAGACTAATTAAGTTTTGGACACCAAAGGACCAGATTTTATCAGGTATGTGACGATGACATTTGAATATGTTT
Source organism: Danionella cerebrum (assembly GCA_007224835.1). Classification (NCBI taxonomy): domain Eukaryota; kingdom Metazoa; phylum Chordata; class Actinopteri; order Cypriniformes; family Danionidae; genus Danionella; species Danionella cerebrum. The sequence goes on from SRMA01025741.1 coordinate 551,223, forward strand.
GGAGAGATTGTTTAATCCCTTTTGGTAAGTAACTTGTTCCGGTAAAATCACAATAGTGAGAGAAATGTTGAGTTACTATTTCACAAGTTTAAACTTTATCTGTTGGGTACATATCATGTTATATATTATAATGAAAACAATTAGCTGGTGTTGTCAGGAAATGCAAGTTTTAGCCAGATTTCAATGCTGCCTTGTTGCCCTTTTTATGCTTCTTACTACAACTGAAGGGTGTCCAGTGGGGAAGTGACAATGATACAAATCCTCATTTTTTTTATTAATTTTATTAAAGGGACTGGTTTACTAACGACAGTCAAAATAGAAAAAAAAAACGTTAATTTTATAGTCGAACAAGCAGAGATGACCATCCATTATTAACACTGTCACTCAGCAAATATGAAGATGTTTAATAAATTACTGCCAATTACTGTTGGGTTTTTATCTTGGCCAGTTAACCCAGATGGTAGCAGATGCAGTCTAAAATTGAAATGCATTAGTTAATAATCTCTTCCTGGTTATGGATTCCAGGTAGCTTGATAAAATTCCAGCTAACTTTGGGGCACTAAGCCTTGTCCATAAAGGCTCCACATCTCCCCACATCTGATCAAACAAAACATGCCTTCTAACATTTATTTGTTTGAACCTTTTAAAAATGTAAATGAATTCAATTATCAGGTGGACGAGAGGAAAAGTTGAATGACAATGTCAGCACAAGATTTTGTTTGAACTAGTTTGACTCCTGCTCCTTGGAGGAACCTGTTAGATCCCTTAAAACAGCAAGACAAGCTTGTTATGGTGTTAGTATCCAAACACAAGAGCAGCCTTCACTTTGAAGGGTGAAAAGTAAAGTGTAAAAAGCAATAATTTACCTTGTAAACAAACACTCTTGGTTATTTACAATTGAAGGAATTTCACACAAGACTTTGTAAAAGTTAGCTGAGCTCTGCAGACATACTGCACTGTTTCTCTAAAGCTCACTTGGTCAAGGTCCAACAAGTATGATTTTTCTTTATTCAATATTTAAAATGTGTGACTCAGCAGTCTCAGCAGTTCTGTGATTTAAGTTTCAATTATTCAACACATAAATTGTGTGAATACAAAATATAAGCAATATAAGCTCACAATTTTGACCTCTCCAATCTGGTGGTTCAAGTTACATCATATGATGTCAAAGTTCACCCCAGTTGAACTTTCCGTGGGAAGGAATCTGTAATCGCATTATGAAGTCTGTAAAGCAAAGCAGTGCCATTAAAGTCAATGGACTTTTTTTCATAATGGCCGTGGCATAAATTATATCAATAGCAAAACTAACCACTCCTTGACCCAAACATGAAAAGTGAAAAAGCAAGACTGTACCAATGGCCATTTTGATGACTTTGTACGTTGTGCAAGTTGAAATTGTGCAGGAGAAAATACAAAATGGAGAAAAATGAACAACCTTGTTAAATCACTAGAACCATTAGAACCATTTGAAAGTAAGACATATTAGGAGAATCTTAATTTAAGGGAACTTGGACCAGATCAATATACTTAAAATGCAGCATTTAAAAGACAGGATCAAATTCAGTATGAATTCGGACCAGTATGGCATTCATTCAATCATTTCCTGTTACCTGCCACTTCCTTTTCAGAGTCACAGGGTTTCGCTGGTGTACATCTCCAGTACACTTCAGGTGAAGTGCTACCCTCTGCACCACCAGTATAATGGTTTTATTTATTTATTTATTTATTTAAAACACATGTGATAGTGAAAGTGCATATTTGGTGCATTTTTGAAAAAGGTGGTGCAGTGGGTAGCACTGTGGCCTTTAGGTAAGAAGGGTACTGGTTCGAGGACACCGGTGAGAGTTTGCATGGTCTCGCTGTGCTTGCGTGGGTTTCCTCCAGGTACTTCGTCTCCCCCCCCCCACACTCCCAAAAACATATGTGTCAGGTTAATTGAAAACTGCAAATTTCCCCAAGTGATGGACTGGAAACTTGTTCAGGGTGTACAAGATCATGCGCTGGAGATCATTGTGACCACAAAAGGGAACAATCAGGTAAAGAAGATGAATGAATGGACGAATGAATAAAATTAAGGACTGAAAACAAATAGCTGATAGCTGCAACTGTCTATACAATTACAAAATAGCTGGTAACTTTTAAACTACTAGTATATTCATATTACGATTCAGCTTATTTTGTTTATGAAAACCTGCAGGTTGCATTTTCATCAGGACAACCTGACATGATTTTGTGAGGAATACAAAAAATCAATGAGTAATACGACTAACTTGTATCTACCTATATGTCACTAATGAAAACATTTTAGGCAAAGGTAAGCAGCCATTTTGAAAATGGCTGCAGTTTAATTTATGTTTTATACATTTATATTAGGGCGGTACGGTGGCGCAGTGGGTAGTACTGTTGCCTTCCAGTTAGCAGGTTGTCGGTTCTTCCTGGAGGGTCACCAGCGTCTCCCAGTTCTCCCCGTGCTTGTGTGGGTACTCTGGCTTCCCCCACAAATCCAAAAACATGCGGTTGGGTTCATTGAATACAGGGTGTACCCCTGCCTCTCACCCAATGTGCACTGGAGATAGGCACTGGCAGACCACCGGGACCCCAAAACGGGAATAAATGGTTTGGAAAATGAATGAACGAAATGAAGGTGTGAGCATCGGTTGCCCTGTCCGAGGTAGGCACCAGCAGACCGCCGTGACCCCCAAAGGGATTAAGCGGGCATTTATTTTCTACGATTTATTTAGTAATCCGTTAACTAAAATATACCCAAGTTGCATTATTGGATCCATGTGAGTTCCTTCGCCTGCTGGAAGCATCTATTACAACAGAAGCATATATTACAACACAAATGTGTATTGTACTTTTGTACATAAATATGCAATGTCTTGCATATTGCTTTTATTGCACTGTCATGTCTTGTTTGTACTTGTATTTTGTACTGTAAGTCTGCACTAACTGGAGCTTGCACCTAAGCTTTTTATTCACCACAGCTCACACGCTGCTGGTGATGTGACAATAAAGGGGATTTGATTTGAGAAGCAGTACATTTCAAAAATTGTAAAAAACGGTTTCTTGAACACGAGACTTTTTTCAGGCTTGTAAATACAATAAAGACGAGTAATTAAACCATGCCAGGGTCAGGCATTGCGTTAATAACTGAATATCTCACAATAATTTAGGATGAATGGGCTGCTTCAGCGAAGGTCTGGTTTACACTGGAGTCCCTTGTCCCTCCCCTTTAATTCTCCGTGCCTCCTGCTCCTCCAGGCTTCATAAAGTTACTTGACGGTTGCTTCAGGAGGCGCGCGGATGAACATGGCTTCAGTGAGGTAACTACTTAACTACTTTTCTTACGTACCTAACAACTTCATCTCCAGTTGTAGTAACAACTAAAACCACTTCCAGTCAGCGTTTCACTCTGGAACAATTAGTCGAGAAATGGCTTGCCCATTTTGTAATTTATCGACTTATTTTGTGCAGCAGTGACGCTGGCTGACCGGGAGTTCCAATGTAACGTATTTTGTGATAGAAGTGAGCTTGTTCTGGCTGCTAGTCTACTATAAGTGCTGATTCTAACCATGTTGACTATAAGAAATATATTTTATTTGTTAACTTCAATATTGACCGTTATATGTACTTTATAAGAATTTGAATATATGTCTACATTAGATTTATTCCTTGGATCATGGGACTTTAACACTGAAACAATTCTCCTGTCGAAACAAAGCTTTATCATCACCAGAAAAGAAGAACAAAAGTACTGTTTTAAATACTACTAAAATATTATTCAATAAAAACTAGTCTTATGATTTAGAAATATTTTATGTTTAATAATAATTGCTTGGACATAAAAATCATTCTCACATTTCAACTAGCTGTAGTCCCCAAAAGAGAAAAATACAATATATTTGAGTCAAATTCAAACAGCAGTAAATCTCTTGATAATGATGGTAAATTTCAGCAGGATAATGAACAGAAACAACAAACTAGTATCAGCAAAGTTCTGACAGCAATAGGTAAATCTCATCGAATGATGATGTATCCATTTTAAAGTGGTGGTCACATTGTGCAAAAAATTCCATTGACTTGAATAGGATCACAACTGGTAATGCAAAAGGGGACATTCCTACCTACACAGTGCGATTATTCCTACTCTATTCCAACTGAAAGTTGGATTCACCTGAGATCTCACCACCAGATTGGAGAGGTCAGATCCTTAAGATTTTTTGATTACTTAATATGAAACAGATATACATTTTTCGGATGTCAATATTTCTATAAAGTAAATTAAAGAGCAACCTTTTATAATTTAGATGAGTTATATGGTGAATCTGCCTGGTGTAACCCTGCCTCTTGCCCGATGTGAGATGGAGATGGACAACAGCAGACCCCGGTGACCCTGAAAGTGAACAAGCGTGCTTATAGTTTAAAAATAAACCAATTCAGAATATAGTGGATTTAAATTTGAATAAGGTTCACTCCAATCTATTCTTTAGCACCACTGACTTACTAGAATAAGGCATTTGTTCAATTTGAGATATCAAAAAACTAATGTTTTTGACCTCTCTAATCTGGTGGATTCAGATCAAAGTTGAATTCAGCTGAACCTTTCATCAGAGAAGAATCTGACATTGCACCACATAGTCTAGAACTTCCATTTTTGCTTTGCCTCATTCAGTGCCATTGAAATTTAGGGATTGTGTAAATATGGCAACAGCTGTGTGAAAAGCTTGAGCAAAAAATGTATACCCTAATCAGTTATGATATGGTGTCTATTTATTGATAATGAAAGTAGTTTTCAGGAAGTGAATGGGGAGAGAGTGGGGAAGTGTCGGAAAAAACTGAGTTTGAGATCCGAGTATGTGTCATGCTTTCCATCCACTTTATACCTCCAGTTGACTATGAATTATTTTTTGTTAATGTTGTTAATACTGTAATTGTAAAAAAGTATGTGTTGTCAACTCAAAAGTAATCATTTAATTCTTTTGAGTGTAGGTTCACAGTGTAGAAGTGTCCATCATCCCTCAAACCAATTGTGGCATGCTCCAGGAACATGGGGTGAACTTCTGTCAGATTATTTTGAGAAATAGACAGCTTAGAGTCTATAGGGTCTGGCAGAATGTAATTGCTCTGTTTTGAGTTGCCTTGGAGAATAACAACATTTGTGTGCTGAGATATACTACACATAGATATACTTTTGATGTAGTTCTTCAACCAGTACAAGTTCAAGATCAGACTTGGTAAATAAAAACATGAAAGTTTTACACTTTTTTTTGCAAACAACTGGTTCTGCTCATCTCCCTTTAAATCCTAATGGTCAGGGCTTTGAGAATATTAAGAAGAGTAGAGTGAAGATTAGAAATAAACAGTTTACATTTATTTGGCTTACCATTGCGACCATTGCTACTACAGAAAATCTATACAGAAATTACACCTTTTAAAAACATTTTAAATATACGCATGCTTAAACCAGCCCATGAGCTATCTAAATAAGTCTTTTACATTGACTGTAAATGAGAGTTCAGCATGGTTTCCATTACAGATCTACATTTACTGTAGCAAATCAGAAAAAGCAATAAAAAATAATTGCAAAATCAAGTGTCCCGACTTTTCAGATAAAATTAAATGGAATTTGACTCGTTTAATTTGCTGTTCATATAATGTAATGAGCTTGGATACTGGTGCCAAGGGAGGAACTTGCTCATGACATCACATTTGGACTACTCTGTGATTTAAAAGTGTGGGGCAGACTTAGAAGATTGAGCTCAGCTAAGAAGCCAGATGCTGTTTTTTTTTCATACAGACTTTGTACATGTTGAAAAAACTCCACAGGAAATTTCTTGAGTGCTCCCTAACTTGCCTCTCATTCTTTGTTCAAGGTTTCAGTGACTGCTTGGAGTTTAAGAGAAGTGAGGGGACTATTGAAGCTCTGAAGTGTACTGGAGACATTGAACACTTGTTGATACACCAGACTCCAAGACAATATGGGCCACATGCTCTTGAATTTTTTGTTTTTGCTGAGTATAAGCAGCTGCTTTTGTCAAAAGGACTGCACTGGTGTGGATTGCCCTGAATTGAAAAATTGCATTGAGAAGGTGTTAGACACTGGAGCATGCTGCTCTACATGTGTGCAAACAGGATGCATGTGCGAGGGCTACCAGTATTATGACTGCATCAGTGCTGGCTTCGGCTTCGGTAAAGTTCCAGAAGGCGAGTCGTATTTTGTGGATTTTGGAAGTACGGAATGCTCCTGTCCACAAGGAGGTGGACGAATCAGCTGCCATTTCATTCCTTGCCCTGAGATTCCAGCCAACTGCATAGAAGTTTCAGAACCGGCAGATGGATGCGTGCAGTGTGAGCAAGTCGGATGCATTCACAAGGAGGAGAAGTACCAGGCTGGACACACATTCAAAATTGATCCTTGTCAAGTATGCCACTGTCCGAATGGTGGCGGAGATCTAATGTGCTATCCGGTTCCAAACTGTGACGCAGATCATGCTTCCAAACCTTTTCAGATGACAACTGAAGAAAGTACACCAGAGAGACGCTACCGAGATAGCATACAGCATTTATTTAACCCTAAGGGCTCTAGAGGTCTCTTTAACAAGCATTTACCATTGCACATCGATAATAATCCTCCCTTTAAAATGCGTATAAGAAATGCAGAGGAAAAAGAGGAGGAGGAGGAAGAAGACTATGATTATCCACCAAATGATTACTCGGCTCAATATCTACATGGTTTAACAGCTCCTACAGAGTCATCCATCATCTCAGTATCTCTTTCAGATAATTTTGCCCCCCGCCAGCCTGTGCACAAGGGATCTAACCAAGAGCTCAGAGAGATCTTTGGTATTCATAAGTCGACAACAGACAAGCCCCTGATTCCTTTCTATCAGGGCAGTACAGAAAGAATGAGAGTAGTTATTCATAAAGACAAACCCGAAAATGACCTAAACAGTCCAGTGGAATATAAAACAGATAGAGAACAATTCTCTCTTCCAGTGGAAACTGTGAACAAAGTGGGATCCTCCCCTCATAAAGACACCTCGGAGATACAGAGTTTTAGTCTCTACAAAGACAATTCCGATCAAGAGGCCCTAATAGATGATGAACAGCTTGAATTTTCTTTTGAATCTCCATATGAAGATACAGATTCCTCACAGGAAGACACAACATACAATGATACCAAGTCTCCAGTGACAACAGAACCAACTACTTCTTTACTTTTAGAAACTACAACTTCATTCCAGACTGCTTGGGATGGTGAATTAGAGAGTCAAATTCTTTCACATCTTCCTCATTCTGTAGAAGAAGATTTCTCCAAAGAAGAAGAAACTAGCACCATAGGCCCTGCTGAGGAAAAAGATGCTTTCAATGAAACTGTGAACAAATATAGCATTGACCCAATTAATGGTTACCACAATGAACTTAACCTCGGCAGTTCAGATCCTGTTTTGCAAAGTGTGACCAGCCCAACTGAAACTTTAGCTGAACATGAAACACCAGAAACTCAACTTGAAGAGGAAGATGGAACACCTCCAGAACAGTCCCTAGATTATAAGGAATATCCCACTGAACAAGCAAAATCTGTTGATAACCAGAGCCATGAAAACGAATATTTGCAGACGGAGCTTGAGAGGAAACTCCAGGAAGACTTGTTCTCTCCAGTTAACTACAGCCCAACCAGTATTCCTTCAAAGGAACAGTCAAATAGTCTGTTTAACTTCAGAGAAGAGAAGGCTGACAACACCCTCAGAAATCATGTAAAGGAGGAAGATGGTAAGTTCAGTTGCTTTTCATTCTTTCAGTGTCATGAATTATTTTGTGCAAATTTGTTCCATGGGTAAATTATGGCTGCACATAATTCACCTCGACACATTTCAGTTCAGGTTGGCCTGCTTGCTTTTCCACAGGCTTTAGTATCTCATCAGGGGGGGATAATATCCGAGTATTATCACGCCACCTCTTCAACAGCATCATGTGTGACATGAGATCAGGAAATATCTGTAAAACAACAATGGATCAAGGACTTCCATGGATTATGTGTGTTTTACAAGTTTTTTGGGGAGACGTTGTGAGTTGCTAAAAAGCGGCTCTGCTTTTTCTCGTGTCATTGTTTGTGTAATCATGTGGTTTAATGAGGCAAGCTCAGACCAATCAGCACTCACATACGTCATGCTTGCTCAGGCTGTAAAGAGAATGGTGTCAGTTCAGAGCAATGGTATCGGTTCTAGAACCTCCTCTAAGCGAGTTACAGAAATGGAGTCGGTTCCACAGCCACAACGCAGTGGAAAAGCCATTAAAGCTGTGTTGAACTGAACTGTACTGTGTAGGGTTGAGTTTGAATCTTTCAGGAGTTCGCTTGGTAGATATCATGAACACATACATGAGCGGCTTTGGGGAGGTGTATTCTAGGTGCATGAGGTGAGCTGTCCTAAAGGACCTATGTTGAGTAGGAGAGCAGGCATGATCCCAACCCCCAACTCTACCCCACCCTCCCTGGGTTATTTTTTTTTTTAGCATGAGGGTATATTAAGCTGGGAGCCAGAGCTTAAAAACGGATCGCAAACCAAGCTGTGGCTGAGAAAAATTTAGTGATATTAACTCACGCCTCCTGAAACTGGTTTAGATAAACTTCACTTCAAGTTGTCATTGAGATTCAAAGCTGTGAAACGTGCTAGAATATATCAGTGAACAGCTGTAGGCTTTGCATCTCCCAGTAAGTTAAAAACAAGTACGCATCTCTCTAAAGATGTCAAAGGTGACTTGCTTTCACAGATCACATGGCAGGTTAACAATTAATCTATGTCTGGACTAACATGTCTCTTAGAAGAACTGTTTGCTGTTATGTTTGATTACTAAATGCCTTTGATAATGACAAGGTAGTCCCAGGAGCTGTGTTTGAGTTGGATTATAAATATTCAGCAAAGGGGGCTGTCTGGTTCATGAATCCACTGGGAATATCCTCCTTGCTCATTCACCACATTCTCTCAACCTCAATCTAACACCCAAGTGTCATCAAGCAAGTTTCAATAAGCTGAAAACAGTGTTAGTATTGAGCAATTAATTGACCGGAGAATAGCTGGTGGCTTAAACACAAGGTGTTTAAAGCTTTGTTTAAGTAGTCCACATCCTGGTACTGGAACTGTAATATTTAATTGTGCTTTTTAACAAGGCTCCATTGCAACTTCTGTCTCCAAGTGGCATTATCAATGATGGCATTGGTGACCTCAGGTTGTAATGGGGCAGTCCATGAAGTCAATACCTTTTGTGTCTCATTCACCCTTGTTATAGTCTAACCTTTTATTGTAGAGTTTACTGTTGCATTTTCAATTAATTAACTTAGATGTTCATGCAATATATTGTTTTAATAAAATATAATGAAAAAAAAAATACTACAACAGGGTTGTCGATGTGGTCATGGGGTTAGCCATAACAGGAATGATTGAGGAATAGTTTAAAAAAAAAATCGACATATTCTTCATTATTGTTTTTCTGAGTGGCAGACCCTATTTCAAAACTTTCAGAACAGACACACAGATCCTATTGATACTCAACTGTGATTGGCTGATCCCTTCTTTGGGATGCAGGAAGTGCAGGAAATACGAATGCTTCGAGTTACGAAATGTTCAAGATACGAAAGGTCTCGTGGGAAAGTTTTTGCTTCGAGATACGAAGAAAAATTAGAAAAATAGTTATGCTTGTTTGTCTGACACTGCACTGCGTTTCCAGGGTCCTGGTGCTCCTATCTCCCAGTGCAGATAGTGCAAAAAGGGTCTGGTACGCTTTAAATCAGTTTTAAATCGAGCTAAACATTATGAATAGATTACCAAAAGTGTGCTATAACAAATGTTAGAGTCAAGGTGTCGTAAAAGAAATAACTGTTATAATGTGGAAAGTGCTGTTCTGTAGCACAAGTTAGAGAAATCTAGTGACGTGTTCTCAGAAGCGTCTCCCCATCTGTCTGCGCTTGTGCTTGAAACCGTTTTGGTCTTAGTAATTCGTGAATTTATCTTGAGAAAATTATCTTTCTGCCATCCGTTCCACCTCCTCTGACACATCGCTTCACTCATGGTAAGGTTTCACATTTGTGTACATATTACGTATTTTACTGGTGTTTTATTCTGTTTTATTATCATTTATTACATTAACAATGTGTAGATTTAAGGATTGAAGAAACGTTACTTGACTTTTCTCTGGTTTTCCATTTTTTTTTCATCAACTTATACTGTTGTTTCTGAGAGCCGCTGCACGGAATAGGCATTTTACATGTAAAACTTGGTCTGAAATGTTCGCGATACGAAAGCCACCCTGGAACGGATAAATTTTGTATCTCAAGGTACCACTGCACATTGAATAATGATAAAAATAATAGGAATTGAATGTAGTAAATGACATGAAAACTAATTTAAGCTCTGCAATTGTAAGCTTCACAAGGCCTTTTGTTTTTGTTTTTTTTATTACGATAAAAGCATATTAAATTAATTTTTAAGTGTGAAAATGCTGGGATTCAGTGAGTGAATGTGAAATATTTAGATAAACACTTTCAGACTGCAAGGGTCAGCCACGAGATCATTGCAACAAGGCTTCTTCATCCAGATGTTGCACAATTTTTTAGATAAGGAGAGGAATTAGTTATCTTGTAGGATACCAATTGGCCATTGCTTAAAATAAGCAGCTCTCACCAGATAGAAACACTTGGAGCTCTCAACATTGCCTTTCTGCATTGCATGAGGATGATAATCAGCAAAGCATGAGGGCATACTGTACTGATAATATGTTTGGAAGGAAGGCAGCTTAGTGCTTTGCACATATTGGCATTACCAGCATGTGCTCCAAGGCTCACTGCTTTTAAAGTGAGAGTATAGCAACCTGTTTGTAATGCGTCTAGTCTTCCAAGCATGAAAGTTTGCCAAATAAATTAGTATTGTCTCATGGGAAATGTGTTATTTGGAAACATGCAAGGACGTGTTTCTTAGTTAGATAAACATGCACTTATGGGGTCATGGACTGCCTGTCACTGAATGTTTATTTAGCTTTCTCCTTCAACCAAAGGGACTTATTGAAGCAGTCAACCTTTTTTATTCTGAACATCAGGGTGTCTGTGATCTCTTTTATCATTCTCCATTTAAAACACATGAAAACACCATCTTGGGTTGATTTTTAGCAGTCAGTATGTAAATCTGGAGAACTCATCAAAGTATAACCTCTTTGCTTGGGATGAACGCCACTGCTAATATGTCCACATGCGCCTGTGGTGTTTTGGTTAAGTGAGAAGTGCAACACTGTGCTGATCTTGTCCTTCACATCTAAATGTTTACGGTCGGCAGAAGCACTATGTTTCTCATTCAAATGCAGCTCAAAGGAAGTTTAAAAAGAGCCTCTGAGCCTCTGAGATAATGACAAAGATCAGGCTCCGGAGATTTATTTTTCCCCTCAAGCCTGACACTTACTGCAAGGAAGCGGAGGCTACATTTAAGATAACACACAGATTTGTTTACTTCACTTGCTTTTGTTCTGTTTTGTTACACCTTAGTTCTACCCTTCAGTGTTGTTTACCAAATTTAAGCTAAATAATTACTAATTAGAAGCTATCTTCTAAACTAACTAATTACTAATTTTTACATGGATTTACCAGGCCATTCACTTTTCCAGAATTCTTAAGGACTATGGCTTTAAATCATTAAAATCGCTTTATCGTTGTTGTTTAGCTATAGATGTCCCTGTACACACTCATACAGTTCTATAAAAGAACAAAAGACGAAATTTTGTTTCATGGATGAATTCTCTTTGTGCATCTGTGCTGTGATCACTCGAAATCTGCGTATGTTTACTGTTACTGTCTTAATTTTACTGAAAATGTTGCAACTGATTACCTCAAACATATCAGCTGATGGCAAAAATGATGGAGGTGTTTTGTGAAAACCCAGAAAACGTCAGATTATGTCCCTGCTTAGACCTCCTGCGACCTTGTCCTGAATTATAAGGTTTATTTTGGGGACCACATTACCCAAATTCTCTGTTCTCTTCGCTGGTTGCCTGTCAACTTTTGTATTAGTTTTCTGTTCTAATATATACCTTTTTCTCTTGATTTTATCTGTCTTTTACTCTAGGGGGACTTTGATCCATACAGCACTTCCGTCAACTTTTGCTGTTTTAAAATGTGCCTAAATAAAGTAAAGTAACAGTTACAGTTACCTTAGATATTATTTATCAAAGGGTCAGAAATGAAGAAAATAGAAGGTTTAGAACCTTATGAAGTAGGGGAAATATGAGATGCCCTATTAAACTCTGTCCCTATGCCTGGCATGACAGAATGATTTGAAGTCGCTGTGAGAACACATCATTTCACAGAGTGGTTGAAAAGGTCTCGTTATTGCTTCTGGAAAAGCTAGACGACTGGGTGCTGCTCTCCGTACAACTGATTTCTCAGCTCCCATACTGTACAGGCTGAAAGGACCTTGAGCACAAAGGAATATTTCTAAACCTAGTTATTCTAGAATGTCCCCATTATTCTTTATTTAAAATGCAGATTCAGACTCCAAAATAAGCAAGGTGATTGCTTGTCATCTCTGCTCATGTTGGAAAGTATCAGGATTTTGCCAGTGTTCTGCACTGTCCTTGAGATAGTGCCTTGTATCTTACCACACCTTTCATTCTTTCTGTTCCTCTAAAATATGTTACTCGAAGCAGTAATTCTGCTGACAGACAGAGAGAGCAGAAAAGCTGCCGTTATTCTGTTTGAAAGAAAAATATTCAAGAATATTGAGTGAAGCCAGAGTTTGACTTCTTTTTCTTTCTTTAGCTTATCTTGGAATGCAGTTGTATGATCATTCTTAAAGCTTTCCTCCTATTGTTGATTAGTTTCTTCTTTAAATTGAATGTCTATTATTTGTAGAATATCTTCTTATCCCAGCTGTGCATTTTGTTCATTAAAAACTCATTATGGCAAGCCATTTGAAACTATTGTGTGTTAGAATCAGGGAATGATGCATATATCATAATTATTCAGATTCACTTATACCAAAATAGTTAAACATTGGATTTTTTTCCTGACTTTTGCCATTTTGGTGCCTTAAAGCCAGTTATTATAAATAAGGATGTCCCGATCATTTTTTTTGCCTTTGAGTCAGAGTATCTGATTTTGAGTATCTACCAATGCAGAGTCCGAATCTGCTACTTTTCTCATTTGCACCTATGTGACAAAGCTTTTTTTGAGACAATGTCTGAAAAGCCATTCAGCCAGAACGATCAGTCACTAAAAGTCGCTAGGAACATCTTCAAAAGTCTCTAGATTTTTTGTTAAATTTTTAAAAAAGTCATTCTCAAAATTCTCAATATAGTGACCATCGGGGGCTGTGTGCTCCTGTTGGAGTAGCATGTGGTGACGTCATTGGAACATTACCCTTTTGCCTGTCATTATGAGCCTTTCCTGACTGACCATTGTTGTGGTTGCAACCGCATTGTGTAGAGATCTGCAAGTATTCACTGTTCATTTATGCCGAGACCATGTCATTGTGTTCTTTCTTGGAGTTTGTGCTGATAAAAGCTATTAAAGAAGCTGAATTGTACAACTGTTGTTGTGGTTGCTACAGCACTGGACAGGTTCTACCAGAGTTCACTATTCACTATGATTGGAACATAAGACTCTATCACTTTTGACAGCGTTTGTGTTAATGTAGTTTGTCAAAGAAGCTCATTGTCAGTGTCTTTGTGCATACTGGTATGTCCAAGTCCTGATCTGGAGGTGACTTACAGTTCTGATTGAATATGAAACCATGTGAATGAATCGGGACATCTAAAAAAATAAACAATGGAATCAACACGTAATTATGTTTAAATAATCATTTAAATGCAGAAAGGCTGAAAATCAGATCAGATTTGCAGAAATATTTCAGAGAATATTCTATAACGACTTCAAACCTGAATGACTTTTATTCTGTAGGTCATTGTCAGTTATGATTTAAGGCCTCTGCTCACCTATCCAAACCGAGATTCGCACAAACCATTGGATGGCTCCTCAGCAAGGTGTTCTTCCGCTGTATCATGGAAATATTGAGGTAATGACACTGCCAATCTGAATATGGCATTTGGGGTCAAAGGCAATAGCGCACCACAAACCTCCTTTCTCAACATTTAGTAGATCTTTATGCAGTTTGTCAAACAGCTCCCTGTGATCAGCCACCAACAGGACTATAAACTGCTTGACATCCATGATTTTTTTTGATGCATTCTTTGATTTTTCTCTTTTGTTCTTCTTCCTATTCTTCGTCTTTTTCCCTTGTTTACTGCACGAAGTTGCTATGAAATGTGGGATGAGCTGTTACAGCCTACTCACATCATCAAAAGAGCCAGCTTTCATAGTTCATTCTCGTTGCTAAAAAACAATCGCCTTTTCAGCAAGATGTGCACACTCCCATTTGCGCCCAAGCAAATAAATATTAGGAATAATATTATAAATCTACTCACTCACTACTCACAAGTTTAATGAGGAGCTGGGAATTAAAGGGTTAATTTAAGTTAAGTGCAGGAGCAGCATGTTATTTCAACAGGTCTTTATTAAAATACAAAAACAAACAGAAAAACTTGTCAAGAGTTTTTATGGGTCACAAATGCATCTGACACTGTCTGATCCTGATAATGCACATGACAAAACGCCAAAAATATGCACAAAAATATGCACAAAAATATTTTGTTTTATTTCAATTGCCCCTGAAAACATGATTCAAGGTATTTAAAAAGATATCAGTTCCCAAAATATTGCAGGGATAAACTGCAACCACTTAAAAATAATCACTGAATAATTTCAAGTACATTAAATTGACTCTCTGCAAGCAGTGTACTTGTTATTCTTTATTATACAGCAAAAGTAAAAGCATAAAAGTTTATAAATCACAAAAACTGATATGTCACTGCAGCATACCTTTCCATATGTTTGTAATTAGATTGCTTTCCAGGATGGGAAACAACTTCATCTTGAGGGCAAGTCTTTGACTGTAGAGTTCCATTATTATTCCTTCCTGCATGTCATTCCACATGCTGCCAATGCTTTCCTAGATATTCCTTTGTACGCAAAGCATGTTGACATGTTCCTGAGAGTGATGGATTACCAGATACAAACAACTTGATGGAGGGCTGGAGAAGCGGATGGGGATGCAGGTCACTGTGAGAGATTAGACTTGTTAAACAAAGAGTTGAAACAACAAAGCCCTGGAGTCCATTGTCCTTGGCAATGCATTATGTATTGGGAGGGTTCTAGTACAGTAATCAAAGGGCATCTTGACTGTTGTGGCATTTACAGAAGAATGACGGGAGGAGGGGTTGGTGGATTTTTTTGAACGATGGATGGTGTTTAAAATTAGTTTCTAATCAGTAATAAGAGAGTTAGAACAAAGACCTGATTAAGGAATCTCATATACTGAGGCCTCACATGGTTTGAATTGGGCAAAACAATTTGATTTAATGAAAGATGAGTGAGGCTAAATGTCATTAATGGGTGGTTTTTAGACAATTACTGCATGAAGTTTCAACCCAGACGTATATACAAGGCAATCCTGTATGAATTGCTTTGTTTACAATATACATCAGAGCCCTGATTACACTTTTGATGTTTAATCTCCAGAGTTGGTTCTCAGGGTCACTTCTAGCTAGTTAGTGGTTATTATAAGAAGTATTTGCATCATAGCAGAAACTCATAAACAATTGTGTTTAACTTAAAAAAATTCTCAGAATGTGTTTCAATAGTGATGTTTGATGGAATAAATATAATGTATTTGAAACACCAAGGCTTGGTAAACTCAAAAAAGCACCACTGTTGTTGCATTCATGCATTTTGCACAATTCCTTGTCATGCGTTTTACTTTTCCACTCATACTTTTTGATTATTTATTCCCTCGATTCTCATGTCTCTCTGCTCCTGCCCCCCCCCATCCTGTTACTCTGCTAATTGACTGCACACCTGTATCTCGTTTGGTCTGGTGATTTCCCTTTATATGTCCCTGTAGCTGTTTTTTCGTTTCTTGTTAATGAACTGACTAAGACTTATGTTTACATTCGAGGATTCTTATGACTACATTATTTTAGCTTTTTTCTGAAGGTATTTGATGTTTTTTAATGTCTCTGTTAAAGCCTATTTTCTATTGTTGTTCAATAATTTAGTTAGTATCTTTAGTCAGTATCTACTAGTCTGCTTTAAGTTTTAGTTGTTTTGTGGTGTTTAGTTTGTTTATGAAATAAATAAATTAATAATAGTGCCTTCTGCTGTATCCTGCATTTGAGTTACATTTCAATATCTCACCCTCACCTTGGTAGGTCATATCATTAAGTTGTGAAGATTTCATGTAAAAATAGTGACTACATTTTGTTAAGAGAAGGTGCTTTTCCACCCACTGTGGAAAATGTGGTATTTTCCACCAAAAAATGTATAATTAAAATGGATAATGCGGTTTGTCAAAAAGACTTCTACGTATCATTTATGCAAGTTCATTATTCCATAGAAGGCTCTTCATATGGCCAATATCAGCAGGTATCAACAGTATTCATTAGGAGTGTAACGGTACGCTAAAATCGTATTCGGTTCGGTACAGTGTCTTGGAGAGCTCGGTTCGGTTAATTTTCGGTACAAAATAATAAGAGCTTACAAAATCTTTATTTTGAAAAGCTGCCAATACACAATAGAATTCTTGCATAAAATAAATAAAAGTGACACATTTGGGTGATATTTTAAATAAATTATTTACTGCAACTAATTAGGACCTGAAACTTTTAACACTAGCAACAGCTTCAGCTTGTATATCAATAAAACAAACTATTCAAGTAAGTTTCTGGCTAAAAAGATTAACCTACCCACATTTTCTGAAGAGAGCATAGATCTGGTTGCAGTCACAATATCTCCAGCAGTAGAAAATGTCGATGTGTTGCCTGCCCGATCTCCGTGGAACAATGTCGGCATACAACCTTAAATTTATCCACTCGTCTATCCCCGTTATGTCTTTTAACAGAGAAGCCAAAGTGTTCCCAAACAGGAGACCGTAGCGAGGTGGGAGGGTCTTCAAGCTCTGGCTTCTCTTTCAATGTTGCCATTTCTCACAGCTACCCGTGCAGCTCTACTGTGCGTCACTCAATAGCGTCCGTGTGGAAAGTCGCCTAGGAACATTGTTCCGCTGCGCTTAATATCGCGCTAATAATACATTTATATTATGTAATTAAAAAATATACCGAAACGGTACACAAGTGTACCGAACCGAACAGGCTGCACCGAAATGGTTCAATACATCCCTGTGAACCGTTATACCCCTAGTATTCATATGTTTCAGTAAGGGAATAGTCCACCTACTAGCAGCCCTCAGTTGGTCCTTCCATTTCTTACGCAGATCATAATATTGGCATCCACTGACGTGGAGTTTTGTACAATTAAAGTATTGTTTTCCTGGTCAGGTAAGCCGTTATTAAATAGCATGTTAATGTTGTGCATATTTCTTATATTAGCAAACACCCAGCATGAACACCCAGACTATGTTGTTGGATGAAACTCACTAACATACAAAATTTCACTTACTCGAGTCTCTGGTACCTACTGCCTCAAGTGAATGGTTTGCCGTTCAGAATGATGGAATAATATCCATAATAGGGGTCTTGAGTCCTTGTTATTAATTTCTGAGGCCTGAATTTACAGAGCTTAGTGGATTTTGAAAATAAAAATGTAAACCACCCTACATGGGTAATGAGAATAAGGCTGCTAATTTACAAGAAATCAATTTTCATTCATAGACAGATAGTAGAGTGCCATACCCATTTAAAATTAAACGGCTTCAGGCCCTCGTTCCAAGTGCTGACTTCATAGATATTATTTATGAAAAACTGCTTAAAGAAAGCTAGACATTATAAAAGATTGATGCAAGGGAAAATGAACAACAGTGAAACCCAGGCAGAATTAAAAATACAACATTTAATGCTCCTAGAGATTCTTGTTTACTGGTTGTCCTGTATTGGTGAATAATAAGTGCATAATAAGTGTATAAAACAACAACAAAAATGGTGCTCAGATTATAAACTGTGAAGTGAAATCTGTAAGGATCAGTTATTGTGGTTTTAGAAAGCACACTGATTATATAAACAGTATATAAACTGTTAGGGAACAGTTAGGGAATACATTTCTATTATTCAATTTGTTTCTTAAAATCTTCACAAATTACAGGATCTTAAACAGGGTTTTCTAGACATTTTAAAATCATGAAAACAATAATTTTATGCTCGTTTTCATGTAGCAAATACATATTTGTCTGAAAATGTAATTGAAATCACAAAAAACAATTAAGAAATTGTTTTGTGTTAGATTTCATGTCATAAGTGCATATATAGGTCTGTAATATAAGTTATATAAGGTATTGAAAATCACAAAAACTGCTTTTTTTAAAAGGAAAAATGTAGACTAATAACATTAATGATTCACAATACTGCCTTGTGTATGACACATGTTTATATGTTTACAAATGTACAAACAACCAGGAGTTATAGTTGTTGATCTTCCAGAACCATTTGGTTGCTAATTTGATGTTCTTTTCAAACGTTTATAACTAATGATATTTCAGGGAAAAAAAGTGTTCACATCAAAATGATTTTTTTCCTTTATTTCTATGGGACTTTTTAAATCTTTGTTGGTGGAGATGATTTATAGTTATAGTTGGAGTTGAGTTTATTTATACAGTGATTTATATTTTATAGATTTTATAGTCAATTTATGGCACACAATCTTGCATTTGGATTTTGTTATCTCAACCAAATCCGAGAAAATAAATCCAATGTGTTAAAATGGGTCATAGTCAAATACTTTCATTACATATCCTTTCATTAGTGTGTTCAGTGGAAAATGCAAAATCGTTTCCTTAATCAGGTATTCTATGAGATTGAACAATCCTTCATGCTGAATTTTTATACGTAATTAAATAACAATTGTGGTTGCCCTGAGAATTCCTATAATTGCCATTTTGAGGTTAAAATGTGATTTTATGACTAGCTAAGGCCATATGGTTAACTGAATTCCAACCTTGACCTTGGTTCGTCATCACAGATATGTCATTGAATGCCAGTGGGCCATGAAGGCTTTTGAGAAGATTAAGAATGCGATCATTAGAGTGATTGAATCTGCAGTTAGTGGATGATTATTACTGATTATTATGGCATTCTCCATGTCTGTTTAGAGGTCTGCGTCTAATTTACCTTAAGATTCTTTGGGAAAATCTAACAGTTTTGCATTTATGACTAACAGGTTGGTGGTATACATTAATAGTGTTGGCCAACCCTTGGAAATCTGTCTCATTCAACTGATATTGTGGTACCGTCAACAGCACCAATTTCTGGATTCCTACGTAGCTGTAATTTTTTTTTCTGTATTAATTTATATATTAAAGTGCTTTTAACATATCAAACACAAATCACATATTTATTTGCTGTGTGGGCCACTGTATAAATAAATGGTTTTCTAAAGGTTTTGAAGGTAATGTTTTGTTATTAGTTTGAAATTACACATTTTTGAGGCCTTTAACCAAGAATTTGCACACTACAAAACCAGAGCCTTCATTCTCCATTCCAACTCACATCTGTCTTATAATGGTTTCAGCTAAAGCTGGATTTATACTCTCCCTAAATTATTTTGTGTTTCTCTCTAAGTAATCTAAAGTAGTTTCTATGTTATGATATGTGCCTTCTTCGCTCACATTTTGTGTGTTTGCTGTGTAATAGGAAAAATATTTTGTATCCTTTAGAGGTTCACTGTACACGACAGTTGCAAAAGACCAAAAGTCCGTAAACGACAATCTTAAATTTTACCGCATACCATCAGCCCACCCTGCTTTTAACACCAACCGTCGATGACAGACAGCCATCAGAAGAGCCGATTGGAGTGAGGACAAAATTAAAAATGCAGACTCTGCAATTCACATTTTATATTAGGTAAATTCAGTATGTTCACTCTGTTTCACTCTGTATATTTAACCCATGAGTTGTATGCTTATTCAACAAAAGAATATTGAACAATATAAAAGCTTGATGCAAGCTAGCTTTAATTCTTTGTCTCTCTCTGCATTTTATAACTTGAGGTAGATATGTGTTCCTAGTTGTTTGTGTTAAGCTCTTGCAGTTTTCCTGTTTTTCCATGTTTGTTTTTATTCTTTCTGCTTTCCACAACATTGCAACATTGCACAAACTTTGATTTAGATTCACCTGATCTGAATGTTGTAGAAAATGGAATGAAGCAAAAGCAAAACGTTCCAAAGAGGAAGCTCCTTTTTATCTGTATCCTAGTGTTTTTTTGGAAATCTGTGTATTTTCTGCTCATTTTGTTCATGAATCTGTTTCAAGTCTTGCTCGAATCTCTGGTTTTGATCCTGCAGATGTTCTGTAAGCATCAGAATCTGTTGAGATCAGAGACATGGTTTGTATTGTAACCATCTGCTTACAGATGACCTAATGATGATCTAACAGAGCAATGGCAACACTTGTGTCAGCATCCACCCATGAACATTTGTTAGCATGCGTAATGCATGAAGAAGCTTCACAAACAAATCAATACTGAACTCGATTTCGCTCAAAGAGTAGACTGCAGAAGAGAGAAATTATATTTTAAAAGCCTATCAAAATCTGCTATGTGGACTGAATTGTCACAAAGACTTCATTCATCACAAAATGCATCTTAGCGATGGTTCACACGTGTAATTTGCCACAGTAACAGTTTCCTGCTTTAATGGGGTAGTAATAATGACACATGGTTGCACAGAAACATGTCATGTTTGCTTTTGTACAAATAAACAAACGTCGTAAGACTCACACATCATGAAAGGGCATCAGTCACATTTTATGGCTGTGAAAGATAAACAGGAAAGCTGGGAATTTTTTGTAGCTGATTGCAGAGCGATTTGGTTGTTTGTCTTGGGGTCAGTTTTTGTTTTCTGTAATGTCGTGTGGATGTATTATAGGTCTCTCTTTGTCTCTTGCAGTGTTTCCGCTGCTGTTTTTAGAAAACTATATTTGCACTTCTTTTTGTACAATGCTTAAACATGTTGGTATGTAATGAATGTACTATGTTTTACATTAGTATTTTTTAATTGGTTTATCATATTTGATGTGACACTATGTGCACCTTGCAAAGAGTTGCAATGTGGATGCGACTTGAAGCATCAAATGTTTATATTTCCCTTCCCTCCGATGTTGCTGCACAATGCCCCATCATTATTCTCTCTGGCAACAACAGAAACGGCCACAACAACGAGACAAAAACGAGAGTGAGTATGTTTGAGAGAAGCGATGACTTCCGAAGATAACCCTGTTTGTAAAGAGTCTGCCGAATTGCACAGAAAATTGGCAGTATGGAAGTATTTTGGGCTTGAAGCAGTTAACATGTTATGCAAGTGGCACTACAACGTGCAGCAACACCACCAATCAGCACTTAAAGAAACATCTCTAGGTTTTTTTAGGTCTCTAGAACATCTCTCACACACAGTCAACTTATTTTGTAATTATAAAACTAGAATTTGAGAACAACTTCTCTGAAATCAATCATTTGCAGCGTAATTGATCTCTCTCATGATGTGTTGACAGCAGTAAGTCAGCTAAGTTCATTGTAGCTGTCAATCACATGACCCCGCCCTGTTTTTTTTTAGGGGAAAATTGGCCCATCGTGAGCCACACAAATATACACTTGAATAAATAAATAAACTATTGATCTTTGTTCACTTTATAGATAAAAAATTGTGTAAATAACGTAATTTCTAAGAAAATCATTTTAAAATTTGGCTTTTATTGGCCAGAAATCATTCTGCAGCTAGCACCATGGGAGCGATTTGGCTTCACTCCGCCAACCATGTGAGACACACTTGGTCGAACCTCAGAGCCTTATCTGTCTCACAGCTCGAATTATTTACGATTTTATGCTGGAGAGATACTGTCCAATGTGATCCATTTTACAACTTGCAATAACAATTTGATATTTCCTCAAAACTGCGTAGCCCTAATTCAAATCATTAATTGCTATTTTGAAGAATCTAAAAACTCATATATTCCTCATATATTGGCTAATGTGTTCCTTCACCCCTGAAAATAAGCAGATGTTCATGCCACTTCCATGGTCCCGGGTCTGTGAAATCACCACAGTTTTGCCACCTGTGCAGTTGTGGAATTTCCTCACCGCTAAATACTCCAGTGAACTCTTAGAGGTATTGGAACTAAATTCAAGCAACTTTCTAGAGAAATGCAGATGTCCATGGTTCAGTGGACGAGTCTGTGGATTATCAACTACCAGGAGAACTTGCCTGACTGCATTGTGCCAGCCCTGAAATTTGGTGCAGCGGGATGAAGGTATCGTTGTGTTTTCGGGGCGTGGTTTGGAACTTTGAATGCTCCATTCACCCAACTTTGTGGGAATAGTGCAATAATTATTAAAGAACACTATGAGCAGGAGAGGTCGGTGGTCAGGGTGGGTTGTTTTTACATATTCATAAAGTACCACAGCTTGGGATGATGAATTAATGTCATAAATCTGTGGACAGTGCCCCCCCCCACCACCACACACACACAGTGGTTGAAACTGTGCATGAAATTAATTTGGAAACCTGAAATAATTGAATGCAAACAGGCATGTTAGATATCGCAAAATTTCTACATAACTGTATTAATTATTGTTTATTCATTCATTCATTTTCATTCCCGCTTATTCCCTTTCGGGGTCACGGGGGTCTGCCGGTGCCTATCTCCGGCACACATTGGGCGAGAGGCTAATTATTGTTTAATTTCATTTAATTATTTAATGTTTTGATGAATCAGCTAGCATTAAGTAGCTTTCTTTCATAACTCTTTTTTCTTTCAACCATTCAGTTCATTTACACAAAACATTAAATGTTTGCTTCTGAATCTAATACTCATAAACCTCATAACCCTCCAATAGTCAATGTAGAAATAAACTGTGACACATGATGAGAAGATTTTCATCTTCATGTCATTTTTACATCTCTAAACTCTCTCCTTTCATTGAAGAATTTCATTTAACCTTTCCGCATGGCTCATTTGAAAAGACAGATTTTTCCAGCAAGTTGGTTTGGTTCATTTAATTGAATCCCTTGAATTCACAATGAAGGATGAATAACTTAAAATGTCAAGTGACGGAAATGTCTCTTTGCCAAATTTTGTCTTTTTGCATCATGGTTTGTTGGAGCATCTCAGATTTACTTTTAATATCCGGCTGCTAATAACAGATTTCAGAAATGATGATGATTCAGATACTGGTTCTGTATCACATCTGCCTTTTTGACTGAGTCTAGCTGTTTTCCTCTGTACATCTTTTGTGCTATAAGATATGAATCAGACTTCATGTCTAGCTTAGTTCTGAATCTTTTCAGGATTTCTTGTCACCTTGTATTCCCTTGTCCAATTTGAACTTTCGTTTATTCTGCCTGGGGCCTGTAAAACAGGTATTTTCTACTTTTTCCTTCAGGATCGGTGGAGAGCTGCTGTTTGGCCGGTCAGAAATGGGCTGATGAGAATCAGCATTGCAACCAAATGCCATTCGAAACAGATGACCCCATCTCTGTGTGTGGGTAAGCTAGACAATCAGTTCAGTGTAATAGATATTTGTCCTAAATAAACCACAAATTGCTAAACAAGTGTGTTGCTGGTAAAGGTAACCATCCACCGTCACAAACTGTTTGGTTGTAATAAATATTTGTACATAAAAGGTTTCTGAGTTTCTGGCTCCTGATAGACCCTTGCCACTTTCATCCATGATATGGTGACATTTCTGAATTCTGAGCAACAGGGAAAGCAAAAGAGCTGTCAAAGGACCTACTGAAAAGGTAGTTGAACTGTACAAAACAGTAAAGGGATATAAAACAATATCTAAGGAACTGGGAGAGCCAATAGGGAGTGTTCAAACTCTGATTAAGAAGTGGAATGTGAAGGATTGTGTTGAAACCAAACATGGTCAGGTAGACCGACAAACATTTCTGCTACAACTGCCAGAAAAATTGTAAGAGATGCAAAAAAAAAAAAACACATCAAATGACTTCAGTTGAAATTTAAGGATTCAAGGATTTTTTATTTTCATATTATGTTATGATATGAAATTAAGATCCAGGTCCCGCATAAAACCACATAGAGATAGCAAAATTGTATAAATATAGGATTATATATACAGATATACATATGTGCTGAGATATAAATATATACATATGTGCTGAGATATAAATATGTATGTACAACAGTATAAATAAGAGCAGACAGAGATAGATATTAAGGTATAGAGGTTATATTACACATTTGTACATTGCACTTATGGGATTATATTGCACCATAAAGTATATATATATATATACTTTTCTACTAACCCTTTCTACACAAAAGCTACTCCATACAGCTTAAGAGACTACAAATCCCTGGAAGAAAGTTGTTTGGAGTGTTGGAGTGACACAGCTATATACACTATATTTGGAGAGAAGTAATCATGAATAGAACAATAGACACTGATGTTTTGGGGATGTGTGAGCTCCAATGGCACAGGAAACTTGGTCAAAATCGATGGGAAGATGAATGCAGCATGTTATCAAAGGATACTTTAGGAATATTCTCACTCATCAGACCGGAGCTGCACACCAAACGTTACTGTATATTCCAACACGACGAAGATCATAAACACAAGGCCATGTCTACTTTTCATTGGTTACACCAGAACAAAGTGAAGGTTCTGGAGTGGCTCTTCACCTCAATATTATTAAACCACTCTGGGGAGACAGCCCAAGATTTTATCAAAGTTTGAGGCTTTTTACCAAGAAGAATGGGCTGCTTTACCAACAGAGAAGATAAAGAACCTCATCAACAACTTCCCGATAAATTTCAGGCTGTTTTGGATGTTAAATGGTGGGCAAACAAAATATTAAGAGCTTTAGTAAACTTTTGATTATTGTCATTTGGAAAGTTTCTGTTATTATGATTTAAATGAGTAAACACAGCTGTTTGACAATAAATGGCTTCACTCAACCACTGACTAAGAGTAGGAAAAAAGGTTTTTTTGTGTTATCGTTCACGTTTTCTGTAAATTTGTGAACACAACTGGTTTAATGTACCTGTATATGGATGCAGTTGTGGGAGTTCATTTGGGAACAGTTTACAACATATCCTTATATCAAACAAAAACATGGCATGCAATTGTATTTGGTTTATAAACCTATCTTTTTCATTTATTTTCTTTCAATTTGTGTTTATATTAAAGTGTTTCTGAATGAAAAGATAAAACAGCAGGTTTATAGTATTTATCATGAAACTGTTATGTCACAGTGTGGTGCAGAAGCAGTGCTGTTCAGGAGCTCTGCGAGAGAGCCGGTGTGTGGCGGGCATAAATGCCGCAAAGGCTGGACAAGTCTGTGAAGGAAACAGTCCATTCTGTGGAGAAGATTCACAAATAGTAAGAATACACTCTGCAGTTTTAGCAATGCAGAGACTAAATAATGGTTTGAGGGAATGTTACCAGTGCAAATGTTTTTATAATAAAGTTAAATTCCATGAATGTTGTATTTTCACATGTAACTTTGCAAGTCACATGAGCAGAAGAGGCATGGCTTTAGTCAGCCATTATGAAGTGCTAGTCTAGAGGGATCTAACATGTGTTCTAAAGGATTTGAAATGTTATGTCCATAATAGTGATTGGGAACCCTTGATGACAATCCGAATGTGCCAGAATTGACTGCCTCACCGTGAGAATCCAGAGTTATTAGAAATTATGGTTAGATGGATTTTTTTTAATTCCCTGTGTATTTTAACTGTTATTGAACAGTCAAACACTTGTAGATTTAGAACAAATTATAGATTTCAATTATTGGGATACATTGTATTACATTTTAAGGCATCTTTGAAAGTAGTATTTAATGGATTTCTATATGTAATGTAGTTTGCATCCTCCATCACCCCTTTAAAAATGTATATTTACTGTATTTTGCTGGAAATTGATGGCACATTTATGTAAACATTCCGTAAAAAAAAAAACTAAATTATGTGATTTTCTATCAAATAAACAACATAAATAATTTAATTTGAAACTTTTAAAAGTCAATTTGTTAAATTAAAATATAAAACTTCCCCAGTGTTGGTTTTTTATATACAATAATGCCATTGAAAAGTGAACACATACAGAAAACATGTGAATTAAAAGCTGTTTTTTACAGTGAACATATGAGGATTTAAACGGCAGTTTAAAAATAGTAGTTCCAAATCTGAAGTGTATTCATTTCACAAAAGCCCATAATCAATTTTCCAAAAAAACACAATACTTACTGTGTAATACATTCCTGGTTCCCAAAACCATATTAAACACCAATCTAGTTTTTCCACAATGCCATAAGTCCATTAAACCATGCGAAGCGCAAAGAAGATGAAGAGGTAGAAAAATGACAGCTGTCATCTGGAGCAAAAGTAATTAGTTGTAAATAAATCTTTACATATTTAAATCTTGATTTGAAATGTATGTTTTTGTTGATTTTTGTTGTTTTATGTTTTGTTGTTTATGTTGTATGAATTTGAGATGCTTCATGAAAGTTTGCTACAGAACATTTAGATTTTCCTCAAACCAATTTTGTTCTAAAGAAAACACATTTTCACTCAAATTCAAATTCAGTTATGGCATTTTGGAAAAAATATAAACTTCATATTCATATCATATTTTTAACATCAAATGACTTTGTAGTAGACCAATTATTTAGTGTAAGATGAGCTGAGTTGTAGGAAATAAAGGCAATCTTGTGTGCTCAATCTCCAACAATTATGAGAAATTGTGTTTATTTCTTTCTTTTTTTTAGGATTGCTGTAACTGCTGTGCATTGGGTCTGCGTCTACAGAGAGAAGGTATTAGCTGTGACGCGCATCAGTTCCTGAGTTACCCATGTGGACATGTCTTCCTCACATGCTGCGAGGACAACGAAGAAGGTCTCAATCTGCCTATGATAAAGAAAAAGCACAGGCCTCAACCGACCGCCCTTCCTAAAAGAGGTGAAACCCTTTCATCCGTCACAGCATGTAACATGTAGATCATGGCTGATTTCCAGTGTCTGTGTTTGGGGTGAGGGGGAGTTTATATCTAAGTTTGACAAACACATGTAGACAGACTGCCATACCAAGAACCGTGATTCAGAGAGACGCAGTATGATTGTTTAACTACACAAGGATTTGGAATGCTTCGGTTTGGTCTGTATTCATTAGCGTATTTGTCTCCTCTTTTGTGTTTAGCGCTGTCTTCATTTGAACAAATCCACCATGATTTAAGGTGTTTTTGAAGCCTGGATAATTTTTGGATGTGTCTGAAGTCTCGCTGCGTCTTGGCTTTAAGTTTCATGATCAGCTTGGTCACACTGCTGGCCGAGAGCTTGACGTTGATGAATCGGAGGAAAGACTGATGCCCAGAGCTGATTGGTCAGGTGTCACGTTACCATTCAGAGTAAGGCACTAAGATGTTGGCAAGCTGTGCTCAATAAGAAGCAGATGGCAAAGCAGTCTGCTGCCTTTCTGTCCATGCCAACAAACTTTCCGTCTGTCTCAAAAGTTTCACATGAATAATTTCACTTTTTTTTGGCAGGATTTGCATGGAGACATTCTTCTTTATTATTTGATCATTTTTTGAACCCATTTTCTGCACATTAAAATTTTTGTGTTTAAATAAATGTAAATGTAAAACTTATACATGGACATGGGAAATAAAAAAACAGCCATCTGACAAATTCTTTTGTAATCTGCCTCTGAGATGGCTCGGAGCAGAGGGTTAAACCCCCTTCAAATTAAGAGTCACATAGCCGTTTGCCATCATTATCAAAGAAATGGGACACCCCTTTAACTCATATGCATGTGAAAGTTGTTAGGCCAAGGAGTAGAAATAGAACTCACCATAAATACAAAAAACTGTCAATCTCTCTTGCTATGAGGCTACATGCAAGAGCCCATCTTAGAGGGTAAATTGACCATGTGAACCGTCAGTCCAGAACTTCACAAGAAAAGTAATCAATGAACATCTGAATGTTCCATCCAAACTTTTGGAGGAAGTGGAATGCTGTAAATGAACCCCAATGTAACAAGTCAAACAATGGGGTGGAAACTATGTGCTTTGGGGGTGTTTTTTTCAAAGCAGATAGGATATTTGCTCAACCTCAAAGGAGCAATGGACGGGGCCATGTGCTATCCAACTTAGAGAGGGAACATTGATAGGGAGCAGCACTGTTTCTGCAGTTTTGTCCTATTAAAAGATATTTTTTCAAGCTGTGTTTACATGTTTATATCCGAACAAATTTACATAAATCATTGAAAAGTATAATTTAACTAAATGTTTTTATTTTTTAAATAATATCTAAAGTTTAAATGGAATCAGTTTTTATCTTCTTGGTTGTAGAGAAAACATTTTTTGCATACATCAGAACAAACCTTTTAGCAGTGTCCGTGATTTTATTTGATCCACTGAGCGCTGCAGTGGCCAGTGCTTATTGCTCAAGTAGCACTCTGGCTGTTATCAGCAAACGCTACTCAATAGAAATAGGTCACAGCTCCTTTGAACGTTACACAAAACCAAGAATTTATCTCTAGTTTTTCCTAAATGGCACATTCCTTTGGCCTAGCTGCCTCTGAAGAGCCTACCTGATATCCGGAGGCAAGGTGAGATTAGTTATACATTATGGCTGCCTTATTTCCTTTTCATAGTCTACACAGTGTATGATAGAAGGCTAAAATAGGTCCAATTAAATTGCTTCCATAGAGACACCCACAGAGAAGCCTTTTCTTCCTCTTAACAGACACTAACCATGTAAGCCCTATCGGTTGCATCAAAGGTTTAAGCGATTTAAAAAACGCTTGAGAGGTAATTATTTCCATGAGTGATGCTTTCTCCAGCCCCCTGCCACCTTACACCCATAGCGTGATTAATTACAGCGGAAATGTTTAATCTCCTTCTCCCTCCATTGCATTTACATTCAGTTAATGATGGTGAGAAATATTTACTTTACACCCGCGTGCTGTGTAAGGTGAAGCAAAGCCTGTTTATTATGTTTAGCCAGACGCTAATTGCTAACTCAGTCGAATGCCTTGCTAAATTGGTGTGCTATGTTGGAAAGACTGTTCATTAACTCTGGCAGTTGTTGCATTGGGTTCTGAGACTAGATTTGGGATTTCAATTTGATTGGCAGATGGAGTACACAGAGGGCAGGATAGTTACAGCTGTAGATGGTAGACAGATGTTGACTAGCGTATGTAACTTTTAAGTGTGGTGTTTACAAACAAGGATTGACATTAACCTTTCATTCTCATGAAACTTATGATATATATTTACTTATAATATATTTATTATTATAGACATGTAACATGTCAGCATCAGCTCTTATTAGAGAATATTCAACATATGCCTCACAGAAAAGTTTCCCTAATGTTTTAACTTGTGTAATCAAACCATGTTTAAGGCACTTATAAAGAGTGTAACTGGGGTTCGAGACTTTATGATATGAATAAAATACATTGTTGTCTTTATTAGTTATTAGAAAAACAGGATGCTGCATGTGGAAAACTGGCCGGTGTTGCTTCCCATAGTCGAGATAACACTCTTTATCCTCTAATGCAAGAGATAGACAGCCTTTTAAAACTCTCTTTTTTCTCTCTGTTTGTTTGATCAGTGTCAGAAAGTCACTTTGGGAAGCAGGCGCTGTCCATTGAGGATGTGGACCCTGCAGTGAATTCACTGGAGAATCAGGAACAGGTTGACAGATGCCAGTTCTCTGCAGGTCTCTGTCATCACACCTGCATCAACACTCGCAACTCGTACCAGTGCGCCTGCCATCCCGGGTACATACTCATGCAGGACGGCCACACATGCATGCCAGGTAAAAGCAGACCCTCATAAACCTACTGACTTCAATGATGCCCTATATACTGTATATGCTCAATTGAATGGGGCTCAATAGCTTCACTGAACAGAAAAAAAAAAACGTTTGCGTCACTGTGTAAAACCTATTCACACATTTTCAGCATGTGTTTTTGACCTATAAAAGCAGTTAAAAAGGTATTAATTTAATTAAATTTGAATGTAATAAATTAAATGTGTGCAATATAATCCCAAATCTGCTGAAACATACAGAATTTTTCACACTGAATTTAGCGAACCTTAAGTTGGTGACACAGTGGCACTGTGGCCTTCCAGTTAGAAGGTTTTAGGCTCGCCGGTGACCTTCCTGGAAGGAGTTTCCATGTTCTCTCTGTGCTTGCGTGGGGAGAACAATCCCTACTGGAGCACTCTTGTGGGAAGAACAATCCCAAAAACATGTGGTTAAGTTAATTGAATAATCTGAATTTCCCCTTAGGTGTGAACATGTGGGAGAATTTTGCGCTACGATGGACTGGCGACCTGTCCGGGGTGTACCCCCGCCTCTCACCCAATATGCACTGGAGATGAATGAATGAACCTAAAGTTACCGTGTGCCAAATACAAAAGCAAAATTATATCCGCAATCTAATTGGTCAATCTTTGTGGCACAGTACAATCTTACTGCAGGTATGGTGTAACATGTTGGGTTATGCACTCAATGTGACATCGTGGTGGTTATATTTACCACTGAGAACCCACAAAGTGTTCCTCAAAGGTTCAAGGAAACGGATTTCCTTAGATTTATGCAAATGACAAGTTGCTGGAAGAGCACTGTGTTTTTTCCAATCATTAACATCCCACTCTCTCTCCAGATGTGTAATGACTGACACCACACACCTTTTGCTTTTGTCTGAATCACAGCAGTTGTTGTCCCATTCAACCATTACACAGCAAAACCATAACAGCACCACTGAATTATGGGATTGTTAAAAACTGTTTTTTTTTTTTCTCAGTTGTCATGGAATCATTGTTAAAGCAGGTGATTGTTAAAGA
The DNA here is from genome assembly GCA_007224835.1 of Danionella cerebrum. NCBI lineage: Eukaryota > Metazoa > Chordata > Actinopteri > Cypriniformes > Danionidae > Danionella > Danionella cerebrum. The sequence goes on from SRMA01025741.1 coordinate 582,136, forward strand.
AAATATCGATTCCCATGTCAGCAGTGGACTAGTGACTAGACCACAGAGAATCTTCACAGAGTTTAGAAATGCAAGGAATGTTGAATGCTGGAGATATGCTTGCAAATCAAATCAAAATAATTCCTCATCTGGTCTTAATTAAATGAAAAGAATCTCCTCTTGTAGCAAAAAAGTCAAGAAAAAGGACTTGTGAGATTTGACTTGTTTGCGTCCCTATTCACAGAGAACCTGGAGCAAGACAACCGGGTTCAAGCGGAAGATGTGCTCTCCACTGTAGCTCCAGCAGAAAAACAAACCACCTCCCAAACTCCATTCTTACCCAACCCATGTGCAGGTACTCAAATATGGACATGTTTAGAATTTGTAACATCAACATTATAGACACATTTTTTAAATTTAACAACCTATATACATAACAAATAATTTCAATTTCTTGTTGTTAAACTAAATAATCAATTCTTTCTGAGGTTTAAGCCTATGTTTGCAGTTTTTTAGTGCTAGTTTGGGTTCTGCTGATCTATATCTCACTCACTTTTGGCGATAGATGGGGGGGGGGGGAAGGCTAAATCTGTCCTCACAAGTTCTGCTAATGATTTATGATGGAGCAACTCAAAGAAACGTCTCTTGGAGAATATGTAACAGAATTGTCTGGTGATGTCAGTGTTTCAATGTGAATGTGCATTTAACTTGTTTTTTATTTGTCATGAGAAAGACATTATTTCAGTGATTTTTAACATTCAGACAAGCTAACTGGTTCTGTATGATCGTACTTTAAAGCACCACATGTGCACTTGTAATTGAAATCTGATGATCACTGGAGGAAAAAATCCCAAACTTGTTTCTTGAACACCCATAAGAACAAACTGAAGATACAGCACATGACAACAGACCATATGCCACAGGATTTAATATATTTCTGCTAAGGGATTGATGGGAGATGTTGAAGGACTTAAGCATTTGCTGGAAGTCTGTGTCTTGTCTGAGGCACTGTTGGGTGTCTGGAAGATCAATCAGTAAGGAAATGAACTGGCTGCGTCTGGACGACTCATTAAGTCAGACTGATTATCATAGTTTAAGAACCAGATTATCATGGTTTAAATTTTAACATTTTCAGGGCAGGATTTCTAGTTTCTGATGGGATTTTTGGTTACACTTTAATAGCTTATTATAGGGGTGGGCGATATCTCGATATTTAAAATATATCGAGATATTTTTTAAACTCGATATGAATTCTGGCATATCGTATATATCGATATAATGTCTATTTTTAATTTTCGCCACTTTGCTTGTTTGCCTTCTCTGTGCTGCGCTCGTCCCCGCCTCCTTGCTTTTGTTTCCCCTCCCTTTGCCTGTCGTCTCAATCAACATGGCGGCGCCCGCAACCAGCCCGGAGGCTACAGAACTTGTTGCAAAAAAAGGACAGCTGGCTCCATTATATGGAAATACTTTGGTTTTAAGTCGTCAGACGAACAACAGACAGATGTCTACTGCCGTGAATGCCGTGAAAGTTGCTGCCAACCAAAGCTCAACTAATCTCCACAATTCGATAACACGGAGTGTAGAATATGAAAGACAGAGCGCAAGGTTTTGTAGCATCACAGTTCGTGACATTTCACAAAGCGGTGGACATGGCACCCATATCCGTCGTTGAACAACGTGGCTTTAAACGTATGCTAAAAACACTTGATCCCAGTCAGATACAGTTTACCCAGTCGTCATTACTTTTCGAGACAGGAACTCCCGCGACTGTACACTACAGAGAGAGCGCGGCTTGCTGCTGAATTGGAAAAGGTTACTTACAACAGAGGTCCTGCAAAGATGAGTTGAGTTGAGTTGTTTTATTTTTGAATGAAAAGAAGGCAATGTGTATTATTTTACAGTTAAATTATTATTTATGTTATCAGGGATTTTGTTTATATCCTCAATGTTACAGGAGCACTTTGTCCCTTCGCACTGCCTGTGTTTTTAGTTGTTTTATTTTTGAATGAAAAGGCAATATGTATTTCTTTATTGTTTTATAATATGTATACAAGGATTTCTGAAAGAAAATTTGCAGAAGCACCTCTGAGCTTCAATAAAAAAAACGACTTTGAAATTTGTAATATTTGTTTTTGCAGTAGTTTTTTTTTTTGGGAGGGGGGGGGTTAAATCCTGTCGATATCGAGATATATCGTATATCGAGATATAGCAAAATATATCGAGATATTTTTTTTGCTTCATATCGCCCAGCCCTAGCTTATTAGTTTAAAGTTAAATCAGAACAGTGTAAAATTAAATTTATTGTGGAAAGGCCTCTACACACTGATCCAAATTGAGATTTGCATGAATCTTCGAGTGGCTTTTCAACAGGGTGCTCGTCATCTGGGTCGAGGAAATATTTGCGGGGACAAAGATGCTTCCTGTCTGAAGATAGCGTTTGTGGTACAACAGATGCACTTCGTGCCACACGGGGAAAGGGGAAAGATGAAGATGACAGAGAAGAAATCAAAGAATACACAGAAAAAATCATGGATGTCGAGCAGTTTATTCTGTTGGTGGCTGAACACAAAATGTGGAGAAAAGAGAGGTTTTGTGGTTCGCTGTTTCTTTTTTGTGTCTGTACGAAAATGTAGGATGAGCGGCAGATCTTTTACGACCTGCTTACGTCATCAAAAGTGCCAGCTTTTATTGTTTGTTCTCCTTGTGAAATACAGATCCGATATGGCAGTGCGAAACTCTTTTTTGGTACCCCTTGTTCGGTGAGATGTGGGATGTCCCGTTAGCACCCATGGTTTTCGATGTTGCATTGTAGCATGAAACTTCAGATCGAAATTTCTGATCGGTGCCTTAAAGTGTCACATGACACTAATGTGTCTATGGGAACTATTTGTGGGTGACATGACAAGACACATACATGTATAAAATGTGCCAGTGTAGACCTTGTAATTCAGGGGTGTCATACTCGCAGCCCACGAGTATGATATTCGATAATTTGTGGTGGCCCCCAGCTTAATATTAATTTTTAATATAAAAGTTTAATGTTAGTGTGGCCCGCGAGTTTGATATGAATAGAGCTTTACAGTGTTTTGTGCGGAGCTGGACGAAACTACCAATCACGGTAGATTATATGGCCCTCAAAGAGCGACATCGAAAGAGTGAGTTTCCACAGTGTTGCCATTGCGTGTTTTTTTCCGTGTCTGGCTGGCTGCCTAGTTTCTATTTGATTTGCTCACAGAAATAATGTTTGTAATGTTATAAAAAATAATAATGTTGGTAAAGTTTAAAATGTTTTTATGTTTAAAAAAATGTATTATGTTAAGCAGCTCTTGGGATTTCGTTAAAATGTAAAATTCACAAAAGCTCTAATAATTTAATGTTCAACATGTATAGTACCGTTAAAAAAATACTGACAACTTTTACTTATAATAATAATTTTATTAATAATCATAATTGTCTTTTATAGCTCCTCAAATCAAGTGGGGAGTCTCCTCTCTCACCACCAACGTGCAGCATCCGCGTTGTGACTGCTGCCATTCTGCTTCAGAAAACACACCGCATGTCTGTTTAATGGTGGAGAGGAGACAGAATGATTAAGTCAATTAGGAGATAAGGGACTGCTAAGAGGACATGATGGATGGAGACCAATGAGTAAATTTGTCCAGGATGTAGGGTATCTATTACCAAACGTTTCAAAGGACACCTGGGGATTTTTATGAGCAGAGATTGTGGAAATGTCTGTCCCATCACAGTACTTGGGTATTAGGACTTACACTCCCCTGGGGTAGTTTCTGTGTAGTCTGGGGTTAAAAATCATAAAACCGGGACACTTTTATAAAATATATAAACTTCTTCTCATTTGAGTACATCTTCAAACAGTAAAAAAACCATTGTCACTCCATGGACACAAGAAGAAATGTGTGTTCTATTTTTTGTGCAGGTAACGGGCCCTGCTCTCAGAGGTGTACTGTAGTTCATAGCCTGGCCCTGTGTTCCTGTTTCCCAGGATTCTCTCTCATGGCAGATGCGCACACCTGTGAAGGTAAAATGCTTATAATAGATAAAACCTAGACATGTACACAGTGCTCTCCTCACAGCTCTTACAAGACACTCTTAAAAGTGTCAGATCACACTCGCCAAGGTCTTGCAAGAGTGAATCATTCATGTATGGCAGTTATACCCAAAGGATTATGACAAGAGATTTGTCATGCCCTGAACATCATGTTCTTACCTGAGGATGGCTTTCCTTCATCTTCACTGATCCATGACCAATTACACTCCTTCCTCCTCACTGCAGTAATAAACAGTGACCTCGGCCTCGGGTTCAGCAGATCTGGTGTCTCATGATACATGATTCTGTCTGATCGGACACCTTTACCATGTCTTTATTTACTGTACTGAAAGTATCACAGATGAGGTATATGAAAGTGAGCCAGTTAAATTCACTTTTACAGCGGTTTCTATAAACCTCTATAGAATCACAGTATTTTACAAGAGCGGTTTTCAATATGTAATATAGAGTACAGCATTAGAAAAGAGATTTTATCTTAATTGATGGTAGGGACACTCATTTGATTAAATTACCTAAACTAACATGGCTCAATCGATTCAGATACTGGATTAGTTTAACTAACACACTTGAAATACTATTCTCGTATGATCCAAATGGTTATACATACATGCATGTATGATTTGGTGGTGTAAGCACAGCCAATACTTTTTTTTACGTCTCTGTCTCGGCTGTCTCTCATCTCGGTCTTGACTGCACAGGTGTCTTTTAATCCAAGAACAAAAAGCTAGCCGCAAACACTTTGATCAAATAAATATATATATATATGCTTTTTCTCACACCTCCCTTCAAATATACCCAAACAAGCAGCATATTTTGTTAAAACAAGCAACAGCATTGTTATTATATAAATAACATTGTTATAATAAAATTGTTATTTATGTTCTCACTGGCAACGCAATCGTGATGTAATGTTAGTCACACTGCACTAGAGATTTGGAGAACAATTTAAACATTTCAGTAAAACAATGTGGTGAAAACATCAAAGTCTGACAATGCCTTACGTCTTTTAACTTAACTTAAAAAAACTTTAAATTTAACCTAATATGGACGTCTTCCTGGCACATACCAAGATCTAATAAAATGATCATAAGTAAAAACTGCCGATAATATTATTTATAAGTACTTAACGGATGGATTGTTGCTTAATAGACAAAATAACAGAAAAACAGTGCAGTAAAATTGAGAAGTATTTTCTTCTTGGTCTCAGATTAGCATGCTTTGGTCCTGGACTTGTTTTAATCTTGGTACTCTCTGATCTCGGCTGGGTCTTGGTTTCAATACTCTCCGGTCTTGGCTCGGTTTTAGTCTCGGTTAAGGCGGTGTTGACTACAAGACTAGCTGACAATCTCTAAACCACTGTTGAGTGTCTGAGGTAAAATTTACTTTCACACACAGCTCTGCAGCTCTCTGACAGACCATGTCATAAACAATAATAATAGACAGGGAACACTGGGAAACAAGGAGTTTATACAATAGAAAATCATGAGTATAAGAGAGTGGACAGGTGGACTATAAATTAATAGGGGTGTAACAATATGCATATTTGTACTGAACCGAACAACACGAGGCAACACAAGACGCATACCAAAAGGGCGCATTCTTGTGTGCGGGATCAGATTATGTTTTCCTCATAAAGTGATTCGAAGCTGACAGATTTGCAGTGATGTAGAATTGTACAAAAATGGTAAAAAAAGTGCTAAAAGCTAAAATAGAGTTAAAAAATAAAGTTTAACGTCAAACATCACATAATTTAATTTCTTCAAAGGACTGTTTAGGTTTTAAGGAGGTTATGTTTAATTTGAGGTGACACGGTATAACAGTGGTTAGCACTGTGGCATTCCAGTTAGAAAGTTGCCGATTTGAGGCTCCCTGGTGAATTTCCTGGAAGGAGTTTGCATGTTCTCCCTGTGCTTGCATGGGTTTCCTCCAGGTACTCCGGTTTCCCCCACAATCCCAAAAACATGCGATTAGGTTAATTAAATAATCTCAATTCATCCTTAGATGTGAATGTGTGAGTGAATGTTGCCCTGCGATGGACTGGTGACCCCAAAAAAGGAAAAATGACTGAATGTTTAATATGCTGGAAGTAGTAATCCCTGAAGATACACACTCATCATTGTTCAATGTAAAAGGAAGAGATGAAGACCATACTGTTAAGTTGTTACGTTTGATAAAAAAAGAAAGAAATTACATTCATTCATGTTAAACATTGTTGAAATTCATATCATTTGGGTAGATGCACCATTTCAAAATGAGAACTGATCTCCATTACAGTATAAACATGGATTGGCCAGACATTCAGTGGTAACCAGACGATTAGCCATAATTCTCCCAGTCAGATTTACATTGCTGTTGTTACAGTCTGCCTTGAACTTTCCCCCAAGATCTCAGTGGGATCATATTCCATAATCTGACGAGCAACGGTCGTAAAGGACAAAAAAAGAAAACTGGCTTGTGTCCACCATGCTCCTTCTAGTATAAATGTAAAGCAGACATTACAATGAGCTGCTTCACAATCATTCTTTGTTTTACTTTAGCTAACAAGAAAGACTACTGCAAGATAACAATTGACTATGATTGAAACTATAATCGCTTTAGTGTTTAAATGAGCCACAAATCAGAGCATTTTCTCTATTACAAGGGACTCAGATCAATGTTTCTCTTGGTAAATACCTGTTTATATTTTCAATTTTATTTTCAATTAAAATAGAGGACTGACACTGGCTTGGTGATTTATAAAATTTGATTATTATCGTATTGGAATTAAGGCAGTAAATAATAATCAGCTTTATCAAAAAAAATCTATTTTCTCCATAACAAGCACCATATTGTACCTTGTGTGCCAATCACTCTGAAATGTACCGGTAATTATAATGAGAGCTGCCTGTCTGTATTGTAGATTAAAGAAGGATCACATTGAGATGTTGTTTTTCATCGCTTTTCGTCACTCCCTCTATCATTCCCATATGCTGAATGTGGGTGGGCAGAAACTTTGATTGGTCTTTGGCTGGAACCAATTCTTGCTTGACTGGCTGTGCTGAAGAGCCAGATATTTTTGTCACACGATGCAGAAAATGTGTGGAGCTCTTAATTGAATGTTATAGTATTCACTTTCGCTGAATTTATGAAGGACATTTACACTTCTAAACGTACCCTTAAAACATTAGTATCTCAAAGTACGAGCATCTGTTTCTCTTCATAAGCCATATTCATGTGGTAAACGTTAAGTGTAATAGAACCGTAAAGTCCCACAGGCATGTGATTTCACCACAACGAAAACCTGTTTGAAATAACTATAAAATGCTTTATTAATGGGGGACGTTTAAAACTAAAATCTGATCTGATCTCACACCTTATAAAATGCTTGCATGTGTCCATGATGTTAATGATTTATTTATTTATTTTGTCATGATTTTCAACTCTGGAACCTGTTTCCATCAAGTAAAAAAGCATGCCTTAAAAGTAATAAAATTGATGTATTAACGTCATAATTACAAGATTAAATGTAAATTTTAAAATGTTAAAAGTACAAGAGGAAAAGTCAAAATTCTTGAAAACTAGAAATGACAATTATTGACAAAGAAAACTTAATTTATTAATAAATTATGAGTTGCTAATTGTAGCTGGCTGTTTTTGTTTGCATGGAATTAACAGAGCCCATATCATCATTTTGAAAAGGTAATTATTTTGTTTTTGAAATCTCCAACAGGTTGAAATGCATGCAAGGTCAAAGCACACTTTAATTATCTTTTAATAAGTTTTTATTTTTAAAAGTTTCCAAACGACTTAGTAATGAATCATTTTATGAATTGTTTATACGAAACACCTCCTTTACGTGATGCAACCTGCGATGGTTGAGCTCCGTGGAAGAGCCTGGACATGCTCTAAAACATAATCAAAACCCCTGGACGAAGACCCATGAGAGTAACAGAACCTGTGTCCGAGGAGGAAGAGGACTCAGGGGCTGATGACAATCCACATCAAAGCCATTGGAGCAGGAGTCTTCTAAATATCCAGTTACACTAATGTTTTTATACTCAAATGTACGTAGGTGCACATGCTGAAACTGCACGATACCAGTAGCTTGGCACTGAGAGTAGGAGGAGCTTTCTTTTACAACATGAAAAGGGGTGTAGTGTTGGGTTATTTTATTTTATTATTTTTTTTGAGCTAATGATTCGTTTGGAAAAAGAAATCTTTCCAGCATCTCAGAGTCCACTCTTTAGTATTAAAGACCCAATACACAAAGCACTTTCAACTCAAAATATATGTTCTTCCATCTTAAAGCTATGTTACACATTGCAAGAAAGGTACTTTTTAAAAATGGATGATATGGGCACTTTAATATGCAATACATGTGAGCAAAAAAAAGTATTATTTAATGAGGTTGGAGGATTGCTTACATTGGACCAGCAAAGAAAAAATAAAGGTAAACAATAACAAAAATCATTAACACTGTAGTATCATTTTTGATTCAAATTCCTGCAATAATATCTTGATAGAATATGCAATAAGCACTAGCAGTGTTTAAGAGCAAAATGCCACGACTATGGATACACGCTGTCTGATTTTTACTTTCTATATAGGGATGTTGACAAAAAGTTAAAATTGTAATTTGTATCTCATAATGTCATTATTTTTCCTCTCCATTTTTTTATTTTCTCTCAAACCCAGAATTCAAACTGACCTACTTATAATATTTAAAATGCCCATTTCAAAAGAGATTCACATCTTTCTTTTTTCTTTTACATGTTTTACATTTTTTTTCATCTGTTATATCATATCTCTGAACATATATCTAACACTCTCCAGATAATTTTCTTCAAAATGTACATTTTTCTGACCTAATTTGTTTTCTATACAGAAATATGTACCGGTATATATTTTTTCAATTCTGTAAATTTGCACCATTTTTTAAGAACTTCTGGAAGGAGGAAACAAATGTTGTTCAAATGTTGATGTAGTGTGTAAGCACAAATGTAGTAAAAGCTATTTCCAATAGAACAATTTCTTGCTTCTGTTCATGTTTTCCCCTCAGCTAAACTGCTATGTATACCAAAGATACAAACATGTGCCGGAAACACCACAACTGCTCTGTGGACAAGGTGCACTTGAAGCATGCAAGCTTCTACCAGTGTGTGTGGCTCAATGATAAGTGCCAGGAGGGTCTTATTCAGAAGCAGAATATAGATTGTGTGGGTAAGAGCTTTCCATCGGCACAGAGGGAGCATTTTAACAGCTTCCTATGGCATGCTGGTCAATCGCCTGCACAGATACACACTCAGTAACACACAGAATGAAATGCAATGACTCTTCTGCGAGTTCTTATAGCCAGCCTGCACATCATTGCATAATTTATACTGAGATTGTTTAGACTCCTCAGCATAGTCTTGTTAAATTATTGTTGCCCTTCCTAGGCTTAACTTAAACATAAATGAAGATAATATTAGTTGCTGTGTATAAAATAACCTTAGTTAGTATTAGTGGACGTCTTGGTTGAGCCATAAAGCCAAACTGCAGAACAGCTCAATTTTTTGAATCCATGCATATTCACTCTTTTGATTTAAAATGTAAAAATAAAAAAGTAAGCAAATATTTATTTGGATTTTCTTTTTTGCTTTTAAAAATGACAAAAATAGTTTTTCAATTTTTGCCTGAAACAAATGAATTATGAGGTAGTGTTTTTTTCATCATAAACTATATAAACTAAACATGTGGTCTGCTTCTGTCCATTGTACTGATGTGTCAAAGTGTTCACCATATCCCCTGATTCTAAATTTGTTTGTGTTTTTTTGTTTGTTTTTAGCTAAAACCCTTTAACAAAACCGTTTTCAGTGCTTTTTTCTTTTCTGCTATAAGCATGTGTCTATGTTGGTTATGCTTTACATGACCGATTTATTTTGGTTTTAACCGCTTAAGAGGCAAATTAGTTTCAGACAAAAAAAATATTATGTCATTTATTTGTCATTTTTGTATAAATTTGTGCAGGACAAAAACTACTGCTTCCTAATAAAACTAAAAAGTAACCAGAAAATCAGTTTTCTAGAATAAAAAAAACAGCTGTTCATTTATAAAGTCAGTCTTAATAGATGCCGGGTCTGAAGTGATTAAAGGGAGGAATGAATACAAATAAACACGACTTTGAAAAATCTAAGTTGTAGAGTTAACAGATTGTAGACAAAGCACCTGAATGTTACTTAGTATATTTCAAGTGACACACTGGTGGTGTGTGCTTCTCCTTGAGTGAAGTTTGCTGAATAGTTAAACGATGCACAGTGATACCATCTGTAGCAAGATTATATTGTAGGTCTTTGAACCTGTCTGTGGGTTGACTGTGACCGTTCTCACCATCCTGCACCTCTGCTCATCTGAGAGTTTTCTTGGTCTGCCACTTCAGGCCTTAACTAGAACTGTGCTTCTGGTCTTCCAATTCCAAGTTCCTCACAACTGAAACCGAGAGCTTAAATTAGAAGAGTAAAAAAACTAAAATTTGAGGTTCTATTGCTGCCACACTTTAGAGGAGAAACACTTACAATTGGCCTCCTTTAAATATATTCTCACCTGTGTATGGAGTTCAAGAGTCACCAAGGCTTCCAAACCAATTTTGAGTTGTTACATGAATGACTTTATTTTACTTCTCCAATATTACAATGTTTGTCTCCTATATGATATATTTAACTTATCCTCAACCAATGCTCTATAATGGATAATCATTTTAAAGGGATTCCCAAAACTTTTGCATACCATTGTATATATCACACATCATATATTTTTGTTGTGTGTCACTGCATAAAAACAATATTTACAAAATGTGTTTATTCACTGCGTTTATTACAACTTTCCAAGTGTCTGTTATTTTATGGTTGTTGCCAGATATTGTGTGGAATAAATCAGCATTCACATGCCAACTCGAGGGAGGACAAATATTTTCCACCCAGTCCCCAAAATTTATTTGCTCAGGCATTATCATGACAGATCGAATCCTTTTCTTGGCCCACAAATCAGCCATTGTCCAGGCTTCAAGTAATTATTTTCTCCCCTCTCTGAGCTGCTCTCGCTTTCCAATCTTTATACATTGTCCAGAGTTATTGCGTTTAATAAATCTGTGCGACCGAAGATCTTGACAGTTTAGCCACAGTCTCTGAACTAAAGAAAGCCATTGCTCACTTCTCCATTCCAGATTTTATAGATGTAACTGTAATGTTTGAGATTTTCTTGTACTTGTTTTTTGAAAGAAAGCTCCTCTTGTGTTTTGCAGATGTGAATGAGTGTGTGACAAACACACACAACTGCCAGGCCAATGAGCGCTGTGTGAACACACTTGGAGGGTTTGTGTGTGAGAGGAAGATATTTTGTTCAACTGGTTACCAGCTGAGAAATGGAGTGTGTGAAGGTGGGTTGCTGCATGTAGAATTTCACACTAGAAGGAAGGGTTTTATTTCAGTCAATGTGTTGCCAGATCTTTAACATTGACGCTCATAATGTCAGGGTCAAGCCAATGTCCAGTCAATAGCTAACCAGAATTTGTTTTTATTAATTCAAAGTGTCTAAAGTAAGATTAAAAGCCTTTTTGAATACTTAGTTTAATCCTGAACCCATCTTTAATGTTTATATTTCAGACGTTTGTCCAGTGGTCTGTAGGCTTGAATTGGGACGTTCAGACTAATTCATTTTATACTATTTTGGAATGTTTGGTCCTTTCTGGAATACTAAAATCTAGTACTCAATCGAGATCCTATCCATACTATCATCTTCAGCTCTGCTGCTCAAGTTCCGCCTGCTGTTTAGGGTAACAAATGAAATTGCATTTAACCCTTTATGACCTGCCATAGAACCAAGTCCGCCAGAGCTTAGTTTACATTTTTACCTTCTGTGGCGCCATTTTTTGGAGTATTTTAATTTCTAGGTTTTTATAATATACATGGAGTCAGGTCAATCTTAACTGAAGAAAGTGTCAAAACTACATTAAACCTCTTTTTTTTTGTCCACAGATTTTTTTTTAAATACAGGTATTTCATAGCTTTATCCCTCAAAATTGTAAATGTAAAAAGTTGCACAAAATGCTTTTGAATCACAGTGAATGTATTCTGAGTGAATTCATTGCTTAGTTTTTGAGATGAAAAAACATGCACATTTTGCAGAAAACATACCGTGGACAATTCAAAATAAACAATTTACAACAATTCAAATTGCAAATTAAAAAAAAAATATTTCTGAGATATGATCATGGACTTTGTATTAGACAGAACGTTAGCAGAGGGTGCTGAAGCTTGAATTGCTACATATCAATCTTTGAACCGCGACGACATGAAACAGATCTGCAAAGAGGTGCAGGAAAAATAACAGTTGCCTTCAAAACATGACCTACTATCATCTAAATTCCATGATTGCCAACAAGGGCTCTGCCACCAGTAATTAAATCACCATTATTGAAGAACTCAACTGTGATGGTCGGAGAAGAGAGGGCACTAGAGCATTTTAAGAATAAGCCATTGGATGTTAAATAAAATAGTCATCTGAGATTTAACACCTCAGCTCTAAATAAGTTGATTTAGCAATGTGTCTACCTCACATTGGCTTCTATTTTGGCTATTTATCGCACGCACTGAATAGAATTGGACTGCACACACTCTGGTTTTTTTGAACAGTTTTACATCCTCTGCATCTTATACCACTCTGAACCCAACAGAAACCCATGTAAATGTATAGAAATTAACCCGATCTGATTGGTAAGGTCCTCAGGGGCCCACTTAAGTTCAGGCAAAAATCTTAAGCTTGTTGTGGATAGAGTTTATCACCCATTTTGTTGACTTTTTAACAACACTTTGCACTTTGCAAAATGTCAGAAGTGAATTTATGCAGGTGATCAATGGGAAAATGGAGACATCAGTACAAAAATAAAAACAGATTAGGGTTTTTTTCTTCAGAAGCCCTGCCTTTTCGTGACGGCATCATGGTTGGGATGTGTGATGTAATGTGCTTCTTTGATTGGGCTATGACACATGCACACCCATGTTCTGAACTCTGCCCTGCCTTCTTGTTTTGGGAATGTTACCTCAAACATTCAGGCACGGTGAAAGTAACAGATAGTTCAGTGGTACATGTAAACATGTTAGCATTTCTTCCTGTTAATTTGAAGTCTAATTAGTGCAGCCACTCATTAATTCATATCTTTGTTTCATTTCTTTCTTTCTTTTTAATTTATTTAACTGGCACATTGAAAGTTTGAATGTACTTTGAATCTGCTACTACAATGAGCCATTTAGAATGTGTTAAAAATGACACACAAGGCTTCCATTTTACAAAACGTCCATGGAGAGCTTTTTTAATTAAACAAAATATGCTGAGAGTTATGTGAAGTTTGCTTTTATGTGAGATCAAATCAGCTGAAGAATGGCAGTGTTCCAGCTCTCCCCTTGTTATCAGATCTGCGTGCCGATGCATACGGACAGAATCAATATCAAGCCCTCCTCCATCTTTGTCAGAGTACTTGCTAACTCACACCTCTGCACAGATCTGGAGTTGGTGTCTCATCATCTGCTTCTGCTGCAGACAAGAACCAGAAAGCAGGCATCGGTCTGGGCTATAAAATGAGGGTTTTGCTGTTGGAAGGAGGCCACAGCTGAATGCCTCAGGCTCTCGCTAGCTAACTTCTAAAGCATCGCACTCTCTGTTTTTACACAAAGCAGATGCAGAGACACTTCTAACTATTGCCTTTGAACAAAGAAAACTTTGGAAGAGGCTTTGAATCTTGTCTGGACTTGGCCTGGTGCATGCTAATACTGTATGTGTTTGTAGATAGTTATGATAATAAGCAACAAAATCGATTTCCTGCATTTTGCATGTTTTAACCATTGCCCTGTACACTCCACTTACAGACCTCCCCCAGTAGTGATATCAGTCAGAGAAAAAAAGCATAGCCACAACTTGCTACTCAGCACCCAAAATACTTTTTAAGATGCACCCAAGGATTATAAGTAGATAACATGTTGCAGGTTATCCACCTAGAACAAAAAAACGGTTCCACCTACACCGCTGTAAAAAGGCAAAGTGAAGTCTTTGTTCAAAATTGAGTTTAGACTGAAAATAGGTTACTGTATCTATTTGTCATAGTGTGAAACCGAGGGCCATCATCACACTATTTACAGTTGCCTGGCTAGAAAACATTAAAGCAATTTTCAGAGCTTTAAGGTTGGCAGTAGAATCAGACTTTTCTGAAAAATTTGTCGGTAACAAAGAGCAAGCCAGTGTTTGGAAGAGCATATAATTTTTTCATCCCCAAGACAATTGGATAATTTGTTTTAATCAATAGGTTTATTAAAAATTGATGTGAAGCAGAGCGCTATAGAAATCATGGGGGCTATAGTAAAAAGACAATATAGAAGTAAAGGAGAAGTGTGAAGAAAGTTAACGTGTGTTTAATTACAATAGTTTTATTAACCATTTGTTGTTTTAAACAGGAAACTAATAGTGTTTGAACCAAAACAATGTTTTGTTGTGGTTTCTGAGCTGAATGGCATAATTTTTAGTAAAACACAAGCACACAACCCTCTCTCTCTGTCTCTTTCTCTCTCTCTCTTTCAATTTATTTCAATACTTGCACATTTTTCTTTCTAAATACCTGAACATATTTTAAACTTTCTCGTTTACAAATGTTTTCGTATTACAAGAGCACTGAAAAAGAAATTTTCAAACCTTTGTCCAGTTTTAGAGTGTTGTCGACACTAGCTGGATGAGAGGCTCAGCCTATAATCGGCCCCAGCCATTTAAAAACAAGTAGAAAGGAACCATCTAATTAATGAATAAAGACCATTAAGGTGATTAAAGAGCGAAGAAAATGTCATTGCTCAATCAGTTTATCTTCTTGGCTAATGAGTTGAATACACTGTTTGAATCATTCTTTGAACTAATTATATACAGAGTATAGCCACTGAATCAAATTCTGGCTCTTTCCCCAAAACTGCAGCTTTTCATTATTGTGAAAAGAAAAATCTGCAGTACCATTAGCAGCGTGCAAAATGCATTGATTCTTCCTTTAATTGCAAGCAAGTAAAGATTACTGGAGAAACTGGGCTGATCTTGAAGATTATTGAAGGTTTCACAGCCTGTTATTGAGCCACAGTGCCACCTACTGTGAACTTCTACCTTGTAATTGTGGACAGTGAGATCTCTCTTCAAATCCATTAAATAGGTCTTTCTATTCCTCTATTCAGATTTTTTTCCTGAGGTTCTATGCAGAGAATACTTTGCTAAAATCCTGTAATTGTGGATACCTAACCAGGGACTTCATAACAATAACCTGGTCTGGATTTGACATGTGTTTCCTGTTTTCCCTTTTAGACATCGATGAGTGTGTTACAAGAACCCACAACTGTGGCATCGGGCTTCAGTGTCAGAATACCGATGGCTCATTCACATGTAAATCCAAGCAGAGCTGCTTCACTGGCTTCAATCAGGACTCACATGGCAACTGCATTGGTGAGGAAAGCAGTCCCCTAGAGAAATGTACTGCCCCCTAGTGGACTAATGCATAAATAATTCCATGTAAACCATTTTTGCAAATATATTTTGCTTTACAAATGTTCTACTCTCTCACCTTCTCATAGACATTGATGAATGCAATCATGTGAGAGAACCATGTTCATCTGGATTCAACTGCATAAATACTGTTGGTTCATACACCTGTCAACGGAAGATCATCATGTGTAGTCGTGGTTACCATTCCAGCCCAGATGGAACACGTTGTATTGGTGAGTATGTGGATAAATCCACAAGCATTGTAAGCAATGCTAAACTTTACCCATGGAGATATCCTATGTACCCTATACTAAATAATAGGAAGGGCGTAACCATGCACTTGCACATTTCATTCTATTTCTACTCAATAAAAAAACGAGTAGCTTAATTAATGAGATTGGGTGTGTTTCATGAAGATTAAATCTAAACTGTGCAGATTTGTGGGACATGGAAATGCAGTCTCTACATTATTTCTGCTATTTCACAAAATCAATCATTTACAGATGTAGAAATTTTACTGGTTAAAAATTGAGAATTTGTTCCTAAAACTCTAAAAATTCATAAATGTTAAATTGAGGAAAAAAATCAAATATACATTTTAAAATAAAACACGTATTTTATTTTAAAAAATAAAATACGTGTTTTTTAAAATACCCCCCCCCCCCCCCACACACACAAATGCATAAATACGTGACCCATTTTTCCCAAAATGCCACAAATCAACTCCTGTGGTCTACAATTGTTTTATTTTTGTGGAAAATTAACAAAAATGCAACAAAAAAAAACCCAATGTATTTCATAATCATAACTTTCTAGAAAGAAAGTTGCTTTGCAGACATTCCGCTTGGCAATAGCTTTCCCTTTGATGCGTAGTAGGACATTGACGGTATCCTTGCAGCACCTGAATTTCTCGTATTTTTAACATGTTTTTATTGTGTCATTGAATTGACAAGGACACAAAATAGGAATACCCTGCTGTCTATATCATGTTTTTTTTCTGTTTTTTTTTTTTTAATCTCTTTATCTCTATTATCATTTTTTGGAATAAAACAACATGATCTGCATAGAGATGAGCTTGACTAGCGATTCATCTGATTGGTCAGTGGGCAGAAGAAAGAACTATGAGCGTTGCAAGGAACATTAAGCTGATTTCAGCTCAGAAAAAAGAATTATAGGATTACACAAACATGAAAGATTCTGATTACAACTTGAGGCATGTTTTTGATGAGGGAACAACACTAAAAGATGCTAGGAATGTGATAAAAGTTGATTTTGCTTAATGTGGCCCCTTTAAATACATTTCTAGTTTTAGAAAGGGCTTATGCTTTAATATAACATTTGGTTGTTTCCCTAAAATTTTCTCTCACTTTTTATAGTTTTCTTCTTAAGATCACCGCTGAAAATGCCACATATGAAAGAATTCTTTTGGAACATTATTACAAGCATGTGTAATTCCTAAGCTCTTCCTGCAAACCCTTGTATGATTATTGAATGGGATCTACAGATGTGGATGAGTGTCAGACAGGCACCCACCACTGTGGAGATGACCAAAGCTGTCATAACCTGCCCGGAAGCTTCCGCTGTGATTGCCAACCCGGCTACCAGTATGATGCAATTCGCCAACTCTGTGTGGGTATGTATAATGATATAGACAATTATAACAATATACACATCTTGCTATTTTTAGATGTTGGCAAAAATGTGTATTTCCTGAAAGCGGTTTAAAAAAAAGTTAGACATTTAAATGAGTGTCATGAGTGTTATGATTATTAGTCATGGAAGTTTACTGAATATTGAATAAAATAACACAATTATAGAAAGTAGTCGGTGTAGAATCCCTTTCTGTCCTCTACAAACGCTGTTACAGGATTGCTTTGTTAGCCAGCAGAAACCTTTTTGCGTGGATTTATAATGAAGTGTCAAAGTTTGAGGACAAAAATTGGCTGTCATATATGTGAAAGAAATCAGGTCCAACACTAGTTAGCTAAGATAGACATTTAGCAGTACACACCAGCTGACTAGCTCAAGCTCTGTTCTAATCCATGCCCGATGTATCAGCTCAAACCAGATTGCTGATGATTCTGGACACAGCTTCTTTTCCAGTAAAGAACACAGTTGGTTTACTCAAAAGCTAACTCAATGCTGTGTATGTGTGTTGCTACTCAGATGTAAATGAGTGTTGGCGGTACCCGGGCCGCCTCTGTGCTCAGACCTGTGATAACACGCCAGGGTCATACCAATGCTCCTGCACTGCTGGCTTCTCACTAGCCTTTGATGGAAAGAACTGTGAAGGTACATCCTTTTGCACCTGCAGAATTGAACATAGTTAGATTGTTAGATGTATTAGTTTATCTGTGCGGATATTCTTTATGTCTAATAAAGAAGAGTAAAGATTGAGCAATTAAATAAAACCAATGTGTTTATTTTCTGTTGGCAAGTTCCAGTTATTTATTGTTTTTATTAAATGGTTTTAAAGAAATAACATTCAGACAGCAATAGCCCTTGCTTGCCAGTCAACAGTATCAAAATAGTTAAGAAAGAAGATCAAGAAGTAGATAAGTAAACAAATTTTTTTGTAAAGTAAGGGGTGGAAATGTGTGTCTTCACATGTGGTTTTTAGTGGTAAATGCTTAAGACCAAGCGAACATTGTTAGGAGCTGCTTTTATATGGTCATGCCAACTTTCAGACCCTGAAAAGAAAGTCCACAGACATTTGTTGTCCGCAAGCGACTGTTGGGTTTTCAATATAAGTAAACCTTTTTCCAAATATAATTGGAAAATAAAAGAGAATTGTTGTGAAACTCGAAGTGTTACCAGTACTGTTATTAGTCTATGCACATGATATCATTAGCAGCATTAGATTTAACACAAAAAATGGAAGGATTTTGGTTCCGTTAAGTCTTTCTAAAGTTTCTAGAGGTCGCTTTTCTACAAAAGTACAATACAATTCTAAAAAAAAATACAAAACAGACATAGCTAAGGTAAAGCAGAGAGGAGAAAGGCTCACATTGTTAAATTTTGTTTATATTTAATAAAAAAAACATTGTAATAACTAGTGAAGCATAGGGTGCAGTCATAGCAGACACCTGATAAGATTTAGGGTTTATAGCTTTTATTTAGCAAATATGCCATACACGGTTTGTACATAAAAAGCCTCTTCATGAGCACACACCAAAAAAACAGCACATACTAACACTACAGAACCAATGAAAACTGAACAATTAAGTTCAATTTACAAATGACCTTTGAGCATGGTAGTTTAGTTCCGATATAAGATAAAATAAATCAATTACATACAAAATTATTTAAACAAAACGATTAAAGTGTAATATTATATGGAAAAATGTTGATTTTATTTATATGTTTGTATGAATTACCTTAAAATTATTTCTGACTTTTGTTGTTTTAAAAGTTACCAAAAAACTAAAAGCCTTATGTTAGCATTTGCTACATGGGTCACCCATTTCTCCCAGTCAAACCATTCTGATGAATTCTTCTCATGATATTGGAAGATCTTTTTTTTTTTTACAAAACTTATGGACCAACGGAAAGGAAGAGGAGGTGGAACAACACAGGTGTAGTTCTGTCTCTCAGCAACTATGAGATTAATTTGCGGTAACTGGTTGGAATGCTGGCCAATGTAGGTAGTTGCTGCTCTGAGGCTTTTACATTTGATTTCATGAAGTACTCTGAACTACTTTTATCTGTTTAAAGTGCATGTTTATTTGCACACCAAACTGAACAAGTGCATGAACTAAATATTATAAACAAATGCTTGTGCTTTTTGTGCTCTCTCCAAGATATTAATGAATGTGACAACAATCCATGCAGTCAGGAGTGTGCAAACATCTATGGCTCCTACCAGTGTTATTGCAGAGTAGGCTACTACCTGAAGGAGGATGGGCACACGTGTGAAGGTAGAGTATATCCTCTGTTTTGGAAGTGTGCTTAATTTAGCATTAAATGCCTATAAAGAGCTTGTAACAAAAGTAATGAATTGGTGTGGTCCTCTGGCGGGGATATTATAAACGTTTTGCTGTTAATGAAACATGTTTTGTGTCAATAATATAGATTAAATGTTCTTATTTGTTTGTTTTTCCTCTAGATATTGATGAGTGCTCACAGAGCATTGGAAACCTCTGTGCGTTCCAGTGTGTGAATGTCCCAGGGAGCTATGACTGTGCTTGTCCCCCTCATGGTTACTCCATGTCTGCTAATGGACGGACATGCCAGGGTAAAATACATATTTCTGCATTGATTAAAATAAAAACATTAACCATTAAACTGAGCATTAATAAAGGGAATGTGTTATATTATACTTCATTGTTTTATTTAATTTTTAAAAAATTTACTTTTAATATTGTGTCATTAAATGGTTCAAATAGTCTTTTTCTTATTTTGGTTTTCGTAAACTTCGTAATTGTTTGTTTTTTCTATTTATTATGTTTTTTACACTTCTAATATCATAACACACCATTATAATAAAATACTTTACACAAAAAAATGAAATTGGACAAAAATAGGTTTCGATTGGTTAAATGTGAATGTACAATTTCCACTTGAGAGACATTTTAAGACATGGTTCATTTACAACCCAGCATCAGCTCTGCAAGTAAGGCTGGAAACTCAATTCCAACCCTTAATTTGTCTAATTGGTACATTGAGTTGCAAGGAGCTAACCTCAGGTTCAGCGCAGCGCTGCTATGTGTCCTCCATCAGTCTCCAAAAGATCGCGAAATTGATGAAATTCCCTCAGGCTCTTGATATAGAGGAGTTGATGAGAGATGAAGAAGAGCCTGTACATGCTCCCAAGGTTAGTGCTAGCCTGCAAACGAATTAGGCTGCAGATTGGAGTCGGCGAGCTGTAACGAGGACTTTGCTTTTGTAAAATGAGATGCATAATTAATTGCTTCGAGAAGGACCAGAATTTGACTCTTGGTAGGATGAAACTTGGCCGTTTATTTACCCCAGATATTAGCCACTCTGAACCCAGACTAGCATTGATTGAGACTGGATGAATTCCAACATGTGCTGCCATTTAGATTCTTAGATGCTTTGTAAAAGTTACAAAAGTCACATTTAGCTCTGTTCTGTTCACTATTGTATTTCACCCTTTTGCAAAGGTTGTGAGTTCAAATCCCAGGAAAAGCACGAACTCACAAAAGTGTGTTCATTCTGTCAAATTTAAGTCGCTTAGGATAAAAGCTTCTGCCAAATGCGCAAATGTAAAGATAGAGAATGAAAAAGAAAGCTGTAGAATAGACATTTTGAGAAGTCTTATTCCATCTATGTTCAATCGAGAGGTTATAGAGCTCCCATTTATTTCCTGTCTTCTCTCGTCTTCTCAGATATTGATGAATGTGCCAGTGGATCCCACAACTGCTCTGCTTCCCAGAGCTGTTTCAACATCCAAGGAGGCTTCCGTTGCCTGTCATTTGAATGTCCCGACAACTACAGGAGAGTTTCTGACATGTAAGTGTGGTCTGCCGATTTCCTTCAAAAGCTCATTTCACCAACTCTAAAAGTAAAGCCGTCTGCATTTTCTATATTTTCACACTGCATTTTAGAGAAAAAAAGGAGAGCACTGTCACATTGAGGCATTTAAGTGGGCTTGCCCTTATATGTGTATCTGACCCCTTCACTATATTATTGTATGATTTTAAAAAGTAATTTGATTGGTGCCATGACCCGGATTTGTGTAAGGGAATTGAAAC
>SRMA01025742.1:0-16728 GCA_007224835.1 Danionella cerebrum
AAATGACCTCCACAGAAACTAGATCTCAATGGAATAGGAGATTCACATCATGGAAGTGCAGAAACTGCATGATGCCGTCATGGCAATTAATAATGCCGTCAATTTCTGTAGCGCTCTTCCAGACGCTTTACAATTTTCAGAGCATTATTTCTTCACTTCACATGTGGTGACAAAACGTGGCTGCCATTTCCTGCCACCACCAATACGCCCCTTGCCTCTCCCATACTTCTAAAAGGGGGTCCAACCATGTACTAGCAATGTGTACCTAATAAAGTGGCCATTGAAAGTAGTCCTGAAACAGCTCCCCGTTGTACAGACAATGAAAAATTGACCAAAAATAAGCCTGAAAAAGAAACACTTGCAGTGTTTGGATATTTTATGATTTGTTTTTCATGTGTTTTTTGTTAACATCTAAAACTATACAATTCTTTTGAGTAGGTTTTAAACAGAAATCTTTTCTTACCTTTTCTCTCTTTCATTTTGCTCTGATTGTTCTCCCTAACATCTCTGATTGATCACATGAAAACACCCATAATAATTAGAACGTGTACACAGACCACCGATGCTTTATCTGTGAGGAGGAAAGCCTTGTATGCCAAATTCCCCTCAGAATTCAAGTTTTAATACTCATTCTGACACGAGTGACTCACCGCTCAGATATAACTTCAAGCTCATAAAACCTAGCCTCTCCTTCCAGAGACTTCTCCGGGCGTCCGTGTATTCATAAGTCATAGTTTCTGCTCCTGTAAGTTATAAAGGAATTACTTCAGCTCAGGAAGAAGCCATGGGGACAGGTCTAAGTTCGTGCTAAGTCAAGCAAGATGGATTTAAGTATATTAGCAGCTCAATCTTCCTCAATGTTAGCTTTGCTGGTGGAGAAATGAGAGGCAGCATTCAGACAAAGCTTGACCTCGTGGGGCCGGCTTTCAGAGCCTAGATTTTCAATAATGTAGGACAATAAAGCTTAGTCCTATAACCTACTGCAATATGCTACAAGTGTAAAGAGCTTAGCTGCTAATAAAGAAGGCGAGGGGAAACAACAGCTCATCTTCAGAACTCATATTTGGAGATCAAGTTTGCCCATAAGAGCATTTCATAAGGGCAGCAATGAGATGCTGAGGAGATCAGCCCGGTCACAACACACAATTGCCATCTGACACATTGTTTATGAGCACGGCGTCTTCATTTGTACACCCTGACAGGTGCACATATATGTTTGTTTAGCTCTCGGTGTGTTTGGCTTCAAAGGTGAGTTATTATTTTCCTCCGGTGCTGACCCGATGCAGCACGGACCTGCTCCGGGGTTCTGGTAAGTGGCCCAGGTTGCCTGTGTTTTCTCCTCTGGGATACAAAGGGCTATTATGGGTTTATTGTCCAGATCAACGGGGTCAGGGTGTGCAGGGTGTGCACATGCAGGGAAATTTCTGCCTCTTGTTGGTTGTCAGCAGGGAGGAAGAAAAGCAATCGCGCTCCAACATGCTGACGGCTCGCTTTTTTAATTGTGTGTGTGTTAACGATGAAGGTAATGCTGGCTATTTTTGTCCTCTCACTAGCTTTTAACCATGTTTTATAATATCAATCGTTACAAATAGTGGTCTAATTTGAAAAGCTTTATTTATGATCCTTCTCTTATGGCTCAGCCTCTAAGATAACAATGAGTGGCTCTGTAACATTTTAAAACTCCTCTTGTACTCTTCACACACATTCAGAACTGATTTCAGACGATCAATAGCCAATTAAAAATCATTTATCTAAAAATACCTTGAAAAGCAAAGGTTCAAATGTTTCATATATTTGTCCTTGCTGACAAATGATGTTGAATGCATACTTGTATACTGATTATAATATATACTGACAATTTACATACAACTAAATGATCCAAATAACATAAAATACCTAGATGGCTAAAGTATGCACACAAACTTCAATGTTGGCTTGTAAAAGTGTCATTTAAAGTCACAGTGAGTGACACAAACCAACCCCCATTTGTCAACAAATTCCCTAAACTGAGATCAAGATATGCCAAATTGGTTCATATGGAGGGGACAATCAATATAATGTTCCCCAGTGTCAATTTGAGTAAAATAAACCAACCCCTATGTCTTTAAGATTTCCCTAAGTCAACATAGATATTTACCTGGTTGTAATAGAGAGGTCAGTGACAGTATTGTTCCCTATGTCACCGTGAGTAAAATAAACCAACTCTGATGTTTCTATTATTTTCCATGGCTGAGATAGAGATCTTTCGAATTGGTTGCTATGGTAAACAGTCTGGTTGCTAAGACGGGGTCAGTGATAATATAATGTTGCCTTTGTCATTCTTTGTTATTTAAACCAACGCCGGGTCTCTTTCATATATCAAAGCTGAGTTGCGTGGTAAACAGATTACTAAGGAGGTTAAAAAATTAAGTTGTTGCTATGATCAACGTAATCAAATCCATATTTCTCTGTGATGTTCTTTTCCAATTCATTTTCAAGATAAAGAGAGAAAAATAGAGCAATGAGAAAGGAAGAGAGAAAGATATATTGAAATAGAGAGGGAGAAAAAAGAGAGGAACAAGAGTGAAAAAGAGAGAGTGAGAGAAAGAGTGATGTAGAGAGCGCAAAACAATAGAAAGAACAATAAAAAGAGCAAGAGACAGAATAACTGCTACACAGTTGAACATTCAACGATTTTCCTGGCAAATTAAATGATAAAAGATAATAAACGGGCAAAATAAATTTCCATTTCTACTAATTGTATTGGCATGATCGTATTGGATTAACTTCATTGTTAGATCTCGTTTTTGGGGGATTGTTCCTTCATATTTGATTGGACAGGATAAGTACCAATCACTAGAAAATGCATGAAAAAAATAATAAGAAAAGTAGTGCAGAAAAAGTACAGATACAGAACTAGAAATGTACTCGAATTAAACTATACATTTTGAAATCTACTTACAAAATTACAATTTCTGTGAAAAACTACTCAATTACAGTAATTTGAGTATTTGTAATTAATTACCTTTACATGGCCTTGAGGTTTTGTGTAAGTTGTTGGTTGTGCTTTGGTTCCCAAACACAGCGAGTGAACTCAAACAGTCGTTATTAAACTCTGAACTAAAACAGCGGTGGATTCTCTGTAAAGTAGCCATTGTAAAAGCTCCCCTAGTTCTAGTCCGCAGACAAAAAATGGGAATGAGTAAAAATTAGAGCACTAAAACCAGACAGGAGATGTTAACACCCAGCAGACATGTTGTGGCATGGAAAATCTTGTAACCAGAAAAAAGCACCAGAGTAATCTTTATAGGGAACAACCGAGTAGGCACAACTGAGATAGTGAGAAGGGGAAACACGAGGGGAAAATATCCTAGTCCTATAAGGTTCCCAGCATCACAGGATCTCAATCTACTCCAGGTACCATCAGGTAAACAGACATGGTGTGTGACAAAACTTTTAATCATTACATTTAGTCTTAATATTAATTCATGCCCGCTTATTTTCTTTTCGGGGGTCTGCTGGTGCCTATCTCCAGCTCACATTGAGAGAGAGGCAGGGGTACACCCTGGACAGGTCACCAGGGGAATTTCAATTATTCAATTAACCTAACCGCATGTTTTTATTCATGAAACCCACGCAAGCACGAGGAGAACATGCAAACTCCTTCCAGGAAGGTCACCGGCGAGCCTCAAACCTTCTAACTGGAAGGCCACACTGCGCCACCGTGCTGCGTCTTAATATTAATGATAATGCTAAATAATGTTAGCCTGCTTTGCTAAAAATATGACGTGCTTTACACTTCACTGTGACTCATAAAATGACGTCTTACACCTTACCCGTATAAATATGGGCGCGCTGGGGTGAGGGGGCTCTCTGGCTACGGTGGCCAAGAGGTTCAAAACAATTCACAATTAAGAAAACAAATGAACAAATCAAAACAGAAGAACAAAAGTGAAAATAAATGTATAATTCGGAAAACAACATTTCGGCTAAAAAGAAAAGGGGTTGTACCATTTGAGAACCGACAACTTGGCGCTGATTGGACGAGACTTCTGTCAATCAACCATAAATAAGAAAAGTCTCAAAAAGCCATCAATGCATCCTGAACTGCAGAATCCAAAAGGCTTGAGTTTGTCACACCCATCGACATGCCAAAGATAGTTTGGTCTGATTGAACGATAGGTGCGTTGAATAATTCTGCGCCATGTTCTCTGTTCAGATGCTTCTGGGTTAAGTTCTTTATGTAACTGCAAAACATCGCAGCGTCAAACACGCAACTTGTGTTTCTGCAGAACAGCTAGCCACATTGTCCGGTATCCAAACAACTGCACTGGTCCACGAAGTTCTGCTCTTATTGTGTTCCTTACAACTTGCAGTGGCGCATAGATCTCCCTGCGGAACAAGCCTGCTTCCTTTGCAGACTGATAGTAATTCCATGGAATGTTGATAGCATGTCCACAATCACGGGATAGGAATGTCAAACTTTTATTTAACTCTATTTCTTTCAATAAAGAAAATATTGAAACTTCAAGATGCCGACTGCTTTTTATGATTGACAGAAGTCACGTCCAATCAGCGGCAAGTTATCGGTTCTCAAATGGTACAACCCCTTTCCTTTTTAGCCAAAATGTTGTGTTTTCTGAATTTGCCGTTGTGTTTTCACTTTCATTAATTTTTTAATTGGGAATTGTTCTGCGACTCTCGACCACCATAAGTTAGGGATGCCTGGGAAATGATGCCAAGTTCAGGACTCGAACTCAGGTTGCCCTGTGGAATCACACTGTATTTGTGTAGAGCTCCTCAACCATGACGCCACAGGAACTTGACACATTTATAGTCTTTGGCTACCACCAATCCCAGACTTGTCCGCTGGATTTCATAATGGTTAAGCATCCATACTACTACACAAGCTACTGTCATTTCTAATCACTTCCACTCTGTTATCACACCACTTAAGGGTTACTTAAATATTTATTAGCAAGGACGTTTTATAACTATACTTATCATAAAACCAATTGAGATTTCACTAAGACCCTGATTTCAGTTCCAACCAATTAGCCAAATTCCTAGAAGGCTCAAATCTATCAACTTTAAAATAAAGTTCATAAAAATCCACTCTAGACATATTATTCACAAGAATCTTCTAAGAGCTGCATTTTGTTTTCTGTATATCTCTCCTGGCAGCTATGATAAAAATTGCCACTGCGACAAAATACATCTTTCCTCTTCCTGAAGTTTCTGTCTCTTTCATGACTGTGTTCTTTTCTGCATCTCATATACTCTTACACCATTTCCACCGACTTTGTTTTTGTGGCTTTGATCCACAATATTCTAGGCTAAGTTACACCCATGCTCTGCAAGCTGAACCTGTCGGCATTGTTCCCAATGGCAACCCAATACTCGTGGAGTCCTTCCTCTCTCCTCTGGAAGAACTGCTCTCTTTAGTCACAGAATTCTCTAAAGATGCGGAACAAAAGGTCATGCACAAAGACACAATTTTATGTTCTTTTAATGAGTAAAATATGCTGCCTCTGTACTCACTTAAAGATACATTACCAGATAGTGGCGCATTATCAAAAACCCTTGTCAATAAAGGGCGTAACTCACTCAGTAGCCTTAAAAAGTGTAAATGTAGCACGCTGACGACATGTGTGCAAGAGCAAATTCAGCACTTAGATATCAGGCGCTTTTTGACCTGATCTTTTGATGTTTCCTGTTTATGAATGGACGAAGATCTGCATATTGTGGGCCAGAAGAAAGAGCACCGATGGTGTCTGCTTTATGTAGAGTTTACCAGAGGTGAATGTGGGCCACTGATTCATTGTGTGCATCCAATTTAAGCTTTTATACAAGTCTTTTGCAAAAGTTAAAAGATCCTTCCATTTAAAAACACATTTGACAATGCTCAGAATGTGTGGCCATCGGTTGCCAGGTGCATCAAAAGGTTGTTATACATTAAGACATCGAAGACATTTATATAATTGGAGCTTTGATAACTGGGATTCTGCTGATTGGAATATTAGGAACTCTTGGGTGTCGTCGAGTATCAAAGGCGGTCAGTGCTCAAAACCCCACTAAGCTGACCGGCTGGAATGAAATGTTGTCTGGACTTAAAACTGTCAGAACTCATTTAATGGTCTGTGACCGCAAACTGGATTATCATCGCGGAGAGATTGACAGCTATGCAACGGATGTTGGATTAAAAGGAGACCGGTGTTGGACAGTAAAAATCTGTGCAAATTTACAGCTTTTGACCCAAATTAACTTCTCTCATCTAGCCTTAAAGGCCACAAAAGGAGTCAAAATATGAGTGGGGAAGATAACGAGACGCTCTGCATTCCTCGCTGTCACAACACCTCCGCTAGCTTCTCCCAACCGTTGTAATCTGATCGGGCCATGAGTATAGCGTCGTTAATGGCAGCAGGAAATTGTCGGCTGTTGGCTGCAGCGGTCCCACCACTTTCCTTGACCCTACCCCCTCCTGCAATGTTTTTCCATTATTATTTCTATATGTGCTTGGTTGCAATGGCTTTTTTTAACCTGCTCCACACTGCCCTCTGAAGGACAGTGCAGAAAAGGCTCATTTTGACCCAATGCAAACCCATTTCTCTGTTTCTTTCTCAAATGCTACCTCTCAACACTAGCCTGTCCTCATCTTGTATATGTCTGTGGCCTGAGGGGTCTTATTTCACTGCATGTAACAAATAAAGGTTATTTCATTCATTTACTTCATAAAGTTTAACCCTTAGAAGTACCAGGCCTTTTTGAAAGTTTTTTTTTTACTACAATTTGCTCTAATAAATAACCTTTAAAACAGTTTTCACCGGCCTCACCTGCCTAGACGTAGAGCATGAATTGGTAGGTAGGAGCGTACAAGGCAGGCTTCCCCCCTAATTAAGGTGTCGGGGTGGAAGTGGGGAAGCTCGGACAATGTTGCATAGTGAATGTATGATTATATGTGCATGAGATTGATGATATAAGCGATAACAGCTGAGGCAGACCCTGGCCCCTCCTCCCGAAATTCATTATAGAAATGTCACTTTTTGTGAAACTATTTATCTTTTTAAAACCCACACATTTCAAATCAAAATGAAACAATACGTTGGTTGAGTCATTCCTACTTAATTCAAAACAACCTGTGTGATTGGCAAATGCACCAGGTTAAGTTGGGGGCTTGAGAGACAATTTCCAGGTCACAGTACAAAGTTATTTCTTGGAAAATCCTAATTAAAATGACCCATGCACACAATCACTATTCACACACCAGGCTTTGCAGGGCAGCAGGTGCAAGGAAAATGGGGTGGTGCCTCCTTGCAGTGATGCAGGATCACACATGCACCAATAAGGAGAAAAGTGCACAAAATTATACCCAGAAGACACACCCACACGACGAAAGAGACCACCAACTCACCAGCAGCCTCTGGGAAAATCAGAAAGCTATGCAGTGGTGCTAAAAAGTGTTTGCCCCTGTGTTTGTCACATTTTAATGCTTTAAATAATGAAACAAATGTAAATAACAGCCAAAGACCATTTAAATTCAGGTTTTTAATATTATCGGAGAACACAATTCAAAATTACATAGCTCTGTGTGAAAAAGTGTTTGCCCCTTAAACGTGATTACTGGTTACAGCCACAACTGCAAACAAATATATGTATATATTTTTACAATAACTTGTAATGAGTACAATTGTTGTAATTCAGCCACATAGGAGGGTTTTCGAGCAAGAACTGCCTTTTTAAAGTCATACCACAGCATCTCAATGGGATTCAGGTCAGCACTTTTGGCTAGTCCTCTCCAAAGTCTTAATTTTGTTTTTCTTGAGCCATTCAGAAGTGGACTTGCTGGTGTGTTTTGGGTCATTGTCCTGCTGCAGAGCTCAAGTTCGTTTCAGCTTGAGGTAATGAACGGATGGCCGTATATTCTCCTTGAGGATATTTTGGTACACAGCAAAATTCACGATTCCATTTATCACAGCGAGCCCTTCAGCTCCTGAAGCAGCAAAACAGCCCAGACCATCACACGACCACCACCATATTTAACTCTTGGTATGATGTTCTTTTTCTATAATGCAGAAAGAGATACATGCAAAAGTTAAACTTTTGTCTCATCAGTAGTATTTTCCCCAAAGCCAGAGTGAGATGAACGGAGTCATGAACATTCAACTAAATGAGGCAAGTGAGGCCTGTAGTTCTTTAGATGCTGTGGTGTCCTGGTAAGGTTCTCTACTGTTCCATGTTCTTAATGTGGTTCGCTGGAGTTTTAAATCTTTAGAAATGGCTTTCTAACCTTT
Organism: Danionella cerebrum; assembly: GCA_007224835.1. NCBI lineage: Eukaryota > Metazoa > Chordata > Actinopteri > Cypriniformes > Danionidae > Danionella > Danionella cerebrum. The sequence goes on from SRMA01025742.1 coordinate 8,271, forward strand.
CCAATGAGAAAAAGTGGACCAAAAACGTACAATAAAACAGATATTTAAACAAGCCATTATAAATATAAAAATTTGCTAAATTGTTTTTCTGAAACGTGAAAAAAATTCAGTTCTGGCGGAGTTAATTGATAGACTCTGTCCCCTCATGCAGAAATTTCATTGTATACAGGTGGGAGCCCTGGCCCCTATACAATATACCATTTACCAGACTGATAGATCTCAATTTGTTTATGAATTTCTTTGGATCTCGGCACATCTCTAATGTTTTTGTCTACCTTACTCTGTCAGACAGGCCCAATATAAGTAACTCCTTGATTGCAAATAGGTGTAGAATAATCAAACCTGGGATTGACCTCATTACTTCTACATCTGTGTGGAGTTATGGAGATGGTTATGCGCCAGAGGATAAATTACATGCAGTTAGGGAAACAAACTGGAAAACAGAACGGCGCTTGGAGGATGGATCAGATGTTGGTACGCCATGAGTCCAAAAGTTATTTTATTTCCAACAGTTGGATGGAAGAGGGGGTTACGACATGAAATCTCACTTTATAGCCCAATGATAAACTTGGGAACAATCTCCGATGTGAGCAATTTGAATATTGGCCCTTTGTGACCCTACAAGCATTTCTATGATCTTCATACAAGTGTTTATTTTACTTCTGCAGAAATCCAGACCATATCAAACCAATTTTACAAGCACTAATATTAAATTTTATAGGTATTTGCTATTTGTTGGCCAGATATGCATTTGAATAAAGTGAAACAACACAAGAAAACAGAGGTTTTAATCGCATTTAATCATTTGTCTGCACAACAAATTGATAATAAGTATGATACTACTAAAATGGACAAAAAGCTTACAATAAAACAGATATTTAAACAAGCCATTGAAATTATAAAAATTTGCTATATTGATTTTCTAAGCTTTGAAAAAAATTCAGGTCTGATGGAGTTAATCGATAGTTTCTGTTCCCTCGCCCAGAGATTTCATTGATTACCGGAAGAAGCTGACGTGCCCCCTATATAGGATTCTTAAGATGATCAAAAAGCATCTAAGATAATACAGTGCGAAATAATTAAACACATTAAATTTGATGAAACATGGAAGGAATCAATTCAAGAGTGAGAAGTTGTAGGAAGTCTCTTTCAGCCTGCTCACAAAAGAGTGCTTGGTGTCTCTACTGTTTAATCAGTCTCTACTGATTAATAAAATAATTTCAATTAAAAGCTAACTGAATAAAACTGAACTCAAATAAATATACAGTGGTACCCCGAGATACGAAACTAATCAGTTCGAGGGTGGCTCTTGTATCTCGAAGCAAGTTTTAAATGTGAAACGCCTAATCCGTGCAACGGCTCTCAGAAACAACAGTAAGTTGATGAAAAAAATGGAAACCAGAGAAAAATCAAGTAACATTTCTTCAATCCTTAAAACTACACATTGTTAATGTAATAAATGATAATAAAACAGAATAAAACACAAGCAAAATACGTAATATGTACACAAATGTGAAACCTAACGCAGAAAACATTACGGCACCACGTATGAAAGTTAACTTTCACAAGATATTTCACGAATTACTAACACCAATACGGTGTCAAGCACAAGCGGAGACAGGTGGAGAGATGCTTCTGAGAACGTGTCACTGGGTTTTTCTAACTTGCACTACAGAACAGCACTTTCCACATTATAAACGTCATGTCTTTTACGACACCATGACTCTAACATTTGTTAGAGTACATTATTGGTGGTGCATTAACTGATTTAAGGGTTTTAAAGCGTATCAGCCCCTTTTTGCACTTTCTGCAATGGGAGAAAGGAGTGCCAGGACCCGGAAGCGCAGCGCGACGTCAGACTGAACAAGCAGATAATAGAGCAGAAGTATTTTTCGAAGCAAAAAATTTCCTGCGAGATCTTATCTTACATTTCGTAACTCGAAGCATCCGTATCTCGGGGTACCGAGAAGGGTACCCTTTAACTATGTTTAAAGGGTCACAACATTTAACATTGGTGTCTGTCTGCTGAAGACTGTAACCTAAAACAGTTTATTTACAACAATAAATGAGTTGTAACTTCATGTATCAAAAGGAAATGCCGATCAAAATGCGTTGCAGTGTGCTCGTCCGTGTCTTATAGGTCATGAAACAAAACTGAGGTCGCCTTTTCTGTTAATAATCATGACAAAAAATCCATCTAACATCTAATCACAAAGTGGTTTTGTGAATGTTTTTTTTTAATTGTTCATATGGCTCTGAGCAAAGGCTTATACAAGAAAATTTGTTCTTTAAGTATCATTTTTAGAAAGAACATCTACTTTTTCTAAAAAGCCGTCATTATATTGTACTAGAACAGGGGTGTCAAACTCATTTTCAGAGGGCCACATTAGCATAATGGCTGTCCTCAATGGGCCAGATGTAACTTATAAATGTAAAACAATGTAATCGAATGTAATGTAAAATTTTAAGTCATTTAACATTAGTGAGTAGTTACATTTATTTACAACTTATTCAAGTGACAATTCAATTGCATAGAAATAATTGTATGCTTGTTGTTCTTCAAACATAGCTATTTTCAGCAAACATAGCAAACAGCACAGACTGAAGACGATGCATATTGATCATCATCTTTTATCATCAGGCTCAAGAAACAGATCACAGATAAACTATTAGCTCCACCCATTTCGCATCTTGAAATGTATTTTAGCGTGAGAAATTGGAGGTGTAGCGTGAGAGATTACTCAAATGCGTGAGTCTTACGTTCGATGTGTGAGAAACGGCAGCTCTGCAGTTTCACTCGTGAGTATGGATGCGAAAACACCACTGCAGCTACCATAGGCATTGTGGGAAATGTAGTTTTTTTTCGTTTTCGTTTTTTTTTAAGACACTTAAAACTTTTGAGCTCTTGCGGGCCACACTAGATTACATGGCGGGCCACACCTGGCCCGCGGGCCCTGAGTTTGACACATGTGTACTAGAAGATGACACGGGAGTGGATTTTTTTATCCCATCCCAATCCTGGAACAGAGTAAAAAAAAATCCTGTCCTGTCCCACACCTGTAGAATTGACTGTAAAAGCAATATCATATAATGTCAAAAATGACACAATATATTGAAAAACATTATTGTTGGGAATGTTGCCCTGTGTATAAAAACTTTTATTACATAACTGTGGTTGAGACAGTGACATGCCTCTTACTGTTGCTGTTTGTGTTCTAACACTTTAGAGTGCCAAAAGCGGCGGAAGAATGAGGCAAATAAGGAAGAAGAGTGCCGAGCAAATAAGGAAGAAAAGACGCCCTTTCGCGAAGGTGGAGGAAGAATCACAGACAGAACACGGTAAAACAGTTCAATCTAACACTAATAAACCTATTACTACTACTAAGACAATGCTTATACTATTAAATACAGTATACATATTATATTTACAGGGAAATCTCAGCTAAAACACAGCTAAATTGTTGCTAAAGGGATCACAGGAAATCTGTTACTGGTCACCTGGCGACAGCTTCAGTGTTAAAGGGTTCACTTCTGTTGCCGACCCGGAAAAAAATAGTTTTCTGAACTTCCGTGTTTTGACGAGCTAAAAGATTTACAAAAATTGACGCATCTCGTTTGGATTGCTTAACATAGAAAGAGTAATCTATTAATGTTCCTGAGTGAACAGTTGACCTGGTGAGGACACAGGTGTGGAGATAATTACCATATTTTTGCCGTATAAGACGCACTTTCTCTTCCCCAAAACTGAGGGGGAAAAGTTGGTGCGTCTTATACGGCGAATGCAGAGCGCCGCGGAGCGGAGGGCGGTCACGGCCGTAGGAGAGGCGTAAGAGAGGCCACGGCTTCAGCCTAGCTCCTGTTATGGTAAAAATATACCTTCTCAATTGATAATAAACACTGGAGACCGTTTCAGAGAGAACACAGCAAATGCAGCTATTTATTGTAAAGATTTAGCAGTCTCAACGTATTTCCTACACACGTGTTATCCGCATTGGAAGGAAGAACCTCGAGCCTCTCAAAGTAAGACAAGTGCTGGAAGAAGGGCGGGACTGAAGTATGAAGTGTCTCTTAAAAGTTTCTCAAATTACATTTCTCTGACCACTAGATGGTAGTATTATATAGGAAAATTCCCATTAAACTCCGGAGCCATCGGTGCGCGCTCACGTCATTGCCCATCTCTGCTCGGATCGTAAGGAGCAGGTATGAAACATTACAGCCTTTTTTGTTAATTTTACTGTTTACTGACTGTTCATGTTACATGTTTGGCATATAATTGTTCTTAAACTGCTGTTAAACTGCTCTTTTACACAGTTGATATAAAATATTTTACTACAGTATTTGGTTCAGGATCCTTTTTTTCTAGATCTTCCTCATTTAAAATTGCGTCTTATATACCGGTGCGTCTTATATGGTGAAAAATACAGTAGGTAGCGAAAAGAAGAGAAACACAGTACTGACAAAATCAGCTTGATAATTTTGTTTTTCTGTCATTCTCTCAGGAACAAATATTAACGGTAGTTAGCAGGCATAAATAATATGTTACTTTGTGCCTTCTGTACCACAATATACGTTTAGCTGTTTGATTGTGCTCCCACTGTTTACAATAATGAGGTGTGAAATGGGACATTTAACAATAATAAAAAAATTGGATGTATATGTGACTGTGCCTTCAGTCGATATCACAATATCTGGAGCTGTTTGATTGTGTTCCTACTGTTAACAGTGATCACCAGAGACGGATTGAGAGCAATACTCCACTTCTATGCTGCTCCCAGAAGCACAAATACTCTGTCACTGAATGACTTGTGTTGGAAAATGAGCAGTAGTTTATGCCCCTCCTCCCAGTGACCTCATGAATTCATGGCTGACCACCTGAGTCTCAATGCGTGCTCGTTTATGTATAAATTGCCATTTTAATTTCATTTGTTTGTCCCTCTCTTCAAATGATTATATATTGCTTTTGCTCCCGAAGGCCTCAGATTAAGGAAACTATCAGGTCTTAAGGCCTATACAAACTTATTCATTTTCTGCAAGCACCAAGATTACTTCAAGAGTAAGTTCTCTGAGGTTTCTGATTATGCAGAATCTCTCTAGAACAAAACGAAGCCTCTTCAACTTATAGAGAGGAAGAAGAACATTGAAGCATCTGTAAATATAGCGTGACATATATATTGAGAGCATATAAATGAGATGTCTTCACAGATGGTGTGGTTAGTTGTGGAGGTATTCGGGAGTTCTGGAAGTTGATAGCAGGAAGAGTACCAGAAGAAAGGAGTTGGAGTAACCCAGCAGAGGTAGTGCAGGAGAACCAAGAAGGCAAAGCCGAATCATGGAGATTCATGGGGCGTGAGCCGTAGAACCATGGAAATGCTGATAAAGTTAGAACACTAATAGGTGGAATGAAAACAAGATAGGACACAAGTGTGGAGATAATTAGGACGCGTATTGAGTGACACAAGCCAGTTTCCATACAAAGATGTGAATTAAATTTATACGCAAAACTAGATAACTGCGGAAAATATTTGCGTATAAAGCACAAACCATCCAACAATCCCAAGAGAACAAAATGGTCACTTTCTGATAAACTGACGACAAATATAATAAAAGTGAATTTGATCTTTTTTTTTTGCTATTTGATTGTGCTCCCCCTGTTATCAATGATCACCAAAGACCATAATCAACAAAAATGAGAAGCATCTGAGCAATCCTCCACGTCTACGCTGATCTCTGAAGCACAACACACTCTGTCAGTGAATAAATTGTGTGGAAAAAAGGAGCAGTAGTTTATGCCCTCCTCTTTTTATGGAAATCTACTCCCATGAATTCATGGCTGACCACCCCCTTTTCCCCCAGGTTTTTAAAATGAATAAATTACTTTTTATTGACTTTTGTTTTTCCTTCTCTTCACACTTTTATATATTTCCTTTGGTCCTGAAGACCCCAGATTAAGGGGACTATCATCAGGCTTTAAGGCCTATACGCGCCCAGTGGTGGACAAAGTACACAAACCAAGGACTTGAATTAAAGCAGAGACACCCGTAAACGTTTACTCCAGTAAAAGTAAAAGTGCTTCCTTCAGAATTTCACTTGAGTAAAAGTACAAAAGTATTTACCTTAAAATGTACGTAAGTATGCAAAGTACCATGATTTATTATGGATATACCATTACCGCTTTTGTCAAATATGTGAAAAGACATTGACTTTTATGAAGCTGACACTTATTTAGATTATTTAAAAGCTCAAAACCTTAAATCTAAATTTCCTTTAGAACCAAATATATAATGTCATGTGCTTTTAGTGTGTCATAGATATAAGCTACACAGTTGAATTATTTCAGCACAGGCTTGGATCATAGTTTTTGGAAGCTGAAATTTTGAGAAAATAACTTTAAAACATCTTGTTAATAAAGATCACTTCGCTAAATGCTAACTGTTTTAGCATCATGTAAAACTAGGTCCAAATATAATCCAAAGTACTCCAATATACAGTTTTAACATTGACTGATTGCCATTTAACAAAGTATCGGAACAATCAGCTTAAACTACTTAAACTTGGGTAAAACATACACAATGAAACCATTTTCTATAATCTACCGTGAGATTACTTAGTTAAAAAATGAACACCAGAATGAAAATCGTTTTCGTGTACGTGGTTTCATAGATTGGAAGGAGAATTCTTGTAAGTCGAAATTTTACAAGCTGACAGAGAAGGCAAAGAAGGTCTCTTCTTTTCAAGGACTTAAAAAAAATTTAAAAACAGTCAGAGTTTCTTCCGTCATTTATTCAGGTATGGGCACTCTCATAAAATGCTGAATGGACACTGAACCACCAAGTAGATATCAAGTATACAGTGGGGTAAAAAAGTATTTAGTCAGCCACCAATTGTACAAGTTCTCCCACTTAAAAAGATGAGAGAGGCCCGTAATGTTCATCATAGACAGACCTGAACTATGAGAGACAAAAGGAGAAAGAAAAATCCAGAAAATCACATTGTCTGATTTTTAAAGAATTTATTTGCAAAATATGGTGGAAAATAAGTATTTGGTCAAAAACAAAAGTTCATCTCAATATTTTGTTATATTCCCTTTGTTGGCAATGACAGAGATCAAACGTTTTCTGTAAGTCTTCACAAGGTTTTCACACACTGTTGCTGGTATTTTGGCCCATTCCTCCATACAGATCTCCTCTAGAGCAGTGATGTTCTGGGGCTGTCGCTGGGCAACACGGACTTTCGGCTAGGCCATTCCAGGACCTTGAAATGCTTCTTACGAAGCCACTCCTTCGTTACCAGGGCGGTGTGTTTGGGATCATTGTCATGCTGAAAGACCCAGCCACGTTTCATCATCAATGCCCTTGCTGATGGAGGTTTTCTCTCAAAATTTGACAATAAATGGCCCCATTCATTCTTTCCTTTACACGGATCAGTCGTCCTGGTCCCTCAGCAGAAAACAAAGCATGATGTTTCCTCCCCCATGCTTCACTGTAGGTATGCTGTTCTTTGGATGCAACTCAGCATTCTTTCTCCTCCAATAACGACGAGAAGAGTTGTTACCAAAAGTTCTATTTTGGTTTCATCTGACCATATGATATTCCATATACTGGATCATCCAAATGTTCTCTGGCAAACTTCAGACGGGCCTTGACATGTACTGGCTTAAGCAGGGGGACATGTCTGGCACTGCAGGATTTGAGTCCCTGGCGGCGTAGTGTAGCAGTGATGGTAGCCTTCGTTACTTTGGTTCCAGCTCTCTGTCGTGGAGCACAAGATCAAGGGAGATTATCAGTGGTCTTGTATGTGTACTATTTTCTAATATTTGCTCCCACAGTTGATTTCTTCACATCAAGCTGTTTACCTATTGCAGAGTCAGTCTTTCCAGCCTGGTGCAGGTCTATAATTTTGTTTCAGGTGTCCTTTGACAGCTCTCTAGTTTTGACCATGGTGGAGTTTAGAGTGTGAGTGTTTTAAGGTTGTGGACAGGTGTCTTTTATACTGATAATGAGTTCAAACAGGTTCCATTAATACAGGTAACGAGTGGAGGACAGAGAAACCTCTTACAGAAGAAGTTTCAGGTCTGTGAGAGACAGAAATCTTGCTTGTTTGTAGCTTACCAAATACTTATTTTCCACCATATTTTGCAAATAATTTTTTTAAAAATCAGACATGGTGATTTTCTGGATTTTATTTCTCCTTTTGTCTCTCATAGTTGAGGTCTATCTATAATCTAGCCACAGGGGTTGCAAGCCAGTGACTTCTGTGCCGGTCCCAAGCCCGGATAAATAGAGAGGGTTGCATCAGGAAGGGCGTCCGGCGTAAAATATGCCAAAAACCAAATATGCGAGTCACCAAATCGATTTTCATACCGGATCGGTCGAGGCCCGGGTTAACAACGACCGCCTCCGGTGCTGTTGACTTACAGGGTGCCGGTAGAAATTGGCCTACTGTTGGTCAAAGAAGGAGA
>SRMA01025742.1:16814-266605 GCA_007224835.1 Danionella cerebrum
CCCCCAAAGGCCCAGTGTTGCCATATGGCAACATTTTTTTACAACTTAGGGAAAACACACCTAAAAATCTCTCTATCCTTCAACAAACCACATTTACATAAAGAATGAGTCTTATTGTTTAGCCTGGTAATGTCCTTGACTGGAAGAATATTCAAATAGGCTCTTTTAACGGACCACAAAGTTAGTCACTTTGTGATTTTTACATAGCAACTTCACCCTGTTCCTCAGATGTGAAATAAAACAAGATTCATGTAAGTAAAACACCTCCAGTATTTTTTTTCTATGTAAAGTAAGACGTAAATATTGTCTTGATGTCATTGTAGTTCTCAGTTTATACATTTTCTCTTATTTCTAGCTACTTTTATCAATGTTGCCATATGGCAACATTGGGTCTTAGTGGTAGCAGAATTCCCCTATGTACCATCCCCATTCAGTCAATTGCTATTCCTCTTCTATACATCAAAAACTTGCATAGACATCAGTTTTTTTTATCATTTAAAAGTTTGTTACACATTCTGTGTCAACTATTTGTAATCAAACGTTTTATTTACACATTTTTAAATTATATTACTGGTTTATTTCAAGTAAGCTCCAAGTTTCTGTAGCTTATAGAATTTCTATAGCTAATGTATTTCTGTTTTCCTAATCCTGTTTTGGATTCCTTTTTTCTGTATGTTATTCCTGACTGAGGGCAGTGTGATAATGTCTTGAGGGATGTGGTGCTTAGTCATGTAAAATAAGGGGCATAGGCAATCAGTAGTAAGCAATAGGCTATAGGTAATGGGCAATTAGAGAGTCATCCATAGGCCAATAGGCCATCCAGACGCTATTGTCTGAATAAATAGGTTCTTTTAAAATGTAGACTATCAATGTAATCTGTGACGTCATTGAGGCCATGCAAAACGGTGAAAGTGATTTTTAGATGGACACTGAAGATGAGAGTGAGGAGGAGGATTTTGATTCCCACCAAAATAAACATTGATTCCCCAATAAACATTGATTCCCCAATAAACATCTGCCACTTTGCCCCCCAGACTGTGCCCCGCAACAGATATCGCTTGCAAAAAAAAAAAGAATTCTACACCTCCAACACTGCCTTTTCAGGACAGTCAATTAGTTCTGATGTCATCTGCCCAAATACACCCCTTGAGTACTTCCGGAGGTTTGTGTCGAAAAAGATGATCCAATCATTGCCACAAAAAAACAAACGAATACAGTTTTCAAAAAAAGGAGTATCCATAAACACCTGCACAACAGAAATAGACCAACTGATTGGTAAGTTCCTCAAAATGGGCATAGTACAAATGCCCGGAGCCAGAGTGTATTGGGAGACGGACACCAGATATGCCCCTGTTGCAGATATTATGTCCTGTAACAGATTCCAATCTCTACTGGCATCTTTACATTTTGAGAACAATTTGTTGGTATCAGAAGAGGAAAAAAATGATAAAATGTGGAAACTTCGACCATGGTTTGAGGATTTCAGGTGAAATCCTGAACCACTGGCTACACTTCTTTACTTTGCATCAAGTGCGACGTGCGTCTTTGCCTGTCAGAAAACAAGATCTGCTTTTGGGATTACCATCACTAGGCATTGATTGTACAAAACTCAATAGTTTAAAAAAAAAAAACGTAAGTTTTGTTAGGATGGAACTTTGTGTAACGCTGTTTTATTTTTTTATAGAATGTTTATAAACGTTATTTAATAAACTATATAAAAATATATGTATTTAGTTTTTTATTGTCATATGATATTGGTATGTATTTGTACAGACTAGAAATAAGATAGATTAGCAATACATACTTTAAAAAAGAGCTTTAAAATCCCACCAACTTGTTGAGACATAGTGAGAGAATCAGTGAAATTCTGCTACCCCTAAGGCCCAACGTAAACATATGGCAACGTTTCTATAAAAAGTCTCAAAAACTAAAAATTTAGTAATCAATGACCTCCTACAACAATGTTTCAAAGGCCAACAATTTTTTAATAGGCTTTTTCTATATGTGGGTCTTTGGGGGATATGATGAGTTGTATGCCAGGTTAGACACGAGGGAAGGCGAGAAGGAATTGTATAGATTAGCGAGACAGAGAGACAGAGATGGGAAGGATGTGCAACAGATAAGGCTGATTAAAGATAGAGATGGAAAGGTGCTAACAAGTCAGAAGAGTGTGCTGAGAAGATAGAAGGAGTATTTTGAGGAGTTGATGAATGAGGAGAATGAAAGGGAAAGAAGGGGGGAAGAGGTGGATATTGTAGAGCAGGAAGTTGAAAAGGATGAGGTGAGGAAGGCTCTGGGGAGAATGAAGAGTGGAAAGGCTGTTGGTCCAGATGACATACCAGTGGAGGTGTGGAAATGTCTAGGAGAGACAGCAGTGGAGTTCCTTTCTAGGTTATTCAACAGGATTTTAGAGAGTGAGAAAATGTCTGAGGAATGCAGGAGAAGTGTCCTAGTACCAATCTTTAAGAACAAGGGTGATGTGCAGAGTTGCAACAACTACAGAGGCATAAAGTTGATGAGCCACACAATGAAACTTTGGGAAAGAGTAGTGGAAGCTAGGCTAAGAAAGGAAGTGGATATTTGTGACCAGCAGTATAGCTTCATGCCCAGGAAGAGCACTACTGATGCCATTTTTGCTCTGAGATTGTTAATTGAGAAGTACAGAGATGGTCAGAAGCAGCTGCACTGCGTCTTTGTGGATTTAGAAAAAGCGTATGACAGGGTGCCGAGAGATGAGCTATGGTCCTGTATGAGGAGGTCAGGAGTGGCAGAGAAGTACGTCAGAGTAATTCAGGATATGTATGAGAGAAGTAAGACAGCAGTGAGATGTGCTGTAGGTCAGACAAAGGAGTTCATGGTGGAGGTGGGGCTACATCAAGGATCAGCTTTGAGTCCCTTCTTATTTGCTCTGGTGATGGACAGGTTGACAGATGTGGTAAGGCAGGAATCTCTGTGGACAATGATGTTTGCAGATGACATTGTGATCTGTAGTGAGAGCAGAGAGCAGGTGGAGGAAAACCTGGAAAGTTGGAGGTCAGCTCTAGAAAGAAGAGGAATGGAAGTTAGTCGCAGTAAGACAGAATACATGTGTTTGAATGAGAGGGAGGGAAATAGAATAGTGAGGTTACAGGGGGTTGAGGTCAAGAAGGAGTTTAGGTATTTGGGGTCAACAGTCCAGTGTGACGGGGAGTGTGGAAAAGAGGTGAAGAGACGAGTGCAGGCAGGTTGGAATGGGTGGAGAAAAGTGTCAGAGGTGTTGTGTGACAGAAGAATTTCAGCAAGAATCAAAGGAAAGGTGTACAGAACAGTAGTGAGACAAGCTATGATATATGGGTTAGAGACTGTAGCAGTGAAGAAGAGACAAGAGGCAGAGATGGAAGTAGCAGAGATGAGGATGTTGAGGTTCAGTTTAGGAGTGACGAGGATGGACAAGATTAGGAACGAGCACATCAGAGGGACAGCTCAGGTTGGTTGTTTTGGAGACAAAGTCAGAGAGGCCAGGTTGAGATGGTTTGGACATGTTTGGATAGTGGTTATATTGGTAGAAGGATGTTGGAGATGGAGATGCTAGGCAAGAGGTCAAGAGGAAGGCCAAAGACGAGATATATGGATGTGCTGAAAGAGGACATGAAGTTAGTTGGTGCAAGAGTAGAGGATACTGAGGACAGAGTTAGGTGGAAAAGGATGATTCGCTGTGGCGACCCATAAACTGGGAACAAGCCTAAAAGGAAAAGAAAAAAATTTATGATGAACATTACGGGCCTCTCTCATCGTTTTAAGTGGGAGCACTTGCAAATTTGGTGGCTGACTAAATACTTTTTTTACCCACAGTATACCACCAAACGGCAACCAAAACAATTAAAAACAGAGAGCGCTGTACCCTGATTGGTGGCTCACTCATGCTTGACAAGTTTAGTTCCCTTTCAGTCGGTCCCGGAGACATTAGTCGGGATTAGACCGACTGAATGGGAGCGAATCACCATGGGAGCGACTGCCGAACTTATCAACGGGCAAATTAATTTGCAGGCGTAGGTGATTGATTAGCAATCAGCCGGGTATAAAGCCGGGTGTGCCTAAGCTACCAGTATGCAATTTTCCTTCGGAGCTGACTGAGTGTGACTTTCTCTCCTAACTTTGACGCTACCCAGCTTGAAAGATTAGTAGGTTGCTTACCTTGGCTTATTGGTGTCGTCCTCTGCTATCCCAGAATAGCATGCCACCACACGCCAGCGCCTCAGATCTTTCTAGCAAGCCTGTCCAGTGTGTTTCCGCCGTTTTCTCAGAATCCTGTCCATTTTTCACGACACGATGAGCAAACGTGCACTTTTCCTGGCTGTTGTGGGCTTTCTCGTCGAAAAGACGGTCACGCAAGTTGTGCGATGTGTTTGGTTTCCAGCACACTGACGCGGCTCTCGTGAAGTGTGAGTGTTGCACTGCAGCACTCTGCTGAGTCGCACGGGGAAGTTTTGGGTAGAGTGGCGTCAGGTGATTCCTCGCATCATCCCCAAACACAAAGTGTGCTTCCCGTCTGGTGAATCGGACGGCGCTTCGGTGTCGCCCGGTACCTCGTATGATCCTGTAGACGATCTGCTCTCCCACGCAGCATCGGAAGGGCCGCGGCTTTCAGTTCTCCAGTTCAGCTGCCTCCTCCGGGATTGCAGCCGAGCTGGAGCCGGAGGCGTTCGCGGTGCTCTCACAGCCGCAGCCTCGGTCGGCGGGAGGTGACTCCTCCCCCCCGATTCGATGCTGTCGCGGCTGGAGAATTTGTGGCTAGGCAGGCGCCGGGACAGGTTCTTTGCATACCGTTAGTGCCTTTTCTCCCCGAGAAGCATGAGGAGCTCACTAATTCTGGCGGGCTGCCCTGTCAGGGGATTGAGCTCCTCCCTCTTCACCACTCTGGTCAATGTAGCAGATACGGGCTACTCTTCGATTCCCCGAGTGGGCAGGTTGTCGCGGTGCTTACCCCGACAGCCGCTGATTTGTCGCCTCATGCTACAAAATCAGCCGTGCTGAACATCGGTCACGCGATGTCCACGCTTGTAGTCCAGGAACGCCATCTGTGGTTAGAGCAGGCTTCAATGCGTCCCGAGGACCGATTTCGGCTTCCGTACGCGCCTGTCTCCCCGGATGGCCTCTTTGGCGTCGCCGTGAAGATTTTCGTCAAAGGTCTCCACGATCAGGAAGCAGGCGGAGGGTCTGGGTATAGTTCCACGCCAGAAGCAGCGGGTGTTGCTTCAGTGCCGGAACCCTCTCCGCCTGTTCGCTGCCAAAGAGTACGTCTCCCGCCATGGTTTACTCCTTCGACCTCTGGTCCGGGGAAAACCCCTGCATGCGGAAGACGGAGCCAACCTCTGAGGTTTTTGAAAGCAGACGAGGGTTTCTAGTGAAGCTCCCCTGAGGTTGGAAACTCAGGAGGATATGAGCTCGTCTTCGGGTCTGGTCATCGACCCAGCTCCCCCAGGGGCGGGGGAGTCCACCACATACTCCTCACTCGACGGAGGCACCTATTGTGTCAAAACAGATCTCACTTCCTGCACGAGAACAGTGGACTTGCATGCTCTGCGGTCTGGGTTTCCCCTTCCTCGGTCTCCGACGAAGCCCCCGACTTGGGCGCGAGCTCCGCTGGCCATGGCAGAGAGCGCGGGGGCACAAAACCCCTGCCCTCATCTGACCATCTCCCAGGGTCCGCCCCTGGTGATTCCGCCCACAAGTCCGCCTCCAAGCCACCCCGCCATGGGGACCATCGGCACGTCCCGACCACACCCCCTGTCAGCTTACCTGGGAGCCTGGCGTAAGCTTCCCGGGGCCTCACAGTGGGTGGTCCGGACAATCCGGCAGGGCTAAACGATTCAGTTCGTGTCTGCCCCCAGGTTTCGAGGTGTGCTTCACACTCCTGTCCCCCGGACAGGCGCCTCATTCCTGCGAGAGGAGATTGACGACCTTCTAACAAAGGTGCGATCGAGCCGGTACCCCCAGCCGATATGGAACGCGGGTTTTACAGCCCATACTTCCTGGTCCACAAGAAATCAGGCGGGCTGCGACCAATCTTGGATCTGAGGCGTCTTAACCGGCACCTGGCCAAGTACCGGTTCAAGATGCTGACGGTCCGCTGCAGTCTACCATGCATCCGTCCTGGAGATTGGTTCGCAACAATCGACCTGAAGGACGCGTACTTTCAGGTAGAAGTGATTCCGAGACACAGACCCTTTCTAAGGTTCTGTTTTACGAGGGCCATGCATACCAGTACAAGGTCCTACCCTTCGGTCTTGCCCTTTCCCCTCGCACCTTCACTAAGGTTGTCAGGGCCGCTCTAGCCCCGCTCCGCCGGGCAGGCATTCGGATCCTGGACTACCTCGACGACTGGCTTCTCATAGCCTCGTCCAGGGACCAGTTGATCAGACACCAGTGCAAGGTGCTCTCGCACTTAAACCGTTTGGGTCTGAAGGTCAACTGGGAAAAGAGCCGCCTCACTTCGGTGAAGGCCATCTCTTTTCTCGGGATGGAGCTGAACTCCGAGAGCATGCTATCGGTAGAACCTATCGGTAGAACGCGCCAGGGCCTTGCTGACCACGCTCTCCGTGGTGTCTTCTCGATCAGTGGTCAGACTGAAAATTATTTCAGAGGCTCCTGGGGCATATGGCAGCCGCAGCCCCAGTCATTCAACTTGGGCTCCTGCTTATGTGACCACTGCAGCTATGGCTTCTCCCGCGAGTTCCGAGTTGGGCATGGCGTCGGGGAGCTCTACGTCTGTCTACGGCAGACGCGCTCCCTTACCTGAAGGTCTGGAACTCGGAGTGCTTCCTGCGGTCCGGGGTGCCTCTCTCGAGTCCCTCCGACCGCGTGGTTGTCACAGAGAGTCCGGTGCCTGGACCGGACGGCGCTCTCGCTGGCACATAAACCGTCTTGAGCTAGTTGCAGTCACCCTGCCGTTGCAGCTCTTCGGCCCGCTCCCCCGGGGTCGGCACGTGCTGGTCAGGACAGACAGTACCGCAGTAGTAGCGTACATCAACCACCAGGGTGGTGTGCGCTCCCGTGCTCTGCACTACCTCGCCCAACGATTGCTCTTCTGGAGTCAGAGCAGACTTCTGTCGCTCAGAGCCTGTCACAATATCGGGGTGTGCAACCGGATCGCGGATTCGCTGTCCAGGTTCCACCCCAGGGCGGGAGAATGGCGACTCCATCCTCGGGCTGTTCAGCAGATATGGGATATCTTCGGCGAGGCCCAGGTAGGCCTGTTGCCTCCCGTCAGAACACCCGTTGCCGGCTTTTCTACTCACTGTCCCTGGCTCCTCTCGGGACAGATGCGCTGGCACACTGCTGGCCCAGGAACAAACGCTTGTACGCGTTTCCCCCAGTGAGCCTTCTGGCACAGTTACTGTGCAAGGTCAGGGAGGACGAGCAAGAACTGCTTCTGTTTGCCCCTCTGGCCGAACAGAGCCTGGTTCCCAGACCTCTGCGCTCGTGACAGCCCCCCCCCCCCTGGCCAATCCCTCTGAGTCCGGACCTCCTGACTCAGGGGGGGATACAGGCACTACAGGCGGTGGACCCCGAGCCTCTACCACCCTCCGTGGTGAGAACTTTAGACCACGCGTTAGCACCCTCTACCTGAGCGTGCTACGCTGGCAAGTGGGGTCGGTTCGTCGATTGGTGTTCCTTCCGTCTGGAAGATCCTGGGGCGTGCCCCATCAGAACCGTGTTGACCTTCTCCAGGAGAGGTTCGATCGGGGGCTGTCCCCTTCGTCCCTCAAGGTCTACGCCGCCGCTATTTCTGCCTTCCACCTTCGGGTTGAAGGGAAATCAGTGGGCAGCCACGAACTGACGGTGAGATTTCTCAAGGGAGCTAGACGTCTCATGCCGCCTAGCCCCCCTCTGTTCCCTCTTGGGACCTCTCCGTCGCCCTGTCTGGGCCACGGAAGTCTCCTTGAGCCCTTGCACTCTGCAGAGCTGCGTGTCCTCTCAATGAAGACCGCACTCCTGCTTGTTTGGCCTTAATTAAGAGGGCGGGAGATCTCCAGGCACTGTCCGCCGACGAACCCTGCCTTGAATTCGGCCCTGGTGTTTCTCTGGTTACCATCAGACCCAGGCCCAGATTCATCCCCAAGGTCCCATCCGTCCCCTTCCGGGACCAGGTGGTGACCCTGGAAGCTCTGCCCCGGGAGGAGGCAGAACCAGCCCAGGGTTTGTTGTGTCCAGTGCGAGCTCTTCGGATCTACCTGGACAGAACCCAGCAGCTCTTCGTATGTTTCGGAGGCCAGCGTCGGAGTTCCGCGGTCTCCAAGCAACGGCTTGCCCACTGGCTAGTGGAGGCTATTCGCCTTGCTTATGAGGCGTGTGAGGTTCCCTGCCCTCTCCATTTGAGGGCCCACTCCACTCGCGGCATTGCTGCTTCGTGGGCGTTGGCTAGAGGGGCCTCACTCGCTGACATATGTAGAGCTGCGGGCTGGTCTACACCTACACCTTGTCAGGTTTTACAACCTTGACGTGGGCTCTGTTCCCTCTGCGGTCCTGAGTGGTGGCAGTCACCCTTAGGGGACTCATCAGCGGAGAAGTACAACTTTCTAGAGCTCCCCCCTTTCGGGCGGCTCTCTCATCCTCCCCCCTCCAGCATCTGACTGAGCAGAGCAGTCAGCGCTGCTAGGTTCTGTAGTGGTGGCTTTGCTTCAGCCTGGCTCCTGCAGAAGTAGGGTCCAGATCAGGAAGTCCCTCTTCGGCGCTCCCTTTCTATGTTTTTCTATACAGCTACCCCTCCAGGCGGCTAGCATGAACCCGTCCCGTTACACCCCTTGCCATTGGTGAGTAACGATGACTTCCGTCTCTGCCGATTTTCTCTTGCAGAACGATGACCCGCTGATAGCCCTTCGGGCCTCGACACGAACTCCGCCACTCCTCCCTGCGGGTCGAGGGGTGCCTCCTTCTGGTTGTCAGCATCAACCGAGTACAGCTAAGCTCTCAGTGTTGGACGACTTCCCCGTCAATGAGTATTCTGGGCAGGGGCAGAAGGAGTTCCCATTCAGGTACTACGGCCTTATACTAACCTCTCTTTTTGAGTTTAGTGCCGGCCTGACTGGATGGATTTCGGGCATGGCCCTACAGAGGCTCCCATTCAGTCGGTCTAATCCCGACTAACGTCTCCGGGACCAGCTGAAAGGGAATGTCTAGGTTACTTGCGTAACCCCACGTTCCCTGAATAAGGAACGGAGACGTTACCCTTCGCCATGCCCTTGAAGTCATGGATCTGAGGTCGCTGTGAGGTAAGTAGGTCCAGCTCCTCGGAAAATTCCATACTGGTAGCGTAGGCACGCCCGGCTTTATACCCGGCTGATTACTAATCAATCACCTACGCCTGCAAATTAATTTGCCCGTTGATATGTTCGGCAGTCGCTCCCACTGTGATTTGCTCCCATTCAGTCGGTCTAATCCCGACTAACGTCTCCGTTCCCTATTCAGGAAACATGGGGTTACGCAAGTAACCTAGACGTTTTTTATCCACTCATAAAAAAGGGACGACTGATTTTGCAAAATATAGTTGAGTAAAAAGTAAGATATTTGACTTTGAAATGTAGTGAAGTTAAAGGAAAAGGTCTCCCCAACTTAAAATACTCGAAAAAGCTACTTAAGTACAGTAACAAATTTCATTTATTTCGTTACTGCCCAACACTGTAGACACCTATCTATTTATGCATGCATCAAGCCTATTCTCCCCAATGCATTTACTTCTGAGTATGCAGAACCTCTCCGGAACATTAAAACGATTATACAAAGGAAGAACGTTTAAGCATTTGTAAATATAAAACCTCCTGTGCCTTTTTAATCAGGTAATCCTAGTAATTAACTTTAGGAAATGGGAAACAAGTCGGTACAATTTTGCAGTGCATTGAACCTTTAGAAGTCCGGAACCTTTTTGCTACTATAAATTTAGTGATCACAATCTAATGAATTACCTTTAAAACGTTTTTTTTGTACAATATATTATAAAAATATTCTTTCATTACATTACACAAAAATTCCAGAACAAAGCTGTAAATGTACTTAGAATTCAACCCAGAGTACAATTTTTTATGTCTTATAACTAAAATCAAAAGTGTTTTTAATAAAAGTTGATAAATCCCTCCAAAAATGAAAGTCGAAGGCAAGGTCGAAGCAATGTGAAATTTGTATAAAAAAAACAGCCAACTCTCTCCTAAACCTTAGACACTGTTCCAAGCATTTTTTGTGCCAGAACTTTGAAAACACAAGCCATATCACAGGTCTTTTACTTTGAAGGGTTACCGTTCTTTTCACCACTAGATGGCACATAAATTGTGAAACTGAAAGACGATGGTGCATTATTTTCATTTTAATATGAATTACCTTGCAATTTATGCATGACAACTGAAACCTACTAATTATATTTGAAATCAAAATTAGACAATAGGTGGATCATTCTTACTCAAGAGACTTCTAGGGGTTAAATAAACAAATTAAAATAACTAATAGTCTGAGGTTCCTTAATTTGAACAGGAACCTGTTATTCTGACTACACTGTGCCAGAAACATGTTGCAAGCTTTAAAAAGTAAATAGAGCAGTTCATGACCCACCTGTGAACACACCTATTGAATTTTCTGAAATCATAATTGCAAGACGTGCAAGAATATTTCAGCCCTCCAATTACATTCAAACTCTCGATAATCGACTTAAAAGTCAGACAAACGAAAGAAAATTCACATTATTGTCATCTATATTACATAGATTTGAGCCAATTTTAGAAAGTGCTCTTGGTTCTGCAAAATAGTTAGCCTTTTGTGTAAAATATGAACGCAGAGAGCTCATGTAGCTGTTTTTAAAACAGTCACCCCATATTTGCACTGATTTTATTGAGTAAACCTTTGCCTCTGAAGACGTGTCACAAACCATGTGCAAATTTGTAGCTCTTGCTTTGAAAGCGCCACATCAAGTCATGTAAAAATGTACTTTTTATTGTTGGAAGACATCTCTTTGCATTGCTCACTCTCCTGGGAACCAAGACCTCGGCGAGACCCTTTTCCCTCCAGTGAAGAAACAATAGCACAACTGATGCCGGTGTATTTTAAGATTTTTTTTATTTAGCCTCGATCACCTCTGCGGCTCTAAGTGAGCCCTGACAGTGCTCGAAGCAGCAGCTCTCCAGGCGCTCAAAGCGTTCCCTGCAGACCCATGCTACATATATGATGCCATGAAAGCATGTAGAGCAGCGCTGCCGTGTCGACCTGTCACTCAAACACTCTCACACAGACACAAAGACAGGCCTCTCTCGCTCTGTTTAATGCCAGCCCGTGTGTCAGAAGAGACTGAAGTGAACAAAAGAAAGCTAACCCACGTGTGTCACAGAAGCAGCTAATGCTGGTATTTTATCTATTCACTGGTAAAGGAAAGCATAATCTAGATTAATAATGCATGCAGGGTTCACGGCAGCCCTGTCGTGTTTGTATCTGCTGGTAAATACGTCGGGAGATGTTTACAGAGGAAGCCTCGCACCTGGCTTTAAAGGTTAAATCAAATCCGAGTCAAAGAGGGGCGAGCTGACTCCCTGTTCCCGGAGGAAGCTCAGAAAGGTAAAGAGAATTAAGACGCAAGCTGTTCTGCCAGGGAGGAAACTTCCTGCCAGTGACGGCACTCACACTCCTTCACAGATTTCTGTGCACGCACCTCCAGAAGCTGTAACGTGCTGCTTACTGTTTACTGATTAGCTTAAAGTATACATCTGAGAAAGAGGAAAGCGTTTGTAAACACTTGAGAGTGAGGGAGGCCAGAAAGCATTTGTCTCTCTCAGTTCATTTCTGAAATATGTATTTTTCAGTATCAGTCTCAGGATGAGACTGATAAAAAAAAATGGATGCAGCTCAGGATGCAGCAAATTTAGCCACAGGGGTTTCAAGCCAGTGACTTCTGTGCCGGTCCCAAGCCCGGATAAATATAGAGGGTTTCGTCAGGACGGGCATTCGGCGTAAAACATGGCAAAAACCAAATATGCGAGTCATCAGATCGATTTTCATACCGGATCGGTCGAGGCCCGGGTTAGACCGCCTCCGGTGCTGTTGACTTACAGGGTGCCGGTGGAAATTGGAACACTGTTGGTCGAAGAAGGAGAGGAGGGAGAAGGATTCGTAGACAAAGAAAGAAGAGGAAAGGCAGGAGTATAGATCTAAGAATAGGGACTCTTAACGTTGGTACAATGACAGGGAAGGGTAGAGAGCTAGTGGACATGATGGAGAGAAGGAAGGTAGGTATTCTGTGTGTGCAGGAGACCAGGTGGAAGGGTAGCAAAGCACGTAGTATTGGAAGGGGATACAAACTGTTTTACAATGGTGTGGATAGGAAGAGAAATGGAGTAGGAGTGATCCTGAAGGAGGAGTTTGTGAGGAATGTTTTAAAGGTGAAAAGAGTATCAGACAGGGTAATCAGTTTGAAGATAGAAATTGAAGGGGTGATGTTAAATGAAGTGAGTGGTTATGCTCCACAAGTAGGCTGTAAGTTGGAAGAGAAGGAGAGATTCTGGAGTGAGTTGGATGAGGTGATGGAGAGTATTCCCAGAGGGGAGAGACTAGTGGTGGGAGCAGATTTCAATGGGCATGTTGGCGAGGGCAACAGAGGTGATGAGGTGATGGGCAGGTTCGGTGTTAAGGAAAGGAACCTAGAAGGACAGATGGTGGTGGACTTTGCCAAGAGGATGGAAATGGCTGTAGTTAATACTTATTTCCAGAAGAGGGAGGAACATAGAGTTACCTACAAGAGTGGAGGTAGGAGTACGCAGGTAGACTACATCCTTTGTAGACGAGCCAATCTGAGTGAGATCAGAGACTGTAAAGTAGTGGTAGGAGAGAGTGTACCCAGACAGCATCGGATGGTGATGTTTAGGATGTTTCTGGTGGTCAGGAAGAAGAGAAGACGAAAGATTGAAAAGAAGACCAAGTGGTGGAAGCTGAAAAAGGAAGAAGATTGTGAAGAATTCAGACAGAAGCTGAGACAGGCTTTGGGTGGCCAGGAAGAGCTTCCAGATGACTGGGAAACTGCAGCAGAAGTGATCAGGGAGACAGGTAGGAAGGTGCTAGGTGTGTCAGCTGGAAGGAGGAAAGAAGGAAACATGGTGGTGGATTGAGGAAGTACAAGATATCATCCAGAAGAAGAGGCTAGCTAAAAAGAAGTGGGACATCGAAAGGACTGAAGCGCAGCGCAGAGTGAAGAGGGAGGTGGCAAAGGCCAAACAGAAAGCATATGATGAGTTGTATGCCAGGTTAGACACGAGGGAAGGTGAGAAGGAATTGTATAGATTAGCCAGAAAGACAGAGATGGGAAGGATGTGCAACAGATAAGGGTGATTAAAGATAGATATGGAAAGGTGCTAACAAGTGAGGAGAGTGTGCTGAGAAGATGGAAGGAGTATTTTGAGGAGTTGATGAATGAAGAGAATGAAAGGGAAAGAAGGAAGAAGTGGTGAATATTGTAGAGCAGGAAGTTGAAAAGATTAGAAAGGATGAGGTGAGGAAGGCTCTGGGGAGAATGAAGAGTAGAAAAGCTGTTGGTCCAGATGACATACCTATGGAGGTGTGGAAGTTTCTAGGAGAGATAGCAGTGGAGTCTTTGTGGATTTAGAAAAAGCGTATGACAAGGTGCCGAGAGAGGAGGTATGGTCCTGTATGAGGAGGTCAGTAGTGGCAGAGAAGTACGTCAGAGTAGTTCAGGATATGTATGAGAGAAGTAAGACAGCAGTGAGATGTGCCGTAGGTCAGACAAAGGAGTTCATGGTGGATGTGGGGCTACATCAAGGATCAGCTTTGAGTCCCTTCTTATTTGCTCTGGTGATGGACAGGTTGGCAGATGAGGTCAGGCAGGGATCTCCGTGGACAATGATGTTTGCAGATGACATTGTGATCTGTAGTGAGAGCAGAGATCAGGTGGAGGAAAACCTGGAAAGTTGGAGGTCAGCTCTAGAAAGAAGAGGAATGAAAGACAGAATACATGTGTTTGAACGAAAGAGAGGGAAATAGAACAGTGAGGTTACAGGGGGCTGAGGTCAAGAAGGTGCAGGAGTTTAGGTATTTGGGGTCAACAGTCCAGTGCGACGGGGAGTGTGGAAAAGAGGTGAAGAGACGAGTGCAGGCAGGTTGGAGTGGATGGAGAAAAGTGTCAGGGGTGTTGTGTGACAGAGAAGTGTCAGCAAGAATCAAAGGAAAGGTGTACAGAACAGTAGTGAGACCAGCTATGATGTATGGGTTGGAGACTGTAGCAGTGAGGAAGAGACAAGAGGCAGAGGTGGAGGTAGAAGAGATGAGGATGTTGAGGTTCAGTTTAGGAGTGACAAGGATGGACAAGATTAGGAACGAGCACATCAGAGGGACAGCTCAGGTTGGTTGTTTTGAAGTCAAAGAGGCCAGATTGAGATGGTTTGGACATGTGCAGAGGAGGGATAGTGGTTATATTGGTAAAAGGATGTTGGAGACAAAAGGTCAAGAGGAAGGCCAAAGACGAGATATATGGATGTGCTGAAAGAGGACATGAAGTTAGTTGGTGCAAGAGTAGAGGATACTGAGGACAAGAATTAGGTGGAAACAGATGATTCGCTGTGGCGACCCCTAAACTGGGAACAGCCGAAAGGAGAAGAAGAAGAAAAATTCTCAGGATGCAGCAACTCTAAATTAAAATTTATGATTTTATGAAGAGTTATTGTTGCCACTGCACTGTATTAGGGCTTTAAATAGAGCATGTTGGATTTATTAGTTGGATTTCAATATATTTGGCTCATCAATATATTCGATTATTCTACTTAATGAAATAAATAAGCTTGAACAGAGATTATTTTTGAGAGTTTCAGCGAAGCAGATCTACAGTATGGAAGTTGATCTTTGTTGATTGACCCTTTGAATGATCTTAGCCTAAATATCTGCCTATTTAGGGTGCGTTCACACCTCTGTTTCACACGCTGTGATTGGCTTATTTGGTGGTCACATGTCTTCAGCCTGGAAAGGGAGCAATGGGCAAAACCCCCTTTTGAACCGAAACCAGTGTTTATACTGCTGTCTATGCCTTTGTATCTCTGCAACTTCTTGTTGCTCTCTGCATGTGGCTCTCATTGGCTGCAGATAATCACGTACATTATTTTAGTCAGAACACGCTACACGCTCGTGACTCGCTGACACACAGCAATTTGAGAAGCATCTTGCTAGCCTGTCTTTGGTAGAGCAAGTCTTTGGTACTTCAATCTGTTCGATTGTCACACTTGTGCACAAATCACGATTTGCACCAGATTCTGGGTATAAAATCAAAATCGGGGCTAAAATTGTGCAACCAGAGCTTTAATAAGATGTGGTTTGTTTTACAGACAGCAAATAGATTGACGTCAATTCTCTTGTGTTTTAAAAAAGGGTGCACAGACCCTCTCCTGAACACTAGATAGCAATGCGGTGAACTAGATAGCAATTCACTCTGTGCCACCCGGTGCCACAGGAGCAATTCACATCGTGTGAGACGTGTTTAAGGAGAAGGAAAAGAGGATGAGCGATCGCTTGATTGCACAGGGAGATTATGGAAACATCGCTTCGACCAGACCTGGTCATGTGGTCAGAGCCATGCAAAACAATGGGGGGAGAATATGGAGGTTGGCAAAGAGCGTAAGCGTGTGAAGTATGCAGACTTGGCCAAAGACGACATGGAAGCTGGCTGAAAAGCAAGCATGCGCCCTGTCGAAGTCAGTTGTAGGGGCTTTGGCGGGCCCTCAATGATTTGGCTACTTTGCAACATGGGCTGCACAGGAGCAGTGTGCCGGAAAGCCATTAAAGAAGTTGCAGAGGAAGAGGAGAAGCTTTTGGCTGAGGCTGTGGCAACATAGGTTGGGGCCTGAAAACACCCAGGGCATTGGAAGGGGGTGGCAGGGAGAAATTCCTGTCATTGCTTTGCCACCAGGAGATGTACTGGGGTTAAAGGAGTGAAACATATATGACTGTTACTCCCCAGCTGTTGACCTGGCTGAGCCCATAGAGGGGATACTAGTACATCTGAACAAGGCACTGGAGGCAGCAGCCCAGCAGGTCGACCATCAAGCTGTATCCGGCATTCAGTATCCCCCCTGAATTTCAGAGATACAGTAAAAATAGACAATGCCCATGTTCCGTGACCAAATTTTTAAAAAGTTATCAATAAAGAGAATGCTTAAACCATGTAAATGGAGTTGGTCAGGCTTTATGTGTAACCTTTTTGGTAAGTTTGCCTATCATGAACATTTCAACGATGGTACAGTACTCTGCAAACGTTTTAGGCAGGTGTAGAGAAAATATGTAGAAAGAATGCGTTTGAAAATGGGACTGTGGCCCTCCAGTTAGATGGTCGGCGGTTCGAGGCTCGCCGGTGACCTTCCTGGAAGGAGTTTGCATGTTCTCCCTGTGCTTGGGTAGGTTTCCTCCAGGTACTCTGGTTTCCTCCACAATCCCAAAAACTTAATTGATTGAATAATCTAAATTCCCCTTAGGTATGGATGTGTGAGTAAATGTTGCCTTGCGGCTGGCGACCTGTCCAGGGTGTACCCCTGTTTATCCCAGTGCACCAAGCAATGGAGACCAATACTGAAGAATTCCCTCAGGAAGGTTTCATTCATTTTTCCCGTTCTTCTGCTTCTGCTAAAATCGTTGCTCAGGTTTAGGTAAAAAGAATTTCAGGCTGTTCATTGATTAAAGAAAAATTAACTGTGGTAAGGCTCTTACCATACCCCTAACTGGGGGTACACCCTGGACAGGTTGCCAGTCCAAGTTAATTTATTACAGCAAATTGTAAAGTAGTAAAAAAAAAAAAAAAAAAAACACTTAAAAAGCCCCAGATTTTATTGGTTAATTCATGTTTAGCAGATAATACTATACTTTATCTGCTTAAGCATTTAAACCCATACTCTAACCCCACACATAATTTAGTTACGGTATATATATATATATATCTCTAGTAAAAGCCTGAACACCAAAAGCTCGGCCCGTCACTATCATACACTATTTAAACTCACATCAAAACTAGTTCATTTTCTACTGCGAACTTAAATGAATAAATCCAAGGAGTGCGTAATTCTTATTTATCCCATATTCTGCCCATGCTACAGATCAGTGAACAAAATCATCCTAAACAATGAACACATTTCTCAGCGTGGCCTCTGTGATCAAAGCTTTCGTGGTTTAATCTAAGCAATTAATCCATTTATCAGCAACAAATTTGCCCTCCATATGCTGATTTGTCTTTTCCAGAAACTGGGACGAGCATGGCCCTCTTTCATTTTGCATCTCTAAATAAGAGGATATTAATATGTTCATCTTCTCAAAGTTTGGCGTGCATGAGCTCACAAAGGAAGTGTGTGTGTGGGGGGGACTAAAAAGAAGACACATAAAAATTGGGGGTAAAAGGTTTTTTGAACGCAGATGTTGCATTTCACTGTTTCATTTAAAGCATGGCAATTTTTTTCACAGTTTTTTCACCCTTGTGGTCCCAGTACACACCACGATGCTGACAGCACTTATTTTAAGCATGTATTGGTGTGGGTGTTTCACAGCTGCATTTTCATCATTCTGTCTGTTAACGATGTAGCTTTCACACATCAGAATGATCTTCACATACTCCATCTGAGCAGGATTACTGGCTTTTTTCTTACTGTCTCTTTGTGAAATCTGTAGGAACCTCTCATCTCTTATTCTCTAACGTCTGTCAGAAATCACTGCAACACAAACATAACACAATATCTGAAACCACACGATGAACTAACTGCCTCCTTCAACTTCTTTTCCAGTTACAGTATAAAAATCTGTGAGATGAATGAGCTACTCTATGTACACTGCAAATTTAAAAGAGTAGTTTTGATTTAATTTGAGTACAAGAAGAAATTATTGTTATATTAAAATTACATTAAACCCCCTTCTGACCAATACTTGTAGTTAAAACTGGTTTTAAAACACTGGAATCACCAGACTCACTTGACTCCTTGTCTTTATTCCTTTGACATAGTCACAACCGTCAAACTCTCAAAGTCATCTCTCTTAGTAGCCCTATCAGTGCATCCTTGAAGGTATATCACTTATTCCTTATAATAGTGGAAATTACACAAAACTGATTTTTCTTTCACCAATGGTTTTATTTCATAATAATTTAATCATGAATTAATACATTATTAATTATATTTTCTTTAATGATATCTGATTGGATTTTTTTTTTATTTAACATTTGTAAAAAATACCATTAAATAAGTTCATTGGAGAGTATGACCAGCTCAGTAAAAATAATAATAACTTATTATGACAGTTTTTGGTTAAAGTGCATTTGCACAAATTTGTTTACAACAGGTTAAATGTATTAAAGGATATGTTTTGTAAGAATTACGCTGGTTTCGTTAGCGTAACGTAGGCGCTTTTAACGTAAGTGTGTCTGAGGAATTTAGTTGTCGGACAGTCAAGTCAAGCAAAACTGGCTATCAAACCTTTTTATAGGTCTTTATATTGCAAATGTTGAGGATAATAAAATATCGTTTATTTCTCTACTTCGACAAGTGTTGTCCATGATGAGGTCTTGGTGGTTGAACTCTGACCCAACCACCTCTGACACTTCCGTTTGTTTATAAGTGTCACTACGAGGTCAGCATGAACACTGTTCGTATATTGTAATACTAATAATATAGTAATAATAAATATTTGCATCATTTTGTAACGGCAGATAACATCTGTATAAAATAATTACCGGTAAACTGATTTTGTAAGTTTGGCTACAAATAAAATTTTCTTTATCTTGTTAATAATATAATACTGTATTTACAACATGGTAGATCATCAATGTACTATTTGTGCTAAAAAGTAATGCTTTTACTCTGTATTTTAGCCATATTTAACGGAAGCGGAACGTAAACATGGCCGAGCGGTGTTCCAGTGTCGACAGCATCGAGCAAATCAAGCATTGCAGTTATATATATTAAAAAATATATATATTACTTAGCCCACCTGGGTCTTTTAGTCTGGTTCATCTCACCTCTAATCTATCTTCTTTAGGTTTAAATCTCCTTTGTTCAACACATTACTTCTCTCTGATGTTACCGTGTACTGTTGCCTGAAGCATAAGTCATTAGCTCTCTGTTGATGATTGTGCTAATAAAGAAGCTCAGTTGTCAGCATCTATGTTAAAACGGTTCCTACAGACTTTACGCCTTTAAAAACCAAGACTAGAGCTATAAGGAACTTTCCCGAACACTTAAATACTGGTGACACCTGTCATCACGGGTTCTTATGGGACGAAGGTCCTGAAAAGGCTGTTTCTACCTCAATTACATATTCTCTTTTTCATGACATTTCACATATTTTTATTTTGTTTTACCTTTATTCATGATAATTAACAGCAATAAATTGTGATCCTATGTTGGTCCTCATTAAAATGCACACTTTTACAGGCAGTTAGGAGAATGTTGGGAAATGTGAACAGTTGCTCTCGGCTGATTTTGTTTAGAAATGCATTGTACAGATACTTTGTGAAATTTTTCACATTAACATAATGTATCACACTTCGGACATCCGGTTAAAAGCTTCCCGGTGACCTTCTTGGAAAGAGTTTGCATGTTCTCCCCGTACTTGCGTGGGTTTTCTCCGGGTACTCCGTTTTCCCTAAATTCTACTAATCTAAATTCTAAAAATCTAATTAATTTAAAATCTGAATTTATGATCTTTAATGGAGTGGCGACCTATCCAGGATATATCCCCACCTCTCATTTGAAGTGAGAAGACCCCTGTCACAAAAAGATATACAGGTACAGTGATTCTGGAAACAGAACAGATGTTTTAAACAAACACAACCATGCAAATCTCGAGGCACTTCAAAGGAGACAGCAACAAAAATGCACACGCATGGGGAGAACATTGGAGATGAAGGGTTAGAAAACAAAGAGTGAGGCAAAACACAGCAGAGAGGTGTGGGACACACAGGAGCCAAAGACGTCATTGAGAAACAGGTGAGCAGGTCAGGATTTCAAGGATGGGAGTTGGCAGGTGGATACTAGAGTATGTTCAAGCTCTGGACTAGATCTCTAGGGAGTATTTTGGTATACATAAACTACCATTCCACTGAGTTGCAGTGTTTTTACTTGGAGTCCATTGAGGTGAGTTTCATGATGACCCTGGTTCAAGGTTGTCCTACAGTGGCGTTCAACAAGAGTTTAAGGAGGACTGGAGTTGTACTGAAGAAATTGATCTTCATAGAGTCTCTGAACCTGAGTTCCACAGATGCACAGGTTCTGGATCCGAAGATGGTTAGGAGCTTGGGAATTCTGCTTCCATCTCCAACTAATTTTACTGCCAATTAAATGCCAACTATTTGTCGGCAACTACCTCCACACATCTCTTCCAATGCCTTGTCCTAAAGATCTTGTAGGGCAGCTTTGCTTTCAGAACAGTAGCAGCTTGACCTATAGTTGGGAAGCCTTCATCCTCAATTTTCTCCACTCCAAAGGGCAGGGGTGTCAAACTCAATTCCTGGAGGGCCACAGCTCCAACCTTAACTAAACAAACCTGATTAGCGTGTTGAATCCTAAACTAACAGGTCTATGTCTGTTGAAAGAGAGTTGAAAGTAAACTCTGCAGGACTCCGGCCAGCCAGGAGTCTGTCAGTCCTGCAATGAGAGCGTATAGGTATTCCTAAGCCGCTCTGCTATGATGAGTGTAGAGAGGCCTAAGAACTCAAAAACCTTAGTACAGGGGGTGTCTTTCAGAATTGATGAGCTTTTATTCAGGAAGGAATTAAATAATATCAGTGGGACCTTTCTTACCAGGAATGTATCAGTTGTTCAGCTGGAACAGAGTGAATCAGAGAAGCCACCTTTCCAGCATAGTCTGAAATGAGAGATTTACCAATGACGATTGATAAGATACTCACGCACTCATCCTATGCCCTCTCTGGCACGCTCACCAACACTGCATAGGAGTAACCGTTGTTAATGACTATTCCCATGCTAATCGTCGTTTAAAAAAAAAAAAGACCAAAAAAGCTTTTAGGAAACTTGCAAGGTATTGGAGGCACCATGGTTCACTAGTTTGCTGGGGCGATACAGCTCCTCACCAATCTGGGCAAACATTCTGGTTTGTTTTGATCTTCAGCAGCTCATACTGAAAGTAGCTGTGAAGAGTATTGGAAAGCACAGAAAAAACTTTAGGTTGGACTGCTTTTGGGTATCAGAGTCTCAGTACGGTAGCGCAGTGGGTAGCACTGTGGCCTTCCAGTTAGAAGGTTATCAGTGACCTTCTTGGAAGGAGTTTGCATGTTCTCCCCATGCGGTTAGATTAATTGAAAAATCTAAATTGCCCTTAGGTGTGAATTTGTGAGTGAATGTTGCCATGCGATGGACCTGTCCAGGGTGTACCCCTGCCTCTCACCCAATGTACGCTAGGGATAGACACTAAAAGAGAATAAGCGGGTTGGAAACTTTTTGTTGGGAGTCCCAATAAAGTACAAAAAAAGTTTGGAGTCGAGAGTCATTCTGGGTATCACAGTTGCACTAAAGAAACAGATTAGTTAGGTTGGCAACCGTTTCTGTATCAGAGTCCCAAAAAAGTACCAGAGTGGTTAGATTGGAGTCCTTTGGGTTTCAGAGTCCCAATAAAGCCTCAGACTGTTGTCTTTGTGAGTTGTGTGTAACTGTATTTTTCGTTTGGCTCATTTTCATTATGTTGTGAGTTCATTCTTATAGTTTGGATCTATTTTCAAACGGTTTTGCTCTCTCTTTGAGCATGTCAGTTCTTTATGTTCTATTTCCACTGTCTTAACTTTCTATAAAGCACTTTGAACTACAGAAGAGTATGAAACTTAACTAGTCTTATTTAAACTTCAACGTGTCTTGCATCTTGCCTTTTTAGTCATTGACCTGACAACATGGATGCACTATTGGTGACTCTTCATGTAACATTTATGGCCATTTGTGGGTCTTATACTCTGACCCCTCTTTGGAATGGTTGGAGGTGGCTTCCCTTCTGGTTGGTGGAGGGCAGCAGGTGGCGCCGTGGGTAGCACTGTGGCCTTCCAGTTAGTAGGTTCTCCCTATGCTTGGTCTGGGTTCTCTGTTTTCCCCCACAATCTCCAAATCATACATCAGGTTAATAGAATAATCTAAATTCCCCTTTGGTGTGAATGTGTGAGTGAACGTGTGTGTTGCCCTGCGATGGTCTGCCGACCTGTCCAGAGTGTTTCCCCGCCTCTTGCCCAGAGCACGAGCAGACCCTTGTGACCCAAAAGGAAACAAGCGGGTATGACATTGTATGAGACTTCACGCGGCAAGGAGAACATGTGCCGGTTGCTAACCTTTTTTGTGCAAGTCTGCATGGAAGAAGAGGGGCCTTCCATCCTCCCTCTTTTAATCATCTACATCCCCATTACACACTGGGGGACACCATTCACACAGAATCTCTAATCCTGTGATAAGGACACATATCTGATGTCTGGGGTGGACTGGCGACCTGTCCAGGGTGTACCTCTGCCTCTTGCCCAATGTGCCCCATGACCCCAAAAGGGAATAGGTGGGTTGGAAAATGAATGAATGAATGAACATATCTGATATTTAATGCAGCTTTTGTTTTTAGCAACTGAATCCTTCCAGCAGTGGTTTCATCTCCACCTTTTCCAAAATTTCATTGAAGAAGCTGTGACTGTTTGCTTTGTCTAATTAAAGCTTGACTTCTGCACGTGGGCAGCATCGAGCATCAATACAAACACACAAACCCACACCAAACGCATAAACAGGCTTCTCATCGACGGTGGGAGATGTGCCAACCGTGCATCAAGCATTTCAAACTCTGTATCGCATGTTGCAGATTTTGTACTTTAGTATTTAACCTCTCTCTCTCGTTTTTTTCTTTACTGCCTAGAAAGGGTATAGTTGAAATAATCCAAACTACTTTACTTCAGAATCATGTTCAGATTCTAAAAAACAAAATGTAGAAAAATGATGAGTAACAGATTAAACACTGAGTACATCGGGATCGTTGTCTCTGTATCATGTTAAGTAGTTCAAAGCAAAACCAGCCAATGAAACTGTTGCAGACTTGATATGTGATTTATGACGTTCTATAATTGGTAAAGCAATGAGAGACACAAAAGAATGAAAGAGCCAGCTTTATATCAATACAAGGGTAATGCAATTAAAAATGTATGAGCTAATAATGCACCTGGACACAATCTGACCTGCCATTATGTCGATGTAAGACACGTCTCTAAGTGAGTGTGCGTGCCACAGGGAATTGAAACTGCAGCGTAACACAGCAATAAGGGTGTGTGTGTGACCTCTGACCCGCTGACCTGCCTATTAGAGCGGGTGACTGGGGAATTTCGTTTTGATACAGAAGCGAGCAGCTCGCTAACAGTCCTGCGCTCTGCTACGAGTTGTCATTTCTCACATTTTCAATTTCTTTCCAGGGCACTTTTCATTTCACAGCGTTGACCTTTTTGACTCTGTCAGGTGGAGTGTTTGGCTGATGTGCTCCCAGAAACGAGCCAGAGTTTGGAGTTCTTTTTGAACATTTGCTTCTGAGATATGCATCCGCAACCACAAACACTTTACTATAAATCTGCAATCAATTAACTCATATCCCATCATTTAAAACTTTTATATCACTTTAAATACATACTAAAATGGTGGATTTATGCATGTTCTTTACTCCATCAGGTGCTCTGCTCATCTCCAGCTCACATTGGGCAAAAGGTAGGCTACACCTGGACAGGTTGCGATTTTCCCTCATAAGGGGAATTTTAGAATAACCAATTAACCTGAAGCATGTTTTTGTCTTGTGGGGCGACCGTAAAGTACCTGAAGGAAACCCACGCAAACATGGAGAGAACATGCAAACTTCAACCAGGTCTTGAACCAGGTACAGTAGTCTGCAAACTGTAGCGTGGTGATGTCATGCACGTGCAGACATCGCACACATTCTCCTGTCATGCACGTTTAAGGGTACACGTTTGAGCTCGTTTTATAATTTGCGTCAAGCTTTTTGATTACCTTGGTGTAGAAAGTCACTAATGCCATTAACCCGTCACTCATTTAACATGTCATAAACGCTAGCCTGCAATGTAGTTTCTATGTTGATCTCTGTGTTGCAGTAAACAACAATGGAGACTGGTCAGTTCCAAAACAGTACGCTCAGTTTCATTCACAGAGCCTACAGTCCTCATAAATGTACAGGAAGTTACACTTTTTCCGAGGTGCACGTCAAGCTGGGGAGCTTTGCACATCTTCGGAAGCATACGCGCACCTTTGGGGTTAGTTTTGCATGATGTCTGCATGTGCATGACATCACAGCACTACAGTCTGTAGCTCGGAATGCGCCTCGTATCCAAACAAGCGCAAGGCCACAGTTCCCAGACCAAAGTGCAAGTACAGGTCTGCTTACAATTATGGCCAGTCCCATGCGATTTTCTGCATCTCAAAATCATACAAATCGGATTTGCGCAATTAAAAAAAAATGCTTTGCACAAAAGCTTCTGAAAATCTGTTTAATGTAATTATGATACTGTTTATTTGGGCATGCAGATACTCTTCACATTGCATTTAGTGCTTTCCCATTCTTCGGATTTTAAAATTCCAAGCGAATATTATTCTTCGCAGGTTCTTTGCAGGTTAGAAGGCACTATATAGCACTCTTTTTTTTTACTTTAAAGAACCTTTTTTTGGTTCTTCACTGGTTCTTTGTGGTTTTTGTAGCGTAAAGAAACATTTTGGTACTCGTGGTTCTGAAGTAGGGTTGTTATTAATCGGCTATATACAGATGCTTGTCAAATATTTTAGGACAAAGTTTATTGATTTCATAGATTTGATTGTTGGTTCTAAACAGCACTTTTAAATATGAGCGTTAAATAGCACCAAAAAGGTTCCCCTATAATCACGAGTCAAAGAACCAGATTTTTTAGAGTGTACCATAAGGGAAAATACCGGACATTTTTGTTATGTAAAAGTATGATAAACTTATTATTTTAGAAATACATTTAGCCATTATCCTTTTAAATATATATGAATATAATGCAATTTTACTCACCATGTAGTTTTAATAAATGTTTTGAGTAATTTATTTAATAAGATTTTTTAATATTTCAGATGTGTTATTAAGGGTCACTTGATTGAATGGTGTTTTCAGATGTTAAATCAAAGCTGCCTCTAGCAATTATCAAAAAATCCCCCAGAAATACAAAAAAATATATATATCATTCAAAATACATATTTAAATATCTTTCATTTTTGGAGATAGTTGTTTTGTTCTTGCAGAGTGTGTAATTTGTCAACCTTGACAAACCTGCTTCCTTCATCAATAATATTAACTTTTTACAGAAATAAATTAAATGACTCTCAAACAAAAATCATATTAATGAAAGACAACTAGATGAAATAATCTCCTGCGGTGCACCAGATTGGGATCTCTATATCATTGGCCAGCCCAACTGGAATAATACATTTATATTCAGTTGCTTATATTTTTGCAGATATTGAGAACATGGATGGTCTTTGCACAATTAAAATATTTGACGAATGTTTCATCATGAGCTCATAAACAAGGAAACACACTTAAAATCAAATCAGTACAAATAAATTAGTGATTTTAGAAAAGAAATGCGTTTCTCATTTGAATGGTGATGGATAAATGTTTTAACAGCTGTACTACTTTTTTGACCGATTCCACAATCAAGAATTTGGCAATAAATTTAAATAAACACAAATAATTAATGCAGTTTTCTTAACTAAACTATTAATTTCAGGCTCTTTACTGTGCCCCTTCAGCTGGCACCCTGGTGTTTTTTTATTAAGATCTTACGAATAAAAATATGAATTACTCTTCAAGATATTCCTCTGCATCTAAAGAAACAGAATACAATTTATCTTATAAAAAGTGTATTGTCGACATGAATAAAATAATAGTAGGCATTATTTGGTGGATTATGTAATCTCCATCTATTGCAGTGATCTCCAAGCAGACTTGAACCAGGGAAATATATATAAAAGCCATATTTTGATTCCGTGGAACTGGTCGCATGAGTGATTTGATCTGAGGTCTGTGGAATGTTCCCAGGTACAGACAATAAATCAACTTTAGATCCAACGTGGGTTAATGGATCAGTTGTCTGTGCACTTTGGCTAGACATCGGACTCATCTCTGTGCTTACCAGGACTCCCAACAACTCCTCAGCTCTTATCACTGTCTCTTTGTCTCCTGTGCTCTAGTACTTACTTCTGAACTTGCCTGCTCCACCGTTCTGGTTTACACTTCTCTTCTTGTGGCTGGTTCTGATCCCGGAACCTGATTCTTGTGGTTTACTCCTTAGAAGTGATCCTACGAGTATTTCAGATTTCAGTTAAAGGAAAATGACTCCTCTCTCTGCTTTAATGCGTTAATATACATATTTTCGGTTTGCTGACAACAGCCGTATGTGGCCTGGCACTAATCGTCTTATTGATATTATTATATTTTTATTATTATAAGTGTATTATTAATATTTTATTAATGCACCTTTTAAACGGAAATGCCTATTTTAGGTACCAAACCTGATTGCGCTGGCTGAATGGTGTCAGTTGTCAGATGCACACAATGCTGTAACTCTCTCTCTCTCTCTCTCCCTCAATTGCGCTCGTATTGCGCTTTCTCACAAACAATTAACTCACGAATCACTTTATTCATTATCAAATAGCATTACACTTAACTAGATATTTGATTACTTCAGGCACTGGTGTAGCTGTGAGGCTGGTAGCTGAGGAGAAACCATTTGTGAATGTAGACGTAGAGCAAAACAGATCTACCATAACATTTCTTCAACAGTGTCTAGTATTTTCGCAGTCCAAGAGCATTGGATAAGGACGTCATGCATATTAGAGAGAATAGAGATATGTGTAAGGTTTTTATTTATACAAATCAACCATCCTTTTAATGTACATTATCAATATATCCATAAAATTAGACATCCTCGATTTGGACTTGCTGTAGATTTTGTGACAAAACTTTTTAAAGTTGACAAAGTTGGCTTTCAAGCCATTTTGGGTGCTTCTCTTTATCTTCCCATACCACTGTTAACTGTACAATACATCCTGGCTATTTTCTGTTGGAGACAACGAGACCACGACTGTGCCATGTAGTCACTATTTCTGTGGGAAACACATACGTTTCTTATCAAGGTTCACTTTCACTTTCAGTCACTCGCTTACTGCAGGATGCTTGCATCGTTAAGGCCTCTACACATCGAATCTCTGGATGTCTTCTCAGCAGGGTGCTCTTCATCTCGGTCGAGGAAACTCTGACACAATGACGCTCCCTACATGAAGATAGCATTTGTGGTACAACAGATGCAGATAGTGAAGAGAAGGAATGAAAGAAAAAAATGAAAAAAATATCACAGATGTCAGGCGGTTTGTAGTATTTGACAAAAACGTAGAGAAAAGAGAGGATATGAAAACGTGGGATGAGCGTATTTCTCCTTGCAAAACACGGATTCGATAAAGCCATCTGAATCACTTTTTCCCTGGCACGATGTGTGATGCTCTGTTGGCGTTTATGGTTTTCAATCGCGGCAGGTTGTTGCACGAAATTTCGCACAGAAATATCGGGATTGGTTTGTTGAGGCCTTTAGGTGTTGTACAGTGCTCTTGGTGATGATGTCCATCTGGCCCCAAAATTGTAATATTGACCGGTTGACAGGTTAGTGCAGGAGGGATCTGTAGTACTGATAGCAGTACTTGTTTCCAAAGTACAGTAACTTTGAGTGAGACTTGTTGCACGTCCTAATAGCATGTGCCTTTGGGATCCACGGGGGACATGCAGGATCTTCTCCATTTCACTTTAGAAGATTTTGGCGCAGATCACTTGTAGCACTGATGAAAAATCTGGCATTTTGCTTCTTCCGGTTGGTCCATTTCCCGCTTGGCCGTTGATGCCGTCTCCTCCTCCTGAAACTACTTGCCGTCTCTTTTGTGCCTATGTTGCTTTATGTCACCGAGTTTTTGGCATAAATCTGAATCTTTCCCTGATCATACTGCACCTTTCTACCGTGAAGTGGCAACTTTTCTTCTTGACAGTTGCTAACATACAACTTGCTGTCATTAATGTATTATTTTCAGTTATATTCTTTTTATTCTGTCAGTATGTATACTGTAAACTGCATTTCCTGTTTCTTTTTTATCCAATGAGTACTCTACTTTGAGGATGCTTTAATAATATAACTAATTACACTTCTCATATTTTTGTTTTTACTTGGTGCATGAAACTGTATTTATAGCAAAACATACATTGTGTAAAAATATTTACTTTTATTATTGAACAGTTTAGTTTGTGCTTCTAGATATTTATTTATTTTCAGTGATATTAAACACAACCAGTGTGATTTCGGTTCTCTCAGTTGTGGTACTGTTTCCCAGTAGTCCAGAGAAAGGGAACAAGGAAGATAAAACCATGAGGTTTCACACCAATTGTACATAATTTAATCAAATAAAAATTACATTTTAAAAAGTACAATATACAATTGTAAATTTTAATAAATCATTCTAATTTTAAACTCTGAAACTCTCATTTTAAACTTCTTTAATCGAATTTCAATTTTAAATCCAGCTTTCAATTTCTCTATGTTCTACTTCACTGTCATAAATTTTAGTAAAGCTCTTTGAATGACCAATGCATGTGAAAAATAAATAAATAAATAAATAAATAAATAAATAAATAAATAAATAAATAAATAAATAAATAAATAAAAAAAAATAAATAAATAAACTTGCCATGCATTTTCCCCTTGGTTTATGTCACCAATAAATGTTTTTAAAGCATTTCTGCCTTGTGCCATTCTCTCTGTATTCCCGATCTTAAACCACCGAAGATTATTTTTGCACCACAAAGATCATTTACTACGTTTAAAAGCTTATATGTAACTTATTGATAAATACACTCATTATTTTAACTTTATCAGAAAAACACAAGCTCTGCTCCATGCAGGCTGCCGAAACAGAAGTTGTTGCTGAACAAAAACATCCGCATTCATTTATTTCACATCGCATTATCGCACAGGTTATATGAGGAGAGGGTGCTTCTTCTTCTTCCTCCACCATGCATCTTGGCCTGTGTGATATCCATATACTGAAGTGTAGATCAGAACGGGAGACAGACGTTGCAGTGTGTACACAAATCTGCAGGGGATAAAGGAAAGAGAACAAGGTGTTCTCCAGCGCTGGAATGAAGAGATCCCAGTTTTATTTAGGGCATCAGCAGTTTCCCACTGCTCCCTTCTCTTTTCGTTTACCCTTCTCTTACCCTTCTGTCCTGCAGAGGGGGCAACGCTACCACACATGGCTCTTTCGGCAGAAAAGCACGAGCTTGTCTCAGGCAGAGAGGGCCAGAAGTGACTGAGCGCTCATGGAAAGCTCTCACCCGAGCAGTGGCGCACTGGTGGCTCGATTTCGCCAGATGTTCCCGCTCCTTAAAGTAGGTCAATCACATCTGAGGAAGAACGTGCTGCCGGTCACCCGGTGGGCTCCTAATATTGAGAAAGTGTTCTCCCAACACCGGCTGATGTGTGAGTAGATCCGAGCGAGCGCAGGTGATGCACCGATTGCCCGGCGCCGGTAATTACCGGGGAAACTTCTGAATTTATGGGATCGACAAGAATGGGGTGGAAGCTGGCCCGCTCCGTCTCATTTCCACGGGATATTTTACATGTTAATTGTGTCCAGCGACTCTCGGCTTGACTTTTCTATAGGTGCTGCCTGGAGCTGCGCCTCGGGCTCTCTCTCTCTTGCGCTCCCTCCCATTTCAGCCGCAGAATGGAAATGATTATTCTTATTATTAAAAACACCATTTCTGCCGTTTCAGTTTCCAAATCACGATCTTTCACACTCAAACAACGAATTCTGCTGACAAAATGCACTATTAAGGAGTTACTTAAGTCAAATAAAGGCTTTTTTTTGTTATATTGGTCGAAAAGAATTGAATAATATTAATAATGATGATGATAATAATAATAATAATAATAATAATAATAATAATAATAATAATAATAATAATAATAATAATAATAATAATTTCGTCATTATCTGGAATTTTTTCATTTTAGAATGAGTATTTTAATACCATGTATATCATCGATATCATAAATATTAACGCGCATTATTAGACAATTTATAAAGTAATTTATAGCAACGCATACGTTATCTACATTTTTATCGCCACATTTATCGATTACATTTTTTATTATTGTTTATATAAATGCTCTTTTGAGTTTGACATTCTTATTAATAATTAAGACATGGATTACCATCTTGAATAATAATTAAAATTGGTCGCGGCAGAAAAATATATAATTTTTCATGATGTATTTATTATTGTATCATATATATGTAGTAAATATGTATTTTTTTTTATGTCGGAACGAAGATAAAATGACAGAAGACGTTCGCATCGCATGCGGAAAGTTTATTTAAGTGTACAGCGCTCTAAGAATCTCTTCTAAACGTGTGCATCCGCAGAGAAGTGCATCTTGAGGAGCTGCTGACCTGCTCCAGTCTCTGCAGTTGTTCTCAGTTGGTAATTGTCACTGGATTTGTATTGGGACATCTGCTCGACTGTATCAAAGCCGACACGAGAGTCCCAGAGGCTGAACAAAAATCTGAGTTAATTAGTGCGATACATGTTTAATTAAAGCCAATTACAATATCTAAAATTACCTAATCGAAACCTGTTTTCACAGTGAAGGTGCCCTCAGCACGATCCGCTTCACACACAAATAACACGTGCGTTTTGCAGAACACGCACTTTGCGATTTAGTGCAATACAGATGCTGAGCTAGATGAGGAGTTTTCTTTAGATTACTGCGAATAAAAGCATCAGCACAAACAGGAAACAGCACTTATTCCAGTTGTGTGTTAACGAGGAAACATTGGTGTAGCTTGTTGTTTAAACGAATCGAGTTAATAATAATAATAATAATAATAATAAAACGCTTAGAATGCGTCTGTGTCAAGTTTCTCTTTTGTCCCTTTGACTTGTTCATTTATTTGACAGCCAAACAGTTAAATTCCTCTTTCTGAAAGAAAATCCAAGAGAGATTGGCTGATGTTAGATCGATATTTCTCCATTGATCAGATTCCCAGTTTAACAGTGCGGTGATCACGGCAGCGGTTCCCCTGAAGCGCCGGCAGGAGGCGCTCTTGACCAAAGTTCCCTCGCTGCGCCAAAGCTTCTCCGCAAATACGTCAACCTGCTTTCATTGCTTAGATAAATCTGTGTAAAATTAAATTTTAATCAAATAAAGCAATTTTATATTTAAAACGGCACACATTATTTTTGTATCATGCGGTTATTTTATGTTAGTCACATAAACGCGCTGTAATTTC
Source organism: Danionella cerebrum (assembly GCA_007224835.1). Lineage (NCBI taxonomy): Eukaryota > Metazoa > Chordata > Actinopteri > Cypriniformes > Danionidae > Danionella > Danionella cerebrum. The sequence continues at coordinate 48,167 of SRMA01025742.1, forward strand.
ATTTATAAAGTGCAATAAAAGAAATGTGCACGCACGTGAAATCAAATACGACACACATGAATATACAAATAAACCATTTTAAACTATGGCAACCATTTGGATTAAAAGATCAACTTTATGTTCTGCTGCAGCTTTAGTGCATTTGTTCAAAAGCCACGCACTTAGTTTTGATTTCAGCATTCGGAGGTTAAAACAGAAGACGCTTCTCCCATCACAGTAAAAACACATTGTTAGCCTTAACAAGAGAAACCCCGGGTTGAAATCCCACTGCCCGCAAGATTATCTGATGAAGAGCTGCAGGATTCTGCTGCGCACTGATTGATGCTGAGATAAACCATCAGCATCTCTACTTTACTTTTAGCTCACGCCTTTCAATACATGACGTGCCCTCGGAGTGTCCAAATTTTACTCATAATCTCAGAACTGCTAATTTAATTCCAGAAGTCGATGCCAAGAGCATCCTGAGCGTTCGTGTCAACGCTTTTCTGGAAACAGACACAGGCGGAGGCTTTCATCACCCCTAGCTTCTTTTGCAGGTGTTATTTCCCGCCTTTAAGATTAAAACTGGGCTGCGGATGCTCTGGCCGTGCGCTAAGATGCAAATCTGAAAGTCGTGGTGCGCTGGTATGATGCGTGGAGGGGACATCTGGGCACTGGGCATCTGACTGACTTTGCTTTGACATCTGGGAAAGCCACTGGTGTGTGGCACGCGAATCGGTTGATGTCGCTATTTAAATGCAAATTTGTTGGGGATCATTGGAGCCTCACCCCGTAAATTCACACAAAAGGAACACTTCACACACAATAAGGAGGAGGGTCGTTTCTTCAGGAGGTCTTGGCAACACCGAGCAAATCTTATTCAAAGCCTCACACACCTTCTGCATGACTAACTTTTCCTTTGTCCCGCGCTCTCGGTTAGTACATCACCCCAAATAAGATCTTACACGGGCAGGCAGAACGGAGAACACGGGACACGGGTCCGCACAACAATAATAGCGACCATATGAAAACAAGAACTAAACAAGAATTCAAAAATGAAACGACAGCAATAATAACAATATTATATGCACTGTAAATAATTTTATTTTTAAATTATTTCTGAAACAAAAACTCTAGCAGTTTATATTCTGTGCTGTTGCGCGGCATGCCGAAAGTGACACTTGACACTTGACATTGCAGAGATGCAGAAAGCAATTAAAGCGGGTTCTCGGAATAAACCCGCCTCATGTTTGCTGTGGAAATTGGTGGCGCACCTTATTTTCATCCGCGTTGGAGTGAAAGTGAAAGTTGCTGAATTAAAGAGCGCATTTTGCACGCTTTTGGCAAGGGCTCCAGATGAGCCTCTGAAATGAGCCGGCATGGATTCAGGCGAGCAGCTGATTCTCCAGTCTCCGGCCAGATGGCTTCTCAACACAGATTTGCATTCATTTTCGCCTAATATCTTCCAAAATAGAGGGGCAGCTGCATTTGTTGTCAAATAAGGTTTAAAACTCCTTTTTAGGACGGGATCGTTACCTACGCGATGGGATTGTCGCACCCCTCTAGTCAACAGTATCAGATTTAAAGGGATTTAGACTAACACCCTAATTTGGTAATCAGATTGAGATCGCTTTGGTGTGTAATCTGAATTAGAGATACTGTAGATTATCCCTAGAATAGAGAAAAAACGCGTGCATTTGTACAAAGTTAAATGCGGCAATTTAAAACAAAGCAAGAAAAACAAGTCTCCGGAAGCTCTATAGATATTTCACAATTACATCACACGTTGTCGATAACCATACAATTAATTTGCCCGAAGGATATACACAGTATACATTTAAAAGCATATCAACTTGTGATAAAATTTTATTACTTACGTATTTAATAAGTCGCGTAATGTGATGGATTTAGAGTCGAGGCAAGAGCAACAGCTTTGATAATTCACTTATCTTTGGCAATAGTCATTAACCCCCAACACTAGCGGAATAGATTGCCGTGTAAAACACACCTCTCTTCTCTTTTCTCAGTCCATCCATCCATCCATCCCTCCCTTCAGCGCACAGGGGTCCCCAGATAACCAGCGTCGGACGTCTATTTTCTGCCGATAATTCAAACGTTAAACATACATGAGCATCTTACCAAATATGAAGGGAAAAGAGCCTATTGTCCTGATAAATTATTTGATTTTTATTGCAAAAGACATCCTACTTCTTGCGCATAGAAGGAGAGGGTGGACGCAATGTTTCCCCCGAGTCCTTTCACAGTTTCAGATGCAATTCTGCAATAATTTCCCAAACGAAACGTGTACGCGCGAGGGCTGTGAGTTTGACACCGGTCCGGCTTGCTCCGCGCGCGCGCGCCGAGCTTCACATCCGAGAAGCCAGTGTTGCCTCGTCTAAGACGCGCGTTACGCAGAAACTCTGGGTGTTTCTTAAAATGAGCTTATAAAGCCAGAGCACCTTCTCGACTCGAGAGTAATCAGAGGAGAAACTAGTCGATCGATTTGCGTTCGTCAATTAGGGGCTGTCACTCTGATGATGACTCTTTCTCTGTTTTACTTTCCGCGCTATGGCAGGGCTTTTTAATAATCATTTCTTCGTGCTTTCGCACTCTGTAAACTTTCGAGGCAGTGTTAGCTCGTCATATTGAGTTCATTTTGCTTCTGATGCTTACTTGACGCGTGCTTTGGAAAAGCAGCAGCAGCAGCAGAGCGACTGACTCCAATCGCGAATGTACTCACGCTCCGCGCTTAAAGCGCAGCGACAGGAAGCGTCAATCCTCTCCATGTATGGGCAAAGCCCCGCCCAGTAGCGCGTCATCCTCTGACAGCGTGGATCCCGTGGGTCTGGAGTTTTTGGCTCCCGGGAAAGGTTCCAGTCCTGGGGGATAGAGGGTTGAGTTTTGTATGCTTCCATCCATTCTGCAAAGACGCGCTAAAGGCCCCTCATCATCCTCTCCCGTGTCCGGGAACACCTCCACGGTGATCATTTACGCGTTTATTTGTCTTTTGGAGCCAGAAGTGGTGGATTCAGCAGTGTCCCGAAGCCGTTTTTGATGCTGTTGTTCTAGGATGCCACCACGCTAAGAGCATCATCACCACCATCATCATCATCATCAACAACAACAACAACAAGAGAAAGTTGCAAGAAATGTTTTCCCGATTTTAACCGCCTCGAAGATCCGTGATATTTGCGCCACTTTGTTTCGCGAGGATCTGCATCGAGCCCAAACACGCCGCTGGAGTGGCTTGACAGTCTTTTACGCACTGAATCGCTCATGCGGTGCCAAGGCAGGACGGACTGAAGGAGTCGGGACTGTTGTTTTTTTCTTCTTCTTCTTCTCTTCTCTCCGACAAATCCCAAACAAACTCTCACGGCTATCCGAAGGGGCTCTTGGAGAACCGACGCGCCCTCTTCGCTTACACTCTCATTTCATCTCTTTGGCTGAAAGTGTGTTGCACGCGAACTGTTTTAATGTTTGGTATTCAGGAAAATATACCGAGAGGGGGAACCACTATGAAAGAGGAACCGCTGGGCAGTGGCATGAATCCGGTCCGCTCCTGGATGCACACGGCTGGGGTGGTGGATGCGCACACGGCCGCCCAGAGGTACGTTTGCCAAATCATCCGCTTTTTTAATGCATTTCTCAGATCGACCCCTAAATCCCCAATATGCCATGTTTCAATTACACTCTCCCCATGCACCTCTTTGCCGCTTTCCCCCTGTTCATTACATCATATTACTGTTTAAGTGACAAATCAAGAATTCTCCTATGTTTTCTTTCTATCTGCATCTATCTGTATCTCAAGTGTCCGCGTGTTATTTTAACCCACATCGGTGCCTTGTTTTCCCCCCGCAGTGGAGTTGGTCTGGCACGGGCGCACTATGAGAAACAACCGCCATCCAACCTCAGAAAATCCAATTTTTTCCACTTCGTCCTGGCGCTTTATGACAGACAAGGACAACCAGTGGAGATCGAAAGGACAGCTTTTGTGGACTTTGTTGAGAAGGAGAAAGTAAGCGCAACTCAGGAATACTGATTCTTTTTTTTTTTTTACTATAAAAAGTTCCACTTTGGCAACACGTTGGCAGTTTTGACGGATATCAGAATTAAAAACACCCAGAATGTAAAACACATTTGAGATTATTGCACATAATTATTATTATTATATTAGAAAAAGAGCAAAATGTGTTTTTAGCACATTAGTAAAATATTTAAATGAGCACATTCTACTTTCCATCCTGACCAAACACAAATGCTTATTTTCAGGAACCAAACAGTGAAAAAACTAACAATGGGATACATTACAAACTGCAACTATTGTACAGCAACGGTAAGTGCGCATTTCTTACTCTGTAGGGATAGATTTACGCAATTTATTTACATGATTACGCCACCTTAATGGCCAACTCCTTATATATATATGTATATATATATATATTTTTTTTTTTTTAAATGTATATCAAGAATACTTTTTCCCGAGAAAGCTTTTCCAAGTTTTTGTCACCAGATTAAATTGAAAAACGTTGCAAAATAATTTCCCACAGGCGTCAGAACAGAACAGGATCTTTATGTTCGGTTAATTGACTCCATGACAAAACAGGTAAGCACCTTTATTTTCTTGCATATGATTACAAATATTATACTGGCAATAATGTGTTCAGCTATTTCTTGTTTTCATAAAATTATTTGTTTTGTGAAGTCACAATCTTTTTTCTTTCATTTTATTTTGGTGCCGTAACCCGCTTTATTCGCGTTTAACAGTTTCGGTCGCTCTGGACAGTCTAAGCCGTGGCTCTACTGGACTGCTTTGATTAATGGTGGAGCCGATTTAATTGAAAATAAATTGCCTTACGACGTTTTCCTTCCGATGTAGCTGCGTGGAAATTTATTGCGAATTAATGATTAAGCGGAGGAGAAAAAAGTGAATTACTGATTAATATTTGCGCGTTTGAAATAAATTGGGATGATACATGTAAATCAAAAACGAATATATTTTGAAGATAAATGTGCATTGAGCTTTTTCACAATCTAAAGAGAAACAGAACTTCGCTGCTCTTGTGTGAAACGTATTTTTATTTTTAAAACTTATACACTTTTACAAATATTATGATTTTCTATTACTATTCATTTTCATAAAAGGGATAAGCTTTTGTGATGTTTCAATTTACCGGTGCCTCTTGTCTGGTATTAAGTTTCTATTTTTGTGTCACTTCAATCGGGCTGTCGCATGTGAAATCTGACTTTTGTTGTTCTGTAATCGGATCTGATTTAATGCACAAATATAAAGCGCCAGACACTTGAGTTCATATCGGGCTCTGATGTTCTTTCTCAGCTCGTGTCTATTGTATATTTCAGCCTCACCAAATATAAAAAGCGCCTTTTGTGATTGATTCCGCGCGTCTTGTTATCAGTAGCTTTTCCATCACATGAGAGAAATATGAAGGATTTGTTTCTGAATGTGAACATGATCAAAGAGGCAATGGAGCTGAACAGACACTATAAGCGCGCTCAAAGCACATGTCGATTCATTTCTCAAACATTTTACCCTGTTCTCATTTACTTTTTCCGGCTATTTAATTAAAAAAATCCCCATGTTAAATATAAATATGTTTTGCAAACGTTATACATGCAATTATGGTTAAAAAAATTAACTAATGCTGTTTTTAACTATTAATAAATACAATTTACTCAAAATTGCAACTAATCAGCGACACGTTTGGAATTGTAATCTAATGTCTTTTTACTGCGCAAAAGCGTACTTCAAACGGATCCCATGGAAGGACGCGTTGGAGTGCGCTCTTGCACAGTACATCACAACGGGAACAGGGCAAGCAGCGAGGGAGGGAAGGAGTGAGAAAAATAAAAGAGAGAGAGAGAGAGAGAGAGAGAGGGAGAGAGAGGAGATGGTGAGACAGAACGCGCAAGATTCGCCGAGGCCCGTGCGCACCTACAGCTCCAAACGCCATCTGTTAAAGCCAATGCTCAAAAATTAGTCAAGCGTACCCCCCGACACCGCTTTTTATCTGAAGAAAAATCATTGTTAGCTGCTCAAAATAAACAACAGATTGCCCATTAGCACTCTAGCCCTAAATATCTGCAGATTATAACCGCGTTCATGTATACGGTTATAGCTATTATTTACCGCGGCCATCTGCGCCGGAGAAGCGCCGTGATTTCTACAATAACGTCGCAAATAAAGAGCGCAAAGATCCAAACAGAAGCATATGCGACTTTTCATTTCTAAAGTGTTACGCATGTGGGATCATTTTTCAACGCCACGACCGGCCAAGTGTTGATTTTCATTTTAAACATCATATTTATTTATGCAAATTAATAACACAAAGGTTAGCTTGGTGTAGAGTGTAGATAAAACATTGCTTTACATCAGTGTTTTTATTTATGCACATAGTTTTGCAAATATAATTGAATTGTTGACATGTGGAAATGCAAGCACGTGATATTAGTCGTTGATTAAGAAACTGCATATATTTATTTTTCGGATAAATTTTAATGTAATGTGTTGGATGATTTAAGTCTGATATTTTTGGTTTAAAATTGTCGTTTGTTTTTCAAGGCTATTATTTATGAAGGACAAGACAAAAACCCAGAAATGTGCAGAGTTCTCCTCACGCACGAAATTATGTGCAGGTAAGATTTAGAATTTATTATTTAAAAAAAAATGCATTCTTAAGTGCAGAGTTGCCTTTCATCGCTCATTATATCTTATAATATTTTAATAAATGCACCAAGTCTTGAAAGCGTCATGTTTAAAGATAATCTGAGCAGGAAACACGAGGAAATGTACACAAACTCAGAATTAAGAGCGCCATGCGCACCGATCGTTTCGGATGTTCCACCTAAAACGCGCATTTTTAAACATATAATCTTCTGCATCACGCTTACGAATAACCACAATAAACCTTTAACGCGATAACGTCTGATTTTAGTTGTAGATAAACATGCACAAATGCACTCACGCGCATTTAGGAAAAAAGTAATTGTTTTCACGCAGCAACCGAACCGTCCGCAATCTCGTTCAGTAATTTCTATAGTAAACGCCGCAGATTTGCTTAAATCCTGTGGTACATCGACACACGCGCACACATATAAGTGCATAAATAAATAATTATATAATATTAAACGCCAACGGAAGGGAGCACTCAATTTTCCAATAAATAATCAGAGCTGTGCGCAAAGATCAGCCCACATCAGCGAGATAGCAGCGCTGCAAACTTTTGGAAGATGACGGAGGCACATTTGACCATAAGGAAAGTGCATCCCACTGTTGCTTCCCTCAAAACCACACAGATGTGTTTCCAAATCCCAGGCAGAGCTTCATGGACAAACCTTAATGACTTTAACTGCAGCTTTAAGAAGCTTTGCAGCTCATACTTAACCATTATACAAGTGGGCTCCTTTACATTCAAGTGGCATAATATTTTCAACATTTAATTAAAGAAAGCATAATAGAAGCATCTTCGGGCCCTCAAAATGGAGGCATTGGCACGTTGCATGAGGCTTTCTGAGCTGGTAATTAATAAGTGCCCCACAGAAATCCTGGTTGAAGGTGGCATCTTGCATCCTCTCCAGACACAACAGCTTGACAATTAGAGGTAAACAAAAGCTGGGGCTGAGAGAGAGCTCCCCCTCCCAGCCTCCTGGCACCCCTTCTCCTCCTCTCAGCACTAAGACAAACACTAAAAACATGCTTCTTTCAGCCATAGCACTGGGCTTTGTGTTTACCCACATCTGCATCAGGCTCAGCCGAAACGTAAATCTTATCGTGTAGCTTGAAAAAGCAAAGGAGAGCTGGCCGGATGAATACACTGAAACGCAGCATTCTCTCGAATCCCTTCTCATGTCTTTCCTCTTCCTCTGCTCTTCTCTCAAAGTCGGTGTTGTGACAAAAAAAGCTGCGGGAACAGGAACGAAACCCCCTCAGACCCCGTGATCATCGACAGGTAAGACTCTCATCTACTTCCTGTCTTCGCTCTGTGAGAGTGAGGCTCTGCGGCCCAGCTCTGTCCATTGTTGTTTTGTGGTGTGTTGCGCAGGTGGGTTGATGTGGAAACCCGAGGGTGTCTTTAGGGACTTTGTAATTGCTGGTGAGTTGTCATGGAAGTGGTTTCCTCCAGACTTCTAAGCAGCGTGCCACATCGAGAGAGCGTTTGGCTGTACATCGACGACTCTTTCATCCTAATTTGTTAACAACAGCACAGTTATCTTCTCTGTAAACAGCGCCGCAACAGAGCAGCAATGTTGCGTCTACAAATGTCGTCTTTGCGTAGTGCTGCCGGTGGGAAATGAGTAATGTTTCTGGGCTGGCTGTTGGCGGTTGCATGTTGATCACATTAGGGAAAGCGTGTTCAAACACACTGGCTCCTGCAGAGTGGGTAATTGACGTCCTTTCTATTTTTTTCTGCAGCTTATGTTTCTCTTTGTGAGTCTGGCTCAAGGTTACACTTACTCAGCGAGACTTACACTTCTTCCTTTTTGTCCAATTATCCCTGTGGTGGCAGCAAGTATGTGGATTACGGCAGGGCAGATCTTGGACTTGCGACTGAAACAGTAAATGTGACAAGGAGCGCTGGCTGCTTGAGTCTGGGCCTCTTGGAGATTAGTGAGCTAGAACAAGCCTACCTTGCTTCATAAAGCCAGGAGTCTCTCTGTTTCCATCTGCTGTAAAGAGCCATGAATAACCACCTCACACTGCCAGCTGTGAGGCTCTCGCTCCCTCTTCTCGTTTTCCCACCTTAACGCTAAGGCAAAGTTATCTCCTGATCAAGAACTTCCCCGTCCGGTGAGTGAGAAATTAGGAAGAAAATATGCATCATCAGTGGATAGCAATGCTAATGTTTGACTTGCTGAAATAGCTGTTTGCTTAACAGGGAATGTGTGGTATCTGACAGAGGGAACATCTCTCTTATTAGTAATCAAATAGCAGTGAGCAGTTGGCGTTGTCACTCATTGTGCCTTAAGTGTGTTGTGGGGGGGAAAGAACCAGAGTCCTGTGTGTTGACATTATGTCTGCGCCTGCATGTTTGAACGCGTTCCAGCGCACATTCAAGTGGACATGAGGTTAGAGTTGTGTGCTATCCTGAAAGATCTGGAAACTTCGTAGTCGAACTTTAAATCACAGAATTCCCATCGTAGAACCTCTTTAAGCAACGGCTGTATACAAAAGAAGAGCAGGCCTCTTATATCTGAAGTGAAGGAAGCTTTGCGAGAGGCTAATAGGGTTTCATGGCGACTGCGCTTGCGTGTGTCCATGCAAACGATTACATGTTTATTTACCGACTGCCGTGCACAATGTCTATACTTGGTGTAACTGTTGCCAGCATGACTTTTTGAAAGATAGACAGTATTATTGTTCTGAAGCAGCCATTAGTGGTGAAGAACATCTTGGCGTACCTTTAATTTTGAATCTCGGTAATAAAATGCCTTTGTTCAATGACAGCATTCAAATCCTAGAAATCTCAGTTTGCATAAATCTGAAGTAAACGTGTCCAGACTTTTTACACATGGTTATGGAGTTTATGCCTCGTCAGGTAGCCTTGTGAGGAATGTGCCGAGTTTATGTAAGCTTCATGTGGGTAAAACAAATTCCTTAAATCTTCTTTTGTAAACACTCAAAGAGTGTGAATCAATCTCAGTAACCTTGGTTATCTTTGCATTAAATGATTAGCTTGTTTAAACAGACGTGCTGAAGTGCTCTGACAGTGTGCGAACGGTAATTAGTTACAGGGCCGACATTCATGCTCTCACTGTAACTCAACCGCAAGAGAAAGAAAAGCGTGTAGAGGGGGAAAGAAAAGAGGATACCGGCAAGGATGAGGAGGAGGAGGAGGATTTGTTTTGGTTTTTTGAACAGAAGATAAAACACTTATCACTTCCTCTTAGTAGATAATGTAAAGAGTCAAAAGTCCCCATCTGACGGCAGCTGATACAATGCATTTTCTTTAAAAGCAAAAAAGAAATGCTTTAAACTGGGTTTCACTGATATTTACCGCATTGACTCTTCCCATAAACTGCCAGGCTTTGTATCGTGGCTAAATAGAGGTGGACGTATCCGATGTCTAAGCGCTTTGTGCTTCAATCTGGTGAACAATATGAGTAACACTAGTAAAAGAGGAAAAGGAGAACAGAGCAAAGAAGGTCTGAAACTCAGGAAAAAGGAGGGATATTGTGGTAGGTTGAAACGGCGAATAAAACAGCTCACATTTTGATTGTGAGGCGTCTGAAAGACTCGAGAGGATCGTTTTCATAGAGGGGCAATCTGTTCTGTCGGATCACAAAAGCAGATGTGCTTCATTAGCTGCCTACATTGTCTGCATATCACAACTGCGAACAGATGATTTTATCCAACGCTCAGAGAACAAGGAGGCCGAGAGAGCCTGGGACATACAGAAACATGAACCTCAAATGACTGAAGCATTCGTGCAGGTGGGGAGTATGATATAAAGCTAATTTGTAATCACAAAACCAATCCTGTGGGGCAATGTCTTGTTAGGACTGCCTTTTTTCTCGTCTCAGAGGAAAAGTGAAACATTACAGTACTCGAGGGACTTTATGCATGGCTAAGAAAGAGGATGCTCAGTCACCATTCGTGAACGAGCGTTTTCTTGCTAAGGAACTGGAGCTAAAGCTCAAAGGGTACGCTGTTCGAAAGAAGGAGCGATATGGTGACCAAAAGATCTGGTGATCCATTATCAATAACATTTTCAGCCACATTCTCCCAGATGGCACATGGGCCAGGCATACTGCTCGTTGGCACGCACTCGGACAATAACTGGCACCCACCCGCTTCTGGCATTTTCAATGGAGTTTAGGAGACTTATCATTCCAAATGTGTCCTATTTTCCTGTAGTCAAGCCAGACATCTGCTTATACTATTTCTTTTGGACTTTGGTGAAGCTTTAGGTTCTTCACAAGAAGAAAACCCAAATGAGAGAAACTTGGTTGTAAATTCGACGGATCTTTTAATGTTTTACAACCCAACCGGGTTGTTTATGAAAGCTCCGAAATGAGGATAAATCTGAACTCTTGTAGGTGACACGTGAGGAACAAGGCGCTGGATCATTTACTGCTCCTGAACCATCCCAAGAAACAAATAATACCTTTCTGACTCAAGAGTGATCTGGGTTTTCCTAGCCAACTGATCTCCTATTCACTTCCTGTCAGAAAGGTCGAGACACGCTGACCTCTGACTGCCTACCCCCTGCCTGAACTGAATAATTCATGAGATTGACTTTTTTTTTGACAGAGTACACAGTTGTGTAGCAGGACGGTTTATGTAGCTCATTTGGTGGAGGCTTCAGCACCTGTTCCGACCGCATGGTATTTGAGTCCGGTTGCTGAATTAACTAAACATTCATTAATTTTTTGTTACCAATGGACCTTTCCAGAAGGGATTACACTCAGTTATTAGCTAGGTCTTCCTGGAGCCATATGCCAGTGCAGAAATGTGCATGCACTCTGCCTGTTGCAGGTTTTTTTAGCGTTAAAAACCAACACTGATTAATCCACCATTTTTTGGCTTTTTGTTTGTATCTTCTGCAACCAGGCTACTTAAAAAGACCTCCTCCCTCTCATCCGTGCAGAGGCCTGCTCTCCGAGCTGAGCAAATGCCAGCATTTAGAAGGTCAGAGCTTTTGTTGGAAAAGCGCTATGTAAATTAGCTCCAGCGAAAGGGACATTAAACAAAATTCAATTCATTGTCTCCCTTAATGTCATTTACATTTTTGGCTCTGACCAGTCCTGTCGAGGAGAATTTTGGAGATGATTTTAATTACATATCAGCGCTGGAACAGAGGGCTGTCTGGAGCGAGACACATTTGGATCACCTGTAAAGAGAGCTTTATTTACCAATATATTTGAATGGCAGGTTTTCACAGCCTTGTGTTTGCCGTAATTAAGCCCGTGTTAAGTGTTAATTCCTAAGCATGGCTTTTTCCTGCAGTGTAAGAAGCTTGAGGTCTAAAATGGCGTACTTTTATACTTTTCAGAAGGCGAAACACAGCAGGTGAGCCGAAATAACCGAATGAGTCTAAACTTCTCTATCCTACGCAGCAGCCATGTACCTCATCAGCCATAGGGGATGCAATGACTGAGTAAAGCATAAAGTTAAATATAACTTACTGACGAGTATCACGGTTGCCATAAAGGTCAAAATTCTTGTGCTGTTAAGTTGAGCTCTCAGTTTGGGAATCTACTCCCTTCTGACACCCGCTAGTGGCCAGTCGATACATTGCAGTTTCAGTCACACCTTGTTTTCGCAGGTTTATCAAGTGATGGAGACACTAGCCATTTTGCCACCGAAAGATTTATGTACAAAGCTGAAATATCAGATAAAACAATTCCGAGTTAAGCATCCTTTCCATGCAACGAGTCCAAGAGAACAAAATCGGTAATTCCCAGTAAACTGGCACCAAATATAAAAAGAAAAATGGAGTGTCTGCATTAGGAGAAGGCCTTTTATTTATATAATAACTTACTTGCGTGTTAGAGTGGTCATGCTTTTGGAGGTGGGAGACTGCTGTTTGGGAACGCCGTCAGGCAAGACAGTTCTGGCAGGTGATTAACCCGAATTTTTATAATGACCAAAACAAAATTTCACATGTGCAATGAAATCGGTGCGTTGGTGCGTTGACAGAAAAAGCATTGTCATTGCATTGCAACGCAATTTTTCTTATTGGTTAAAAAGTTATCGGAGGGTGGGGCTTTCTTGCTCTTTTGCTGTGGCGACACCATTCACCACATTCTGCTTCACTGGTATATGAGAAACAAAGTCATGTAGACAATTAAACTGGCATCATTAGTGTCCCCTTTCCTACACTAGGGTACTAGGACCCATACAGACCACAGGATGAGAGCACCCACTGCTGGAAATACTAGCAGCAAACTGGTTTCCCCATGTAGTTTCTTAACCATGTAATATTCCTCCACAGCCCTGCTTGGCTTTAGTCGGCAACCAGGCTTGGACTGCAGGGTCACGTTGCCAGGGCATGTAGTATTTACACAGAGATCTTCAATGCAGTTCTTACACTTTTAGGTGCACATTTCTACAAAGAGTCTGCAAGTCTAACTTGGAATTGAAGTATTGATTTGTAAAATACACTTCACATTGTTTAGTTTAGCAGAATCATGCTGAAGGGTGAAGCAGATGACAGTTGAACTTGTGCTTTTGCCTCTAGCAATGAGAGTAATAAAATTATTTATTTATATCTCATCCAGGTGACATTCAAGACACCAGATGTGAGTGTATGAATGTTTTATTTTAAAAGTCGTCGCTGGCAGTCTTCGAGCGTGGGTATAGGTGTGTTCAAAGACACACGTGTGAAGGGAGGAGAGAAGCAGAGCTCCATTAGACCTGATTAATGAGGTTGCCGACAGCAGATATATCTCTGGCCAGGTAACACTCTTACTGTTGCAGGTACACAGGTGTGCACAGCAACGGCTTATTTATGAGGCAGTCAGCAAAGCGCTAACATCCCAGAGAGAAAGAGAGCTCTTGTTCTTTCAAAGAGCTGCTCCAGCACTGGCCAAAGAGAACATAGAGAAACAGCTTTGGTGTGGGCTGTGTAAAATGTGAATTAGTGAAGCATAATCGCAGATTCTGTCTTTGCTTTTTCATATAATATAGCATCTCTGTCAGAGCATTAGCTTTAGCTTGTAGTTTTACACAGTTTTCAAAGCATTAAATAATGGTAGTCCCTCACGTACCAGTCACCTTGTACAGACCAAAAGACACAACGTCACAACTCGCCGATAGTGGATGTACCAGTGTTGAGTCCCTTATCAGTGAGTCGTTAACAAACAGTGTTAACGCTATTTTCTTGCTTAATATCACTTCCAAACATAAACAAAAAATGCATTATTGACATTAAACAAGGAACACTTGTGCTTTTTAGTATTGCAGCACACACTAAACCAGTGGGTTTACGAAATTGGAATCAGATTGAAAATACTTCCCTCCTACTGGATGTCACTGGTGATGCTAACTTCTCATTGGTATAAAGTTACAAATCTTTTAACTTTCGCCACTCATAGCTGGGTATGCCCACAAGCTGTCGACAGCAGTCACTTAGGCTCTCATCGCCGGTCTTCATTGAAAATCGCGTCGCCTTGTCACTGCTCGTCTCTTTTTTTCGAATAACCAAAAAAGCTCCTTCAGTAAATTTACTTTTCCACCTCGTCAAGCCTGCTATTGTCTAAAAATTGTTAATTGTATATAGATGTGGAAATTGCCGCAGAATGTCGTTTGCTGTGAGGAGACCAGTGTTTGCCCTACATGGAAATAGGAAGTGTTTGCAGTTAATCTGATTAGTTAGTCGGATGGGGAGGTTATTAACGATTTCCTTGAGCACTTGTGCTCTCCAGGAATAAAAATAGGATTACAAATCCACGCACAAACGAATCTAAATACAACTTTTACTGTACTAAAAACATGTTGGAAAGCTTTAAAAAGTCAGTTTTGCATTATCCCTTTAATTTCCGAGCCACTTGAGAGAGAGGTAAAGATTTCTTATCGTTATTAATTGTTTTATTGTCTCCGAAACATAATGATATACACAAAATTCTTTTGCGTGCAGCGAGGATGACATTATCACCTTGAAACCCTTCACAACAGATGAGGCTTCTAAACTCCTCTGTTGTGAACTAGTGACTTTCGTCTCACTGGGGGGATCAAGAGAGAGAACGAGCGCAAGAGAACAGCTGGCTCTTTCTAACTGTGAATAACTGACAGTTGTCTGTAAGAGGTTTTAATGAAGATTGCCACCTTTTATGCGAGGGTCTGAAGGGATGCCAGATCTACAGGAGGGGAGAGGCAGAGAGCTTAACCTGCCCTTGGCAGCTAGCGCTCAACTTGCACTCACACAGAAAATGAGAAACAGCCTCTGTGGTCAAAAAGCCAAACCTTAGCACTGCCACACATTGCTCACTCGTAGAAGTGGGTCAAGGCCTAGCAGATGTCTGACAGAACTAAACTCTAGAGCAGCCTTTGCTGCAGCAATGTCTCTGAACGATAACAACGATTAGATTCCAAATGTGATGAAGAGAAGCGTGAGAGTGGTTTATTAATATACTTGAATGCACATCTGTTCAAGAGTTTAAAAAAACAATAGGGATCTTTGTAGTTGCTAAAAAGGGTAAAAGTGCATTTTCTGGAGTTGGAGGTAGTGGGGAAATGGATCTGGCATGTGTTGACAGGAGCTAGCCCTGCACTGTGTTGTTGCAAGACATGTTGCACAGGCCCTGCAACCGGAAGATGCTGGCTCCGGGGAGTCTATAAGTGAGAGACGAGATCCACACACGCTCCTGGAGTGAGAAAGTGGACTGGGGTGGCTGCTAAAGGGAAGGACACATGTAAAAGGTGAAGCTTTAGCACAACAAGCGGCATCTTTTGTGTGTCTGGTGGAGGCTCTTTGGAAGGGACATATGTGCTCTAAAAATCCCCTTTCATTGGATCGAGTGCTCAAAGCAATGATCCCCCTCCCCTGCTGACACACATTAATGGATTCAAGAAATATTCACATGCTTACAGCGCTGTTATCATGTAAAAATGGGGTTCCACACATGTGTGCGGGTGCGAGTTGAATAACAACCAGGAAAATTGAATCAGTTTTGCTTTAGAAAGGAGCGTCTGGAATGCATGTCCGATGTTCATGATGCTCCTCTCTGTGAATGTGGCCAACGGGTCGTGTTTCCACAGCACAAGACTACGAGGGGATTCAAAACAGATCATTTTTACAGTAGATCCTGCAGATGTTTCTAGTTTCTGTAGCTAAATGTTTTTGCACTAAATTCATTCGACTTGACGGCTTTCCTTTCCGCCCCATTCTCACTGAAAAAAAGCCTCCACCCTGTTCCACCCTGCATACCTTTTTTTTATGTAGCTCACACTAAGAAATGTTTGTTTAAACGACTTACTTTCTTCAGTAGTGTTTCTTTAGTCCGGTTTAGTAGTTTTTTGTGTACCAGTTATTGATTCATTTCGTATTTTTAACTGGAAATACGATATCATCAGTGTGTAGTTTGCTTCAAAGTATGCTACTGGCATTAATCCTTGGAGCCCTTAGAAGAGGTCTTTTTAAGCATTTTTTACAACTTTAAAATTTAACAAATTATTTAAAAAACTATGGTGAAAAAGGTAAAAACAATGTGAAAAATTGTATAAAAAAACAGGCCATAGTGTGTGTTTTTGTGCTATAGTGCTTTTTTGGGACCAGAAGTTTGAAAAACACAAGCCATCTCACAAGTATTATAATTCCAATGGATATCCTTTTCTTTTCACCACTAGATGGCACTTATGATACAGATTTGGCGTATGTAAAAAAAATTAAAATAGATTTTCTCACATTTTGATTCCAATTATTCTTTAATTCATTTTTCTACCCACTTATTTCCTTTTTGGGGTCTAGGGGGTCCGCTGGTGCCTATCTCCTGCGCACATTGAGCGAGAGGCGGGGTGCACCCTGGATAGATCGCCATTATTAATAAACCCACTCTATTGAGATTAGAAATAAACAATAAGTGGGTCACGTCATTCCTTCTTAATTCAAAAAATGATTGGCATACGCAGCAGTGTGAGCAGAGACTTCTGAGGGTTAAAGGAGTTTAAAGTATACGGATACAAGGACTTCAGAATGAATCACAAATGTTTATTAAAATATTTAGCAAACACAGATTTCCAAAACACAAAGAGATGCATTTGCTGAATATTTGGTTGGGATATCAAGGAAAAAGTTTGTAGAGTTAAATTAGCGTATGTTTGTTAAAATAACAAGATATTGAGCACTTTTCAAGTTGATTTATTCATGTAAAGATAAAAAAGCAGAATAATTTTACAAGCTCAGATTTATTTTATTTTTCAGTGTACACTCGTGTTTATTGGTGGCAGTGTGGTTGAAGCTGTGCTCTGTTATTTTTTTTGTCACAACACACCCACAACTTTGTTGTGTTTTACAAACATGGTTTGTGAATCACATCAGGGTGTTTTGAGAGCACCATCTCTCTTGGAAGAAATATCCTTTCTTTTTTCAAAATCTCAGCCTACTCTCTCAAGAAACCTCCCCCTCCCAGCCGGCCTCCCGCCCACCCGCCATTCCCATTTTTCTGAATGTGGCAATCTGTTGTGTGACACTGCTGAGATTAGGTTAGGAAACTGTGTGAGGATTGTATTGGACATGGTGCTGGTCGCACCAATTTGAGGTCGCAGGACAGCGATCTGGACACTGGGCACACGCCATCAGCATCTCTGAGAGAGAGGCACTGGGCCATGTCTGTCACGTGTCCCATGGGCTCAGCTCTGAAAGCTAAAATGTAGCAAATGACATTTATTGAAGCTTTCCACTAAATATAGCACCCTCTGTCAAAACATTGTGGTGATGTCATGGTGCAGTCATGTTTCCTAGCAAAAAATTCTTTGTGAAGTTAAATACGACGCTGAGTTAGAACTTAGGTGTCTAGCGTGTCATTAGAATCATTTACCAGCCATCACAGCATCCATCCAACTGCTTTCAGAATCAGAAACAAGTTTATTGTTAGGTACAGTTCAAATCACATGACCACTACTTTCACAGAGCCAGCGTTAAAACACAGTAATTTCATTTTCATGTCTTTGTATAGAAGTAGAATCAGTATTAGTTAGGGATAGAGTTATGGTTAGCCTCACAAATACGTACCTTGCGTCAACGCGCTACAGTCTTCAGAGAGCAGAATCTCATACTGGTGCTCTGAAGTGTAAACCATTATTATGAAATAAACAGACGTACATAGTAAAGGTATAAAGCATGAAAGGAAAATAATAATCTGATAAAAAAATAATATTAATGATGCTGTTGCGGGTTTCCATGGTTTTAAATATGAGTTAGCATGCTGATTGTTTGTTTTAGCTGGGAGTCAACCTGATGGAATATCATTAGCCATGCTAAATATTTGTTTAACTCTTAATTTGTTTGCACGCTCGAAACAAGACATGGTTTTATGCAAACAGTTTGTCTTTCTTGCAGACAGATGCAGTAAGCATGCCATGCTAATTTGCATGAGCATTAAAATGCCATTATAATGATTATGCATTGCAGTCCGATAGTGTGCCATCTTGTGGTATTTTTCTTTAATTTGCTATGTTACTACATTATGTGAAACACTTGTGAGGCAGTTTCTACATAATTATCCTCTCGTGAAGAATGCACAATTGCGCCAGGATGATGAATCGATGGCAGATTGGACGCGTGGTTTAACTGTCATGTCTCTCAGATAAGGGGCTGCTCAGGGATTGCTCATTCTCACTGCTAGCCCGCTAGCTTGCCAGTTTATTAGTGCAAATCCCAAATGTTTAGTAAACTCATTAGGCTCCATCTAATGCTAATTTATCATCATAGATGGACCACTAGAGGAGCAGGTCACTGGGGCGGCCAGGCCAGGGCTTTGACCGCTCGCTGATCAATCAGTGCTATAGGCGCTAGCATGTTTCATTAGATCTGCTAGACTCGGATGAGTTTTATGGATTTCCCTCCTGAAAGTGGGATTTCAGTCGGCTTAGCAGAGGTACGTTGCCCGACATCACTTATCTTGAGGAATACATGACAGACGTTTCATCAGAGAGCTTTCTATTTAGATAAGATGGTTTCTTCAAGACAAGCACCAGCATTTACGACGAGAAGGGACTGTTCCTGACACTGTAGCAGACCTCAAACGGCGATAGAAAAAGGCAGCTGAAGTGGCGGTTAAGTTTTCTATTCTATAATAACTGCAGTCTTTGTAGGGCATATCTCTGATCTGTGCGAAACAGGTAGACTAATTCTGAAATTATGGGATCCTTGTGATCTTCTGCTGGGGAAGAGCACTGAACTTAAGAGCCTCATCGATCTGCCCAGTCTCTCCCAATAAATCATTTAAGAAGAGAAAAAAAGGAGGTGGTTCCCATCTTTGTGAGCTGAGAAATAAGATTTTCTTGTCTTTACTGTAAAGCAACAGCTTGTATCTCGTTCTTGCGCTCAAATGAATTGAAGTAGTTCACGTATAAAAATTATAGGTAGTGAATAATCCAGGCCAGACTGCGATGATAAAATATGACAAGTGTTTCCTGGTGCTGGGAAAGCAGTGTTGTAATTCACCTGACTTATGTTCTGCTGTCTGATTTAGCTCCAGATTAAAACCCACTGCTTGGCCAACCAATTGAAATCAGATCCAGTCACAGCATGCCTGTATTGATCCCTATTTAACATCAAGGGTGGGAATGGATTGGTATTGATTAACAATAAAACCGTTGGCTGGCTTGTCCAGAGAGCTGTTCAATATGCTGAATGAAAAAGTATCGTACCTCTACCCTTCAGTGAACGAGAGAAAGAACAGTAGCATATGTAAGAAGCAATGCAGACATGAAACCTTGCAGTCGCCCTGTTGTTATTGCATCTTCCTGCAAATTCACTAAGAAATATTACATTTCGATCCTCCATCCAATTAATTTACTCGCTTAGTCCTGGTTAGAGTCACCAGCATGGGTGGTTTAAACATTCACAGCTTGTTCATTGTTGTGTAATGTTTTTAAAATTGTGCTCGTTTGGTGAAATCGTCTATTAGAGAATGAAAGCAGAAAGCAATACCTGTTTAGGTCAGTCAGTATTACTCCGATGCTATATGTGGCGCTAGTCACTTTAAGATAAATGTAACACATATGTGTTAGTCAACGATCAGAAACAGCGATTGCATTTATTTTATATTTAATATAAATAGA
Organism: Danionella cerebrum; assembly: GCA_007224835.1. Lineage (NCBI taxonomy): Eukaryota > Metazoa > Chordata > Actinopteri > Cypriniformes > Danionidae > Danionella > Danionella cerebrum. The sequence goes on from SRMA01025742.1 coordinate 67,887, forward strand.
TATGTTGAAAGTGTAAAATATTACACGATAAAATGGCAAGTAATGAAGTTCACATGGAAAAAAAGAAAGAAATAAGTGAAGTTTACATATTAATCGAGTAGAGGGGGGACAACGGAGAAAGCGTAAGAACTAGATAAACTTTTTTTTACGTATTTTTACCTTCTGTGTTGTAGAAGGCAATGTTTATCTGATTCAAACAGTTTATGTTGTTGAGTTATATTTAAAATTGGCATTTTAAATATCAAATAAATCTCAGTAGGATCGTCACATACTGAACAGCAGCGAAGCTTTGGCTGATCCGATTGAAGACAAAGAGAAAGAGGAAGTTCAGGGGAAATCAGGCGAAATCAACCTTTGATTCTTAATGTCTGTTTGCTGATGTTGATGGAAAACGAAACTTGTATGTGTACATTACGTCACTTCCTGTGGGGTTATGTAAATAAAGGCACGCTACTGTTGAATTCAATCGTGGCTAAAATCAAGATTAAAATATGATTACTGATGATAAGAATTTTGGAGGTTTTTGTAAGAAAATGTTCATAGAGGAACACACCCGTCGAGCTCCTAATGGTCCTACACCATTCAAAGGTTTATTCATCTGAAGCATGTTTTGTCGGGACACCAGTGCTATCCCCTGAGCTTATATTTTGCGTCTAAATAAATTTCAAACAACCCTTATGTCTGTTTTAGAAATCCAGCTATTCTACAGCGTGGATTCATCAGTTCATAGCGAGACACTGGTTCCCAAATCAATCCCACGGGAGAGAAAGTAATCCTAGCCAGCACTCAACCCAGAGTTCTGCTGGCCCAGAGTTGAGCTGCTACGAATTCTAGGGTTGGCACAAAGTGTGTTTTGAAAGAGAAAAGTTAAGGGTGATTTGTCTCTGTTTAATGATATCCTGCCTTTCCCTTCATTACAAAGCCCTTCACATATAAAAGATGACCATAGACGTCAGGCCTCTTCTGGGTGTGTGTGCAAAAAGCACCAAACCCAATGACGACATAGTTATGGACATTAAAACATAATAATATTATATCCAGATAAGCCAGAGATGAGTAATGTACACCTGCGTCTAGTCACAGATTCTTCTCGAGAGCGCATGTAATGATTCAGAGTCCGTCCAGTCTGATTTAATCCTGGCTCTGTCTCAGTTCTCTCTAAATCTCCATGTTTGAGAGCCAGTGCATCTGTAAGAAATTACCCCTGATCTCCCACATCCAGGAGTTTACACTTCTGTAATGACAGAGGAAACCACCGGCCTTCAGTAGGGCACTTTTTTAAGGGATGTTTTTAAAATGGCATTCTTTTCAATCCAAAGCTTCAGGATTACTGAATGGAACAGACCCAATGCACCCAGGAATGCAGTACCTCACGTGCTGATGTAAGAGCATCACTTACCGTGCATTAGCCAGATCTTTTATTAAATTCACTGGATACGGTTTGTTTTGGGAACATTCGGAGTGATCAGTTGTTTTGCAGAAAAATATTCATCTTGGCATGAGAAGAGCATTGGATATTGGCGGTAAATAATGCGGTGTTGTGCAACGATTTCTGCTCGCCAAGGATGTTATTAGTGACATGCGACTCCGAAACTTTTTCAGTACAACAAAAACATGTTTTGAAAGTGATTTTAGTTTGGGTTTATGAATTTAAAATGCATTTTTTACAATCCATATATTGAAGTGCTGCAATAATATAAAAAAAGAGGTTTGCATCGCACCACGCTGCAAAAAAAGGTAAATCTTAGCAAAGCTGCAATTGATCTATCTTCATCGAAGATAATTCAACAAAATCAGAGTTTAGCTGATTTTGAAAAAAAAAAATAATAATTTGCTTACAGCAAATGCTGATTAATATATATTTTTGTCACAGTTCCTGAAACTAGAACCTTATAGAACATTTATAGATTCTTCATTATTGCAGGAATTAAAAGGTTTATTTTATTTGAACAAAATCTTTTTTAGGAGAATTATTTGTACATTAAACTTTTGAACAACTGCAAATTTTATTTAGTTTGCATTTTTGCTGCTACTCATCTTTTTTTTTTCAGAAAAAAAAGAAAGCCTCGAAATTAATGTATCCACACTTAAAATTCAGAACCCTTTTGTTTTAAATGACCCACACTTATAAGAGTGAGAGAAGAGAGGGATTGGTTTAATGTTACTTCATGTGTTTATTAACTCATTTGCATATTTACATTTCTCAAGAGTCAATCTATAATAAATATTTAGTGTCTAAAATGTATGTTTTATTAAATCATTTTTTACAAAGACCAATTTTCTTACCATTATTGGATATTTATGCATTATTTTAGTACATTTAAAACTACATTTAATTGATTTTCACTTGAAGGTTTTGAAATCTAGCAAGCAGGACCTTTAAACATCTCCGAAATGCAAATTTGACAGCAAATTGAGTTTTGAATTTATTGATATGGCAGCAAAATATTTTTGTTAATGTATATATTAATATAAAACATTTTTTGTAGTGAAATTGACCTTTAACGGAATGCAAATGTGGGTGAAAATATTTTTATCCAAACATACATTCATTCAATCATTTTATAACCCGCTTATTCCCTTTTGGGGGTCACAGGGGTCTCCATCGCACCCTAACCTACTTGGATAATTAAATAAAATATCATGATATATTTTTTAATATTAATTATTTTCATTATTATGTATTAGTATTTAGAAGATACATTTTAAATAGCCAATATTGCATATTTGTTTTATATTTAACATCACTTAAATATAAATTATAAACTAAATATATGGTTTAGAAACATTTTTGTTTGGTGTATAAAAAATGCATTTTTTTTTTAATTAAATGTGGCATTTAAAAGTCAGGCATCACAGCTGCACTTCTGATTGGCCAAATTCTTTATAATATTTGTGATCATTTACTCTCTATAACTATTCATTTTTTATAAAGGGCTTGTAGTCATGTGTATGAGAAAGGGAGAGAGTGAGAGAGAGAGAGAGAGAGAGAGAGAGAGAGAGAGACTCACACACAACCTGCAGTCTATTTGTCTCTGATAGGGCAAATCCAATTTGATTCCTTAAGTGTTGATTAAGGTGGTGGGCTGAAACAGGCTGTCCCTCATCGAGTGTTTGTTGATTATTTACCTTCCAGCTGGACGTAATGAAGAGCAGCCAATCAGACGCTTGTTCTGCCCCCCAGCATCGTCTCTCTTGTTTGGTCTATACTGTATTGGTTTGCTTTCTTGGCCAGCAGCTAAACCAAGCTAATCACTATCCGGGTCGGTAGAACTGAAGGACAAATGACACTTGGTTAGTGTTGAAATTCTCCAGGCGTAAACTCTACAGAGTGAGACCAGGAGGGAGAATCGAAAGGAAATCGTTCTCAGCAAGTGTGGGTGACAAAAAGCACTTGAGAAATTCACACGTGTGTGTCTCGGAGCCTTTAGCTCTTCTGCGACTGAGCAAAGAACCAGGATGTTCGTTCATTCGTTCATGTTTGCGAAATCAAACAGAACTCAGAGATCCGCCTGCCAAATTGACAAGTCGGGAACGTTATATCTTCTTGAGCTTCACTGGATCTCACTGGTTTTCAAGTATTTTCCCAGAGTATGATTTAAGATGCTGAAAGAATGGATCTACTCAATGTAATCAGAGCCAGCTGCCCAATGTGATGAGTGCACCACCAGCAACAAAACACTACTCTGCACAGATTTATTCCTAGTTATCGTATGCATTTCATACAGAAATGGCTTTAGTTAAGGTAATGTGATGGATCCGTGTGCGCTGACAAGATGTAGCATACATGGAAGTCCTGAGGAAGTCTTCCCGTGCTTTAATTGGCTTGTGGGAGATTGAAGGGAGGAGGGAAAGACAGTGAAAGAAAGCCTTGGACATTATCTCCTCAAAGTGTCTGGCCTCGTGGGTCACCGCCTCAACTTCCCTCGGTTAAAGTGGCCGAAGCTGACAACCTGACAAAATCCAGACAGCTTCTCAACACACGAACACTCGCGTCCCTCAACAGGTTAGCTTTACGACCCCTCTAACTAGGCTTAATGGCCGACCACTTCACCCCTTCTCCTGTTGAGCTGAACGCTTTAATTGCTCAGAAAACAAGTCAGGCTTTCACAGTTCCTCCATCAGTGAGACGGCATCCTTTCATTTGATGGAGGGACAATGAACACATTGACTTGCTCTTTTACACCTTACGCTCCCTCATGGGATTGATAATGAAGCTTAGCTAAAACAACTGCGGCCCCAGACCAGTTTTTGTGGTCTCGCTATTAACCCAGCAGTCCGGAAGAGGTTATTAGCGTCATGCAGGTGAATCTATATTCGTTTTCCTTCGTTAGCAATTCCAGAACATATCTTGGAAGAGTTTTCCAAGTGACGCATGTTTGTGCAGGGGTTTCACCGGCGAGCTGCGGTATTGCATCACTTGCACATGTGTCGATGTGGTAATTAAACCATACACACAGTGAGACACTAAGCTCTCTCTCTCTCCCATCTCTCCCTTGCTCATAGTTGGTGCTGTTGTTAAATAGTATCTCTTTAAACACACAGGAAGACTGGGTGCATAAAGGAAGTTATTGGTTCAATCAAATGTCATATAAACGTGAGCATGTTAGCACGTGTTAGCATGTTAGCCTGTGCAGAGCAGCCCTGCAGAGTAAAACAAATTAGTGAGATGCACTTTGTGGCAGCCTCAACGACTGAAATGACGGGTACACATGCTCGTGTTGAAGAGGTCAGGCTCCCCTTGCAATGATTTGTTGCTCTGTGCCGGTTTTGTGTGCATGTGCTTTCAGATACAACTCAGTTCCCTCAGCATCAGGAGTGTGTGTTTCTGTGTGTTCCTCTAGATTTTGACCAGCGCGACTCTGATTATCATTGAATGAGATTTTAATCACCTTCTGCTATCTCGACAACAACCAGGCTGCCAGTCCAGCTCAAGCTTCCTATATTTATGATAATTTGTATTGTTTTTCTTTCCTTCTCTCTCTCTCTCTCTCTCTCTCTTTCTCTCGCTCACTCCCTTTTCTTTTATTGAAATGGCTGTTGACTGAAGGATGTAATCCTGATTAGCGGTGGCTGTGTGTCCATTGAAGGGTGAAAGGCATCAGAACCATGTTGGTTCACAGGCACCGAGTGAAATTGAAAAGGGGAGATGGTCTGAAATGCTTCATGGATTCGTCACTCCAGATAGACACCCGGATATCAACCCTGCCAAACCAATTCCTTCTCTGTTATTAGAGGACACACGCACTACCTTGAATTAAGTGGGGATTGTGGAAAACATATGGACCTATGTAGCAAACACAATCATATTCTGGGGGATTAACTAAATATACATTGTCACAGACATCTGTTATTTTTAAGATTGATCCAACAAATTGATCTGATTCTACAAGATGCTGACTTCAATCAGCGTGTAACCTTAAAATAAGATTATTAAAACCAAATTTAACAGTGACTATTATTTTACTGATTGATGATTTGAGATTATTACTGAGCGTGACTAAGAAATTAAAGCTCGATCTGCAACAAAAGCCACAAATTCAATGCAATGTGTAGAGCAAACAGTTGCAGAAAGCTTTGGCTTTTATGGAAGTTGCTTCTGAAAATTGCGTTTTACAAGTCAAGCTTTCTCTATAGGCCGCCTTTGAGTTGAAGTTTAACAAGTTTCAGGGGGAAAAAAGATATCTAATTGATATCTAGTCACCCAGAGTTCTATTGCAAGAACAAGTAAGTTTATAAGAAGTGTACCAGGTTAGATGTCCGAATAAACTGTCCAGGAATCACTCCAAACTTGCATAAAAAAATAAAAAATTCACCCCTATAGTTTGGTAAATGGGTGGAGGTGGAAAATATTTCAGCGTATCTCTGGTAGAAATGTGCTTATTTATGATAGAAATGGTGACATAGAAGTGGAGGCACCTGGAGATGATATGCTTGATAAGCTCTCCCCGAACTTTGTTAAGTAAACCTCATTTGTGTTTAATCACCTGCCTATATTAGCTGCCTTCTCTAGTGGCTGCACTGCCCCAAATGTACAAACCCTCCTCACCATTTCCTCTCTCTAGGCTTTTTTATGAGTTGACTAAACACGTTTCAGGAGGAAGCAAGCTAGCTATCCGATTAATGAGTCCGATTAATGAGCAGCAGTAATCTGGAACCAAGAATCCCCCCCACACTTGAAAAAAATGATCTATAGTGTGGTGAATGGGTCGAGAAAGAAAATACGTTACCGTGTCTCGACTAGGAATGTACTCACCAGGAGATCGTATATTAGTTCTAATAAGCTCCTCCCGAACTTTGTTATCTAGTCTTAGCTGCCTTACTCAACTTTTTCACCACTTCCTCTCTTGGACAGCTTCCTCTAAGACAGCTTGCCCTGTGCTTACCACTCGCGCCAAATCAGCCAGTGCTAACTCGGGGAATTATTGTGAAACTTGTGAATTATTCATTTAGGTAATCATGTCCTAAACATGTAGTTTCCATAAGAAACTTTATGTTTCTACTATATTACGTATAATTTTTGTTTTATACGCACATTTTGCATCCTTGGTTTGCAAAAGCATTGATTCCCATTCCAGAAAGTGGAAAAACAAAGACAGGGAAAACAAATCCAATGTTGTTTCAGGATGAGCACAGGCCACCCCGCAGCGCTGTGCTGGTGTTTGACTGGAGAAAAACGAGATGGCCACAGGCTGACGGAGGGCAGACAGCAGCTTGTGAGGGTGACGGGTCGAGGTTTAGTCCTCCACCAGTGCTGAGAGAAAGTGAAAGGGGAAGAGAGGGGGAGGGCAGGCCAATCTATCATTAGTGACTGAATCAGACAGGGTAGCGGCCTGAGAGAAGCTTAAGAGGATCTCCCTCCCCTACACACACAACAGGAGTAGGAGGGAATCAAGAGGAACACACAAACTCCTTCCTCAAATCACAGATACTACCATCTATTACCATTAATCGCAACATGACTGATTAAACCGGGGGAATTAATCACAAGTTGCAAGGGAGATCCTATTTCTTTTTTAACAAACATCCTTAAATCGGCAGCAGACTTCTGGTGGGCTAAATTAAGAGAGGAAGGAGGAGTTCCAGCTCATCATTTTTGTTTTGCTTGAACAGGCATGCTACATCCGTATTGATCCCATCGCTAATGATGCATGTTATTAAACATGATCGCTCATAGAAAATATGGTGACATTTGTCTTTGTTGCGCTCAAGAACGTTTGCCAATGAGCTGACGTCCCTATTAAAGATCCGTACAAACAATCTCCGGCATGCAAATTAAAACGCCGTGGCTTACACACATGCTAACACGCGCACACACACCTTCTGTATTCAAATTAAATTACTTTATTCTAATATCATGTCTTGACTGACACCTGCAACACTCATAAATGTTAATGACTGTGTTTTTTTTGTTTTGATAAAGCTTTATTCTCCTGCTTGTTAGCAGGAGGAGTCAGCGCTTTTTCAGATGCCATCCTAACAAGTTCTCTCTAATCAGCCTCAGGATCTCGCATTGCCAGAGAAATAAAAGATTGTTCTGGGGTGACTCTTCTGCATCTCAGAAATGCGAGTGCAGGTCATTGTGCATGTATTTCAGGAACATTATCGACTGTGCCAGCTTAGGAAGTGTTTGCCGGGGCAGGTCTGTGTTAAAGGACCTGTGCTAAAGTGTTTAAGGTCAAAATCCATGAAGATAACAACGTCTTGAATTCCTCTTGAAGTTAGTTGTTCTCAGACTAGTTTGGTACATCTTAGGATCATGCTACAAAACTATAGGAGGGTGTTTTGCTGCTGTGGGGTGTAAAGATGAACCTAACAGTTGTGGTTTACTCCCAATATCTCCCAAGCATGCCGTTGACAGCATCGGCATGGTGATGGGATGGGGACGCAACGCAACTACGGTGCAATGCGTCTACCAATAACAAATTTTGGTTCCAATTTTTATATTTATGTTCCCCGTGTTGTACTTGACTCTACATCAAGTGAGGATTTGAGGCACCAACACAACTCACGCTAAGCGAGTAACGATGATTGAAAGCGCGGAATCTCCGCTAAGTTTGACAATTCTAATCAAACTTTCTGGTTTTACCATTTCTCTTGGGTTATGTGAGAGCTTGTAAAGTTTTGATGAGGTGCTGACCCTGTGATTGTTCTGTATGCAAGCATTAGTGATTTAAACTTCACAGGGAAGTCAGTGGGGAGCCAGTGAAGAGATATGAAGAGAGGAGCTCTTTTATAGCAGGGTTCAATAGCAATTAATCATGAGTCTTTTACTGCTCTGAGTCAAAAGTAAACCAAAAACCAAAAGTTTGTCTTTAGATCAATCTTCACAAGGAGATTTTTGTGTTTCTTTGTTGAAAAACAAGTGAGCGGCTGCTAAAATCAGTTTGTAGATGTGGTGAGTTAAGGATTTTCTTGGACATGGCAGTAGGTATCAAGATTTTGTTTAAAAACACAAGAAAATGTGTCTATTTTGAAGACTTTGCATGTTTATTCTCCTAAAAGTTTATGCAATACATTATTCACATTAGCCTTTCTTGCCTGGGAATGCTTTTTCACCCACAATCTTATAATAAGAAGTGTTTTGCGAAACATTTTGGCTTAAACTCTTTGCATAGGGTTTATATCCAAAATTCAGATTTGGCTCGGTGTGGGCAGTCGTTGAAAGGTGCATCGTGTTGGAAGTGTCTCTTTATCAGGGTTGTACGAGGTACTTCCTCTCGCTATCGGTCTGAGAGCAATATTTGCTCATGATGAACTGGACAGACAGAACCAGAAGAGATATAAAGACCTATCTCTTGTCGCCATATGATCTCATAGTTCAAGGCTGTTGACAAGACGCATTTTTGGCACAGCCTTCGGGGGGCCATCTGGGAAGTGCTGCTGAAAGTATTCCGGAGCCGTAGTTAAATAGCATTGAATGTTAAATAGTTTGTCACCGCTGTGGGGAGAAGTAGGACAGAAGTTTGCACTCTCTCTCTTACAGAAAAGATAAAATCACTGGGGAGACCAAAGATGGATGTGGGGAGAGGATTGTGAGACTCTCCTATGAGAAATATGATTAATATATTTAAAATAAATTAACGATGAGTGATCAGCTAATTTATCATCTGGGGGAGGTGAAATTCGCCAGGGTTTTGACACAGCACGTGTGGGTGTGAGAGATTGCATTATGTATGTGCATTCCTAGTTTTAATGTTGTTTTTGGCCAACCAGCAATAAAATAGTGTCCATTTTCTGGTTGTGGACTAATAGCAAGAGGGAGAAAGAGAGAGAGAGAATGCCTGGAAATCAGATTAGTCTGCCAGCATTGCTACCCAACATGCTCTCTCTCTCTCTCGCTCTGTCTCGTTGTTGGTTGGCGGGCGAGTGGACACTGGTAGCGGCTGACATCTTTGGCTCGTTAGAGACTGCAGGAGTTGACGTTTTCCACGCCTGCCTTCAGCCGCCTTCCTCTCCTCTTCTCCACCCGACACTGTCTGCTTCACGTCCAGCAGAATCTGTCATCTGCCCTCAGCTGTCCAGGCTTGGCCTGAGAGAAGAGCAAGAGAGAGAGAGAGAGATAGAGGGAGAGACAATGTGTGCGTCTTGCCACCGAATCGCCCATTATCCTTTGTAAAGTGTATAGTTTTCTTGTAAAAATAATGAAATTGACAGGCTTTCCAGAAATAATTGTTCCTAGAACAAAGAGGTCATTCCTGAGTCTGGAAACCTCAGTGGATATTTTAGGGTTGTTTATTTATTTAGGGTGTACACAATATTTATACTTTTTTTTCTATTAAAATCTGCCATTTCTTGCACATACTCTCATCCCTTTCCCTAAGAAAACCAAAGCCAGGTGCTCATGTCAAAATATTTTTAAATAATGTGTGTGGGGCTGAGATTTGTTCGAATCTCCAGCCCAAGCGCCGCAGAAAGCATCTTTATGGCTGTCTATATGCACAGCAGTGGCCTAATCTGCCTGACAAGGAGCACATAGCTCTGTCTTCGCTTCCCTTGCACTTTCTTCTCCTCTGCTGTGTAGCTTGACAGTCGTCGGAGAGAGAGAAATAGACCCTTTATTGTGTAACGCGGGCTTTGACATGGCAGTTTCCAAACAGATTTTCTCGCTGTCTTTATTCATTCGCTGCATGGCTGGCAAGAAGTGGCGCTACAAAGGGAAAGCTGTTTACATCCAGGCAGGGAACACCTGTAATCATTTGTGAGGTTAAAAAGATACATCTACATTCCCAGAGAGGTCTCGAAAGCGCAGAAAAACACTTTCAAACGTTTTTTTTTCCTTTTCTTGTCTCATATCTCAGGTGTTGTGACTTAGACAGGGTCTCCGTGGAAGCCCCTGGAGGTACTGGGAGGGGCGTTCTTCTTTACAGAGAGCCTCAGTTCTCTGTTGCTAGTGTTTTGTCATATATTTTCCTGTCTAGCGTTCACATGGAGCTGGTGAACAAATGCCTATTCATTGGTCAATGGTACTTTTTGCAGTGAGTTGTATGTATGACTGCAGAATTTGGTTCCAAAATACAATAAATTAATAAATGTAAAATTGAGAGTTTTCTTCCCCAAGAATAGGATTGATTGAGAAAAACTGTAATAATCTTAATGAATCTCTAATAACATCAAAAAACAATTCTATATTTAAAACTAGGAGTGTGACAATATATCATGGCGCAATATACGCAAAATGATCAGAATACATTACTGAGATATATTGTTTCTTCTTGCAGTGATGGGGCTTCTTGTCACTTCTAAACTTCTTTATCCCTTTTTTTACTTCTTTTTGTTTTATTTAATATTTGCCTTCAGACAATTCCCACTTTTTAAATGAGAAACATTATAAAGCTAGCGCTCTCAATTCCAAGAGATGACAATGAAATGTGCTGTCCCCTAGTGGATGGATGAAATTAAAGGCTCTAATACAAACTAAACCCTAGCCTTCTTATCTTTGCGGTCTTAAATCAGTTTTTTAATAATCAACTCTTTTATTTTGGTTAATGCTTTGACATGGACTTGTGGTGTAATCGACACACATGCTATACATGTTCAATGTAGTGTGGTGAAAACTAATGGAAAAGGCGAGGGAAGTGAACTATTTCGAACATCCACTAATAGTATAGTTGTGTCCTCGAATCATGTGACTTGGACTCGAGTCAGACTTGAGTCATTAATTTGGTGACTTGAGACTTGACTTTTACTTGAATCCCAATGACACGCGGCTTGACTCGAACTTGACCCTTTTGACTCGGGAGGACTTGAATAGTAATCAATGTATGTATCATATTGGGAGCAGAGTGTAGCAGAGTTAAAACTTTTATTAAACATACAATATTAGCATAAAGATCTGGCAACATTTATCTAGCATTATTTACAAAACTACATTCAACTCATGTGCAATTTAAAAACTAAATCTTTGGAACATTAAATTTTAAGAATGACCCATAGATGAATTTACCTAGTGCTGCACAGAAAGTTCTTTTACAGACAGCTCAGGAATCTGCTCAACAAAAGCTTTTCTCTTCGGCAGGGGATCTCAAATCATTTTTCTTTCTATTGTAGTTGTCAGGAAATAAAAATTTTAAATTGCTTACGGAAAAGATGATAGTCACATAAGCGAAAAAAAAAAGGCCACTGTAGTTTGGTCCGAATAGCTACACAACATTTTGCAGGAAATAACAGCTGGCTTTTGTTGCGACTTAACAAAAAAGCAAAGACGCCGAGCAGAAATATTCAAGTTTTGTCACAAAAATGTCCAAAAGTGAAACTTAATTTAGCAGTTACCTAATTATCGTTAACCAAACTCCATTTCCATTTACCTATTTTCATGCATATTTTGGAATAACGAATAAAAAACCTTGGATAAAAACAAGATGCGCGACATTTTAAAAATATGACCATAAAAAAATGATGCGAAGGATAAACTTTTTATCCGATAAGAAAAAATGTACATAAACATGTACATAATAGAAACGCATTTACCAAATAAATCCCAATGCCATTTGTTTTCTGTCGCAACACAGCGTTGCGTTGCAGCATTAATGAAGTTACCAACACACTGATTTTATTGCACAACATCTGAAATGTTGTTTTGGTCATTCTAATATTCCTCAGCCAAAGTCTGTCCTCAAAGTGGTTCAGGATTATCACCTCCCAGAAGGTTTTCCCACTTCCAAAAGCAAGCTGACAAATCTGCAAATGCATTATTTGCAATGCGCCCATTGTATTTTTCCAGTTTCTGGCAATATTTTTGTACATACAGTTTGACTGACTGTCTTCGGTACTCGTTGGTGTTTGTTTATAATGCACGGTTTTATGTACTTGAACATGGCTGCCAGAACAGATTAATTAGCTCCAGCATTGGGAGCCTTAGATTAACATATAACGCAAAGGGCTACACTATTGTTCCTGTGACTGAAGCTGATGTGTCCGGCTAATGAACTACAGGCCAAAACTATCAATTAACCTGACAAAAGAGCCCACACTGGCGGGGACAGACCACTTAACAACAACCTCTCCACTGTAGCCGCCATTACGCTGTCATTCACACACTCTCTCCTCAAATTGGGTCTTCTGTCTCACACACTCAGACTCAGAGATTTGTGTTAACTGTAATCCAATAAAGCCAGGGAGCTCTGAGGAGTAGTGTTCCTCGGAGAGTCTGTCCGTGGGCCCGAAGCCTTACCTAATGGCCATTTAGGACCAGAGTATCTGTGAAGTGTTAAATATTTACATGTAAAATGCCAATAGTAATTGTAGGCCATCCCTGTGGTTGTCTTGGGACGAAACACGCCATTTGTCCCAAATACCTCTCAGCTTGGTGTTTACCGTTTATCTAGCGTTCAACTTTACCCATGAGCATGCATACACGCTGTCAAGCTTTGCTTTTTAATGTGGAGGATAAATCTGGTTTTATCTTTTTTTTCTGTTTTGTTTTCTTTTTTTATTGAATGATTGCTGGGTCTGAGGCGGCTAATGTGGTGTTGACTCCATGTGGCCTGTCTATTAGGGGTGACAGGACTGCCTTGAAAATAATAAAGAAATATTTATGCTCCTCTTAGCGATGCTAACAAGGTAACACATCAAGCGAGCGCTCAGCAGGGTCTCCCTCTAAGCTTCAATAAAGTCTTGTGGACTCACACAAATACACACTGTGTGTCCCAGAGTGACTGTGTGTGTCCCTCACAGTTCTGTCCTCTTCTTTTTGTTTGTGAAATCAGATAGGTCATAAATCCAGGCCATCTCATATATATTTGAACGCTGGTATTTGCTTCTGCTAGGAAAGTGCACTTTACATGTGGTAACATGCGATTACCTGGGCGTCTTATTGCGAAGGAAGAGGAAAATCAATATCAATTTATAATTCACTATTGTTGCCTATATCTGGTTTTATGGCACTCTGGCTTGCCTCATTAATGTTTCAGAGTGATTGACTGGAACCCAAAGATTTTTAATGTCTTCTTTTTTATTTATTTTCCCTTAATAATTCAACAAACCAAAACTGGTTCCATTTTAAAAATGGAATTGTTTGCTTAGCAAATATTAGTTTTTTTTTTTTTTACCTGAAATCATATAAAAAAATGACCATTGTGCAGAGTTTTAAACTATAGGGGTGTAGCTTTGCTCTGATTGTTTTGCTCGATCCAGACATTTAAAATAACAGAAAACAAAAGCATATTGTATTTATAAAATAACACAGTTTTGTAAATATAGAATCTCTAATATTGTTATTGTTTGTTTACAGTTTAATACAATTTTACAAATGTTTTGTAGAGACTGTGGACTGTTTCAAATGTAACTAGGGCATAAATATGTATTTTTACTTAACATGCTAGCTACATGCTAATGACAAGCTAAGGCAGTGTACGTCATGCTAAGTCATGGTAGCACAGTGCTAATAACTTAAGTCAATGCTAGTCACACTAAGCAACTGTCATACATGCCATGCTAACTTAGGTAAATGTCATATAATTTAACATAGTTCTCTGGAACTGACAAGCTAATCATGATAACAATATGCAAATGGTAGGCTAGCTAATGCTAGTTACAGCTGTAATTATAAAACATGCTAACAGGTTGCTAGATTGGTGGTTTCCAACCCCTGTACTAAGGGGTGCACCAAGAAGAATTGCAGCTGTTTCAGAGTTCTAAGAAGTTAAGATTCATAGATGTTCCAAGGAGGCCATAGTTCTGACCTAGAGATGCAAGAGGCATGGGTGCAGGATCTGGCATGGAAGTTACCATCACAAGGCCGGATTTCCAATGGGGTACTGACTGTTAGGTGCGTCAGGGGGGTACTAGTCCGATGCTGAATATCCATCCAGGCACTGATGCTACAGTTACAGTTGCGTATAAACTCTCTTTGCTTCAGAGTTCTAAGATGTTTCAAGGCCTTCCAAGGAGGCCATGGTTCTGACCTAGAGTTAGAAGAGGCCCTGGCTTTGGGCTGGAGTTTGAAGGAGGCACAGGATCTGGGTTGGAAGCATGTGCCCTAGATTAGAGTTTAGGGTGACAGGAAGTCCCTATCACTAGATTTCCAATAGGGTACTCACTCTACGGAGCTAAAGGGAGAAAAAAATGGACTCTATTTGCTTCTGTCATCTTCCTGAATATGGCTTGTGTCTCTAATTGTGCATCCAATCAGAAGGCGGCTAGTTTGCGGGGTCATTTACTGTAGCTGTTCACTTGGTTCGGTGACTATTTGAAAGCATGATTTTCCACGCGCCAGTCATTGTGCTCTGTTCTTCTGTCAAAGCCTTATGGGCTAGAGACAGTGAGAAGGGAACAAGACATAAAGGGATACGCTACAAGAAAGAGTAAGGCTAACACATTAGCTTAGCTTGCAGAAGAAAAGACAATCGTGTCTTTGAGAACTCTGAAGGAAAATCAATCACGTTGTAAGTGAGCGTATGAGTAAATTTGAACCCTGACAACTTTCATCATCTCGCCATAGAGCGTTTGGTCGAGGCTGCAGTTTTCTCTCTTCCTCTTTCCCGCTGAGCGCTTCTGTGCTCTCCTCCGGAAGAGAAAATGAGGGCCTCGCTCTCTCCTTTCTTCCTCGTCTCTCCACACAGCTGTCTATTAAGAGGCTGAAGTGTTGGAGTCTTTTCTCTATTTCTGTCTTTTTTTACTTTGCTGCCTTCCATCCAGTTTGTCTGTCAAAGGGCAGACAGGGATTTAGCCTCTTTCTCTCTTTTGCTTTTCTTTTCAGTTTTATCGTCTGCAAAGGGGCCTTATTTGTAGGCGCAATAAATTTAACAATGGGAAAAGAGAAAGGGAAGCAAATGCATCACCAGACCTGTGATATCATTCTCACGAGTGCTTTATTATGTCTTAAAAACTCACAATTTGTCAACGATCGATCACAGTTCTGTGAATGGGAGCAAAGTTTACTTCATGTAGTTTAGTGGAAAGACCTTTGCCTCTTCGTTCATCCCTAGTGTGACTGTGGCCTTCAAAGCTAAATCAAAGTTTCTTAGCCTCTTCAGAGATCACAATGCCCTTCTATGCAAAGGCTGGAAATTCACTTTGGCGATTGATTCAGAGCACCGTGAGATATTTCTTCACTAAGTGTGAAGTGACCCGGTTAGATGGTAATATGGGCTAATGCGACTGCTCTGTTTCTTAATGTGAGCTTTAGCTGACAAGCACCGGCGGCAGGAAGGAAAAAAGAGATGCTCTCTCTTCTTTAACAAGAAAATTAGTGTGCAAAGAAGATCTGTCATGATAAAGAACAGTGTGGAGGCAATCCCCTAGCCCTACACCTTCTCTCGCTTCTCTACGACTCCCAGCGGGACACATCTTAAAGTGTTATAAGGACAAATTTATTGTCCTTGCCACATTATTTAGCAATTTGATTTGTGCCAGGGATTTGCATTAATTCCAACCCGGAAGGAACAATGATTCATGGAGAGACGGAGGAATTTACAAGGAGTGGAGATTGAGGGAAGCCTTTCCTTGGGAGTTTTTATGAGTGCTCTTCAACCAAAGGAGACTATGATGCTTTGGAGCCAGACGCTAATTCTTTTTTTTTAACTTAAGAGTTAAGATTGAAAATGTGAATTGATGGTGTTAAAACAAACCTCATTAAATCTACGTTTTTGGGCAGTTGCAGATGGATATGTGTGTTGTTTTGTCTCAGCTAGGCATGACCTTCCTGATCTCGAGGTGACACTCCCTGACCTCATTGCGCGCACACACACGCACACAGAGAAACCGCACGGCGGGGAAGGATGAGATCAACGCTAAAACAAGCAAACATATCTAACTGAGAAAACATGAGCCACCACACACACACTCACAACAGGAAGTGTTTCTGAAGAAGCACAGGAAGTGAAGGCCGAGACACACATACACAAATGAAAAGTTTGGCGGTGAGAATCCTCAATTGGGAGCTCAGATTCCCATCCCAGTTAAGCTCAAATTCAGGAAAAATCGGGTTAAAATTCACTTCCCAGATGACTATGGAAGCTTTGTGTCCCACTGCACTCGTGATTTGGGTTACACGTTTGGCTGAGTATGAGGTTTCCAGATCCCCCTCTTTTTCCTGCATGTGTTTATCTTAAAGACGCCACTTCGTTTCAGATATTGTGTTTTTTTTAATCAACCAAAAATAAAAAAAACTCCTGGAATAAATCGCTTCCGGGGGTACGGGGAGGGGAGAATATATTCTTGGCAAACAACAAGCATATTTTGCATTTATTATGGAAAATACATTTTACAGGTAGGAGGTGAGACAATTTGGGAATTTCCGTTTGCTGGGAAGTAGGATGGAGAGCGTAAAACTGCTGCATTTTAAGTAGATTCCTGCTCTTTCCATCTGGCCCCACTGGCTGGAGAACCTGATCCGACCTGTCAATCACCGGGCCCCAGCTGCGAGGTGCGGCCCCCTCCTGGAAACCCTCCCCAACTCATTAAAACAGCTTCCCTAACGCTCCCCTCCTCTCTCGATCTTTCCTGTTCGCTTCTCTCCTCTCCTGTCCTCTCTTTGCCGCTCTCCCACACTGCACAGTGGGGTTTTCATATCAGGGGTCTGTGACAGGATCATTTCAGCGATTTGTGGGATTCATCTGCAGTTAAAAGTAGAGCCTAAGGCTAGTCTAATTGGTAGGAAGGCTAATTCCCTCCCGTCCTCCTGTCAGTCTGTATTTTATTTACTGAGCCTTGCCAAAACCTATTTACACAATAATGAGAGGAGATTGCTGTGATGCCTGCAACACAAAGACTCGCTCAGCATGGAATCCAGAGCAAACAATTAAAAGCAAATCTGAAATCTCAATAGCTACCCACCTGCTAGACGACACAGGTACACTGATCCGCTTGCATCCATCAGTCAAACTGTAGTGCCGCGAAATCTTAGCTCCGCCTCAACTTTTAAGGTCTTACTGAACTCTTGCAAAGCTATGGCAACGATCAGTTCTTATGGCAAAGACCCTTGGTAGGTGCAGTAGGTGCTTTCATACAATCCTTTCAAAAAAAAAAGCCAAATAGAGCTGTAACAACACATCGCGGAATCAATTTCTCGATACAAAAAACGAGTTTTTTGGCATATATTGTCTAGTAGCTACAATAAAAAAAAACTTTTTCTCACTCAAATTCCTCACTAAGAATGCGCAGACATTCAAGCTGCCCCCTAGTGGGTGGATGATATTACCCACTCTAATAATAGTTATTAGACATTGGCTGTTCTTAGCTTTATGATCTCAATTTTTTTAGTGTGGTTTTCTAGTGAGAGTTTAAACGAAAATAGTTTTCATAGTAGATATGTGTATAAGCGAAACTTTTACCATAAATCCTGACCCTGTTCTGTTAGGAGTATTTTTTTTCTGGACATTTCTATGATATACGGTATGGTGGTTGGACATTTTTAGATAATTATGTTACTTTGCACACTTTATGTTGCATTTCCTCATGCTTCTTACCTTGCACATTACACTGTATAGATAGATTATATTTTTTATATTCCATTTTATTTTCTGCTTAATTCTGATAAAAGCTGGACATTATTTATCTGCAATCTTTATATGAATTCCCCATATCATACCAGATAAATATGGGTAAAAAAATGTTATATTAAACTTGAGCTGAAAATAGGTGGAGCAGGTAGATAAGGTTTTGGTCAAGCTACATAACATCAGAAAACAGTGTTTGGCTAACACCATCTGGGATGATTTAAATAGAGAGTTTTCATGTACTTAGCTGCATACTGATATTTTCAAGCTCCAATTCAAATCATCAATCGATTTTTTTGAATGTTCTCAATTGAGGATCAACTTAGAAAAAAAGCAAAAAAATATATATATATATAAAAAAAAAGCAGTAAAATATTTTTTTACTTTCCTCTCACTTGAAAAGTGTTTAGGACTGTCGTTTTCTATGCGAGTGAGCTTGGGGATTTTTATACAGCTTTTTAGAAGCAAAAGACTTGTCAGATTTGGACTGGATCGATGGAGGATGATTTAGGGCTGTTGGGAGGAAACAGGTTGTATTTTTCAAACTCAAATTAAAACCAGTCATGTGAATCCCTATCACTCTCTACCTTCACTCTCTCTCTGAAGTCATTTCTCTGTTATTTGAGGTGTTTAGTTTTTATCCTTGACACTTTCACAGAGTGACTGCTCACTTAGAACGAGGAAATCATTCAGAAGAGCCATATTTCCTTTTCCCAAGCCCTCCTGTGACAGAGAGAGAGAGAGAGAGAGCGAGAGAGAGAGAGAGAGAAAGAGAGAGAGCCATACCTATGGAAGGTCTCCGGAGAGCACCTCCTTTATGATGAAATTCTCAAGGTGAATATTGGCATTTATTTAGCCGAGCTGGATATGAAAGAGATGTTTAGTAGCACCAACCCCAGCGGAAAGTGTGCAGTCAGCACTCATCACTTTCCATATAATTTTATTTCATTTCCCTTTTCTCAAAGTCACAGCGCATTGCTTTCTCCCCTGCAACCCTGTTCAAATTAATTTAACACTCCTCTTGAGGAATTCTGATCAAATTAAACTTTTTCTTTGTCGAGATGACAATAGCGGTGCGTTTAAGTTTCACTCTGAAATGACAAACGCCTATATTTAGACTCTCATCAGGGCTTTGCAGCAGAGAGCCTCTTTTTCTACAGGCAAATTAATTGAGGAAATGACAGACTTGGCTGAAGCATCAATCAAAAAGTAGCAACATGGCAATCTTTGGCAGTGATTAGAGATTTTTTCGTGCAAACCGTGAACACTTCCAAAGTCTCGATCCAATTTCCTTCAAACAACAGTTTAAAAAGTCTTTCATACGGCTGGAAGCAGAGGAAACAAATTGTTGAGCTTGAACAATGATCACTTGAAGCAGGGATTAACAGCCGATTGGGTGCGTCTGCAATGCATCATGGGTCTAAAATGTGTATTTTAAAGTCGAATCTGGAAGATCAAATATTGGAAGCATGGGGTTCTGACTGCAATAGAGTACGCAGTTTCTGGACCCGATCCACTGAGCTGGGCAGCAACATCCACAGAGTTAAATCAACACTACTGGTGTCAATGGTTTGCACTTGTTTCATCACAGCCCAGGTGGTCATTTTAACACTTGCAGAGTGTTACATTTAAAACTAGGGCACTGTTTCTATGGGTTGGGTTTCATAGCTTATTAGATCCACATCACTGACACCAAGAGTGTTGATATAACACTGGGGATTTCCCTCGATGTAGCTTGAGAGTAGGGGAAAGATCCAGGTTTTATCAAGCCAATGCATCTTGCAGGAGATGAAATTCCATCAGGTTTTCCAGAATCTAGTTAGGATACCTAAAGTAGAATGCAAAGAGTTGGTTTTCTCTTATTTATTCAAATTTTGTTACGTCTTTACAGAGCCGCTTCTATCTCTACATCCTTCGTGAAGCTGTGTTTCCTACGAGAATATTGAGGGATTCCTATGTTTTTTGTGACATAGATGAAACTCATTTTGGGTTTGTTAGAGTCCAAGAGCATTTTGTTCCAACACAAAGATGGAAAGCACACAATGATGCTCGATAAAGAACATCCGTATGGAAAAGTTCAAGGTTTGAGATCTGGACTAAATTAAGAGTCATAAATTGCAACCCAACCCAGTCTGTTCAATGAAGATCGATTCATTACAAATCTGGCAAATGAAGAACCATTGTTTGAAACCCAGAGCGGACCGCTGAGTCTCAGTGAATGAGTGTCCATGCTTGAAAGCAAGGGGAGTGGGAGTGTGTACTAGTGTGAGTGAGAGAGACTGAGAGAGCTGTCACTTTGAAGAATGAGAGACTGTGGCAGTAGGGAGCAGCCTGGCAGATGTGCAAAAGGAACACCAAGCATATTGATCAATTAAGTATGCAAATTCCTCCTGCTGACTAAAGAGAGAAATAAATAAAGTACAATAAGAATAACGCCCCGCCGTAATGACTCTCCCACTTAAAATGAGAGACACATACATTCATATTAAAACTAAAAGACTTTCAGCCAAAGATAGATTCCATTCATGCTGCAGTGGTTGAACTTCCGATTTTGCTTTGCATCAAGGAAATATTATATAAATGTAATATCATGCATGCACATAAACCACCCACACAAGCACACAACTGTTGTTTTCCTACAGTGATCAAACAATGGCTGTGAAACCCACCACACAAGAATAAAAAACAAACACCCCCCCCTCTCCCAAAAAAAAAAAAAAAAAGAGAACGTTACAGTAAAATGAATGCCAGTTTAAACAGTACAGCTTTATTGTTTATCCATTGGACAGATCAGCGAGTAAGAATGTGGATAGGGACCACACAGTAAAATCCTAAGAGTTAAATTAACTCTACTCAGAGTGTATTTGGTCCCACTCTATATAGAGTTAAACCAACTCTGAAGGAGAGTTATTTAAATAAGTCTATTTGAACTAAACAGTCTATTTTTTTTCCTTTCTGGATTGGACTTGGTCCCTTTCTGAATAGTTAATATTTAGTTTGCATTTTCCGTGCAGATTTGGAAAAACATGAAGAAAATAGATTATTAAATTACTCTTTCTCAGAGTTGGTTTAACTCTATATAGAGTTGGACCAAATATACTCCGAGTAGAGTTAATTTAACTCTTAGGATTTTACTGTGCACCGTATCTATTGAATTCTTTTTTAATCTTAGAATTATTTCATTTTTATATATATATATATATATTGGCGAGTCTTAGTTCCATCTCTACAACTAAGCTTTTGTTTGACTTACATCAAGCTCTTCAAAACTCTGCCCATAGACTGAGGCTGTACAGATGTGGAGAAGAGTGCAGGTTTCACCTCACGATGTCCCACAGAAGCTGAGATCTGAACATCCCAGTTACCTTCCATTCAACAAAAATAGTTTTGAATTGTTCAAAGTGTAGATATACTCTGGGGAAGCCACATATTGAAAAGTAAAAACTAGTATTACAGGAAAACAGCGGACATGGATTTGTATTACAGAAAATGTCATGAATGTTTAGGTGTTACACTCCTACATCTAAAAATCAGTCAAAATTGTGAGAAAAGCCACCCTAGCAACTACCTCAAACCCCTTAGCAATCCCTCAGAACCCCCTGTGTAAAAATTGCCATTAAACCAATGGTTGTATATTTGTGTCCTAATATTGGTTCCTCGTTACTGATTGGCCGGACAAAGTTATTGTCTCATTCTGTTCCCTGTGCCGTTGTCAGGACTTTGATCATGATAGTTTAATTATGAACACAGTATGCCTGTGTGAGTTCGCGTCAGCATGTGGGTGCACGGGAGCACTCTGGACCTCTGGACGTCACCCAAGCCTGCGAGAGCTGCCCTTTCTAGAGATATGTTAAACCTGCCATTCATATGAAAATTGACTACAGCCACCGGCCTGCTCTTTTGTTCCTTTCCCTTGCCATCCATCTCTCCCCGGTTCTTGAATCGGATCCAAGTTTAGCACGTAAGTTCACGCCAATGCCAGAGTCATTTGATTTCGCTTCTTTATCCTGATTCCCCCTGCTCCGTGAGGCCAGAATCTTCCCAGATTTCCTTTTTTTTCTTTCAAACAACAGAGTTTGGAGCTATCTGTGTCCACACATGCATATCACCAGCAGCCCGGCACACAATAAGAGAAGCATAGCAAGAGGTCATTTCATATAAAACAGGAGAAAATATTCGGTCTTTGACATTTGGACCGTGTTTTTTATATTTCTGCATGGGGAGATAGCATCAAAAGTCTCCTCCTCAATAATAAATATCAGAATGTCAGCTGTCAATCACTGCCTTTAAGGAAAACAAGACAGAAAGGCAGAGAAAAAAAGGTAGAACAGACAAAAGCTGTGCCGCCGTTGTGACAAGCAAGTATTTATCCCATGAAAGAAGCATGGAAATGAAGCTAGGATGCACAAGGGGCATTGGAAGAGAGGAACAGGGGAATAATCTCTCACTTTCCTCCTCTCTCTACATGTTGAGAGTGTAGTCTACAGTCCCAGAGGGTTTGATCTGGAAAACAGGAAGCTCTCCATGAGTTCTCCCCCCTCAAGGAACCGCATGTGTTTAGAAAAGCTCGTTCTCTCTTGATAAAAAAAAAAAATTAAAAAACAGAAGTGCCCCAGAAAAGACAGAAAATTTCCTGTTCACAGATAATTCACTTCAATCCCTGATTTGGTCTGTGCATGTTTAAATGTTGTAAATGAGGACAGCGTGGCGTACATGAGCTCAAATGAACCATTTAAATTGAAAATTGGACAGCCCAGTTTTGGCCCATTGGCCTGGCTTTTAGTAAAAATAATGCTTCATGCAAACTTTAGTTGTTTAGTATTTTCAATTGAATTGAAGTGTGTTTTGTGTACAGTGTAAACCCAATGGAGCTGGAGCCCTTTGACTGTAAACACAGATAATGGAAGGATATCAATACTTACAAAGTATTCATCTTATGACCAAAGTCGACTTGGCCGAATGAGATGTTTGTCTACATTTGTCACATCTTTTTGTATTTTAGTGATATTTTCCAAAAGCTAGAATCTGTGAGATTTCTGCCACCCAAGCTGAATCTGGATGAGTTTCGAAGCGTGCCGGCAAACGAATCTGGCCGCCGAGTGCAGTTGGCAATTAGGCATCTTCGCTTCTGCTCGCTGCTTGATTAAGCTGATTGATGAACAGGCCATATGTGCTCGTGTCACAACTTGGCTTGACACCTCTCCGACTATCCTCCGTACCATCTTTCCCGAAACCCAGAGCCCAAATCTTGGATTTTGCTCTGCAATTTTTGCCAGTGAAAAACAAAAATGGAGGTGATGCTTTAGCAGCGGATCACACATGAGCTGCTCATTCAATTCAAGTAAATATGACATCATTACGATACTCCGCCTTGCAGTTTAGCAGTTCAAATTTGTTTTGCTTTACATTTTTACCCGTTTCGGATGCCAAACGAGAACTGTGTGATATCACGGACACGTTTGACAGCATATGTGTGTGGAAGCATGTGTTTGCGTCCCTGCCTCAGTGTTAACGTGTGTTTGTGTGTGTGTTAAAGAGCTGGCACGCTACGTGTGTTTGCTGTGAGCCGGTGGTGTGCGCGTGTTTTCTCCACAGGCTGTGGGGTGTGTGATTGCTGTTACGCTGTCAGGTTGGGTGCTGTTGCTTGGCTTGACTGCGAGGCTCTTTTAATGTGCAGTGGAGTAGAATAAGTAACTGCTCGCAGCGGCAGCTGAGCTCAGTCCCTGCTATGGGTGACGCGGCCACCTGACATCCACCAGTCTGCTCTACACACACCCTTTTGGCAACAACACACACACACATGCTTCCATGAAAGCATGCGGACAAGTGTATGCAGGAAATCTGTATTTCAAAGAGGAAATCTGATGCCGTTTCTAAGATGACTCTTTAGGGTGTTAATGAATGCTTTGACACAAAACTCCTTGATCCTGATCTCATTCCTTCCCATCATACATTCAAGTTGCTCCCTGCATCCTCACCGAGATGCCTCCCATGCAGCATCCCATCGGATGGGTTTATACTATCGGAAGACTACTGAGTAAAATGAGTTTTTAGTGGGATCCATGTGGTAATTAACACAAAAACATGGAATTTTAATAATTAAATGTTGTTTGCTGACTTAGACCAGCCTGGTGAAACGCAGAATAATCTAGCTTTCTGAAAAACAGTTCTGGGTACTAAAGGCAATCTGGAGGCGAAAGGGTGAAAGATGGGGATGCTTGAATAAATGACAATGACTCTCTGTTTCACAAATTCATTATTTGGTCTTGCCTAATATTGTAAGGGTGGTTGGTGGGTACATAAAGTGTTGGTTCTAAGATCGGAAGGCGTGGAAGTGGTGGTAGGTGGTGTAGTTTGGACAATGTCAAATATCAATAGGATATATTTTGGGGAGTGGGAACAAGCCATAATGGTGATAATATAACAAGCCCTGAAAACTCCTCCTGAAAGCCTTCTGCTTGACTTGTATGTGGGGCCATTTAACATTTTTCTATTTTATCCAAAGTGATTTTAATTTCAAGAAATTAGCAAATTTTGTCAGTTCTTGCGTTCCCTGGGGTTTAAACCCATGCCCTTTCTGTTGTGTGCAATGCTCTACTGACTGAGCCACCAGAAAGTAATGAGGCGAAGTGGAGCCACCTGGGCTAGTCATGATATACTCCTCCCGAAACTTGTTGTAAAAATAATAATAATCAAAAAGCTTGAGGCTTTTAAGGCAAAAAAAAAAAAAAAAATCAAGAACTACATTTTTGTTTATTTATGGTGTGTGTGTGTGTGTATGTGTGTCATTTTTACAGATCAGTTATCATTTATGAAATCATTTATTCTGATTTGCTGAATAAAATAAACAGCACGCCCACAACCTTTTCAGCTACTTCTCAGTTGTAACTGTTAAAAATGGATTAAGGCACAAAGAAAGGCTTTGAATTGAGGTTTAAGACGTTCTATATACAGAACAAGCAAAATTAACTCACCTTTTGTCTATTAACTGAAGGGTACTAATGGGGATATCATTTCTTTGCAGTTTTAGGTTGTAAAACAACTACTTTTTTCAGCCGTAATCATTTACTGCTCTGCTGGGCCAGCAGTTTTGGTTATTGATCAAGCAGAAATTGACAATACGACAGCTACTGTCTGGAAACAAGAGCACTGATGCATCTCAACCATTACTTACTGTACGGGTCTGTGGAAAATGCTAAGCTGTTTATGCTAACTCTTGGTTCATTTCTGCGTGTTAGTTGGTGGTAAAAACGGTTTGGAAAACTGGTTCCCAGTTCACGGTTCCATTAAAATGGGAATCTAATACCAAACACGTAGACACTATGTTTGCTCTGTGTTTATCTCATGTACACACCAGTTTGTTTTAATCGGAATTCATGCGCAACCCAATTGATGAGCGCTGCATTAATATTCGCATGCATCTATGCACATGCATTGGCCTCATTTGCATGGAAAAACACGCGCTCCCTCTCTCCACATCGCTCGTTCTTCTTTGCAACTTCATCTAAATCATCCCGGTTGCCTCTTGATCATGTCCTGTGTTTTTCCCGGACAAGTTTGAAATTGCATGCGTCAGGACTTTGCTAATTAAAGTCATACTTTCAAAAATGCCATAATAACTGTTAATTAGCTTGATGCTATTTTCAGCATAATTTGCTAATTAGTGGAAAACCTGTACGGCATTTCTTGCTAATTACAGCGCAGCTCCTCATGCTGCATCTGTGACTGGCCTCCAAATGATGCCATTACACACGTCCGCATCTCACATTCGCTCAAAACACTTCATTACCAGCTTCATTATTGACAAACTCTGGAGTCAGCTGGATTTTTAACTAATACGCTTATGAAAAATAATTGTGTCATGCGTTTCCGTGCCATGGTCACCCGTGGAAATAAAAATCGCCCGCAAGGTGTTTCAGGAATAATATACGTTGATTGCAAACAGAATCTGTGACTCTCATTAAACATGCATGCAGCCAGTTTGTGTGTGTTTGTTCCACCCCAGCATCTGGTCTGGCTCAGGCATGGCGCGTTCCCACTCAGGTCCTGCATTCAGTTAGTTAGCATTAGCATCGAACAGTCATCTTTCGGCAGCTCTCTAACAGCTCTGGCGAGAACATGATGGACAATAATTGGAGATAATGTACATTAGCGAGGAGAACATGGAAACAAGATCCTTTATCTTTGCAGGAAAGAGAGGAGAGCTCTAGATAAATAGATCAAAGAGGACTATCTACATCATACATTACAACACTTCCCACCCTCAGCAGTTAAACACAGCACAGGAAAACCAATCTTGGGCAGCCATGTAGAGATCTGCAATCAGAAAGAGCCATCAGAGAGGAGAGAGCAAGAGATATACGCAGGGCTCCGGTAAGTCTGAGCGGAGCAATGATAGAGCTCATTTAGCATCCATCTACTGTCTGAGCTGGCCTGGGATAAACTCTATTAGCCATCCGCTATATGAAAGTAGAACACGGCCTGCTTGACTGAGCCGTCAGCTCTCGGCGAGAACCAGGAAGGAAATGAAACGATCACTCCGGAAGGGCTTCCGACGTAAAACTAATTAATGCAAGTCAGACCCCCAACCTTCGTTTATAGATTCTGAGAGGCATTATTAAATTAATTAAAGGATGAAAAGTCAATCAGGACGGGTTTTTTGTATGGATGACAGCGTGCATGAATTAAACATCTAAAGTTCCTTGCAGGAGACATCTAAGTGACTGGCGTGACAGATTTCCTCTCTGAGGGAATGATGCAGCGTGCTTGGAAAATGTGCGGTTCGGTCAGGAAATGGGTGGGCTTGGGATCGGTAATGGTCCGAGAAGGGGTCAGATTGCTCCCGCACCACTGCCACATGTTGATTGTTTGTGCAAAGAGCGTGGGAACAAATGTCAAATCTCCGACTGTATGATTTGCATGAACGTTGGAGGGTTAATTGCGTGTGTGTGAACGAGGGGAAGAATTCCCTCGTCTCCTCGCCTTTCACCCTTGCAGCCTCTGAGTGTCTTTATCAATGGAGCTGCTGCGATCGCCCGGTTTCATCTTTGGGCTCTGATTGTCAGATTTGTTCGAGAGACTCCTTCTCTTGTACTTTTTTTTTTCTTTGCTTCCCTTCCTGTAACCCACCCCCTCCTATCTCGGCATTGCCTCTTTGTTTACCATGCCAAGGGAAATTGTCAGAGCTGGTAAAAATTTCCTTCAAATTTTTTTCATCTTCCTAATCTAACAGTTTACTGAACTTGATAAGTGTCCTATCAACATGTTAATCAAATTACTTATGAACCAAAATTGACAGTTTTCATTAATTATACACGATTATTCTAATTGCAATTCAAATTTATTCATTTAGAACAGAAGGTATTCAGTAATATTTTACAAAATTTGCATATTAAATGGAGGGAGTTGTACATTATGCATGATAATGTATGCACACTTTCTTATTTTGAAGTTCAGAGCCATATGTGGCGGTGAGCTCGGAGCAGGTGAGGAGTCGGGGACGCTTTAATTTGCTTGACAAACATTAGGCTGGAGTCTGTCAGCTGGAGTATAGTGACTGCCAGTCTTTATTTACCCTTTATTGATTACCCCAAACTCTAAACATCTGCATACCTTGTATAAATTTTCACTTATGGGCCAGTCTTGATGAATGGCGGCTCTCCTCCGCTTCCCTGGGATGCCTGGCTTTCAGCTGAGAATCACAATCAATTATTGTCATACCGCTATTGAGATCTGCAGCAGGAGCGAGCGAGCAAGAGAGAGAGAGAGCGGGGTAGCATTGTAATACTGGATTGGTACAGCATGGCTGTGCTAATAAAATATGTGTTAGATTAGCTGGTGATGCTTTGGTTCTATGCTTTGCAATAAACGGCACAGCTGAGATTTTGTCTTCAAAATGTAAATTATGATTATTTGCACATCATTTGTTCCATAGTTTCCTTCGGCAGATTCCTTCGGCAGATTAGTGCTGTAGCGCTATTTGATTATCCTCTTGAGTTCGTTCTAGTGTGTTTGATTGCTCTGTAATCAGATTGGTGCCATAGATTAACCAGAGATTTCTCGTTTTGTGTGCGTTCAGAGGTACACGGGCCGTCTGACCTCGCAGTGTTTGCTGCTTCGGGAGGAGGCGATGGGAGAGGAGTAATTAAGCATTAAATGGTCTTGACCCTGTCCATTAAAGCCCCCGCCCCCTTCTTTCTCTCAGACATGTATACAGTTGCTGATGTGGGTTTAAACAAGGCTGCAGGCTACAAGTTCAACTATTATGGGTTTTGTCTAATTGGCTCATATTACTATAAAATGTAATAAAAATTATTCTTTTGAATTTATTTGTTGGATCACACTATCCCTCCACCCTTACATTCATCTGATAGTTATAGACAGCTTTCTTTTTAAATTAAGCTAAAAGTCAATTTTAATACTATACTTTAATTATCTTGAATGGATACATCAAAGCGTCTTGATCTTTTGACAAATTTTAATTTGTCGGAAAAAATGATTGGCTTTCTTTATTTCAAAAACAAAGAAGATTGGAATGAGCTCCAGTATGATTTTAATAGTGGTGTAGTCGCCTCGTTTTTTTAATCCCTGCCCCAATTCCTGACATCCATTTGATAGATGCTGGTACACCGCTGACACTTTGGTTTCCATCAAAAATGAAATGGCCTGGCGAAGGGGTTAGAAGGTGGGGTAGCTTCTCCCGAAACTTGTTAATTCATCATTGCTTACTGACATAACACCAAATGTTATTTCACCAATTAAAAAAAAAACTGGATTGTGGACCAGTGTTTGTCTTGAAAAACTCCTTTGCTGCTTGCCAATAGACTCTTTGTACACATTAGCTATGATTCCGACCAAAGATGCAAATTAACTGCAAAACTGTAATATCGCATAAAATATTTGTGAAAAAGCAGCGTTTACATCCGACGAGTCATACGACTCGTGATAAATTAGGATGTAAAAAGATGT
The DNA here is from genome assembly GCA_007224835.1 of Danionella cerebrum. Classification (NCBI taxonomy): domain Eukaryota; kingdom Metazoa; phylum Chordata; class Actinopteri; order Cypriniformes; family Danionidae; genus Danionella; species Danionella cerebrum. The sequence goes on from SRMA01025742.1 coordinate 96,794, forward strand.
AAGTTGCTGTGTTAAGAGAATAAATATGCTTTTTTTGCTTATTGGTGATAACTTACCAATAGGCACAATATGCACAGTGACGTCATCTTGCTTTTGGAGGCGGGAGAATGCTCTTTGGGAACGAAGCCAGTCAAGACAGTTCTGGGAGGTGATCATGCCGAACCACTTTGATGACTGCCTTTGGCTAAGGAATCTTAGAATGACCAAAACTACATTTCAGATATTGTGCTACGAAATCGGTCCATTGGTTAGTCCACTAATGCCATGCGTCCCAGTTTCTACAGAAAATGCATCTGCATTTTGGAAAGAGAAGTAGACTGAATTCTGTTCTCACTGAAAATAACACATTTAATCGCCATGTTTACAACTGGGGAAAACCACTTGCATTGGCTAAATGCGCACACAACTATTTGACACCTGTAAGTGGATACGATATCTAGTTGGAATAGTAGGAGTATACAGAGTGCACTGTATAAAGTAATCTAGCACTTCGATCTCCCATTATATCAGTGATATAAATGAAGAAAAACACATTTTGAACAGAGGGGACCTTTATCTCATGTTCCTTGGCTATACTGAGCGTACGAGCAGCCTTTAACTGGATTCAGGATAGTGCACAAGCTCTGAGCAAACACACTTGGGTTCAGATCTGTTCATATCAACCCTTCTTGTCTGGGCAGTGATAAATAGAGCAAGGTTATCATCTCTTACTCGCTCTCTCTTCCTCAGCCTCTGTCAGTCTTATGAAATAAGTGTTTTGCGGTGGCACCGAGCAACCCTGGGTCAGGCTGTACTTGACTGAGAGACGGATGCGTATTAAGATAAATCACTCGGCAGAACAGCTGCAGAGGCCGAAGGTCACACATCAGACTCACCCTGCGCCGACTTCCTGCTTTACCACAGTCAAAGGCCAACGTCTGGGCCCCATATATCTGTACCATCACCACAACAGCCAGTCTTGCGCCTCTACATCTATATCCACTCACTCAAGGGTAGTGAGGAAAAGGAGCGTTTTAAAAATCACATTTTAGTTTCTTTCTAAACAATTCAGGAAGCATTTCAAGTCTTAAGATCTGAAGTCTGATTCCTTGCACTTCCCAAACCAGCGGTATTGTCGCTGGGCTTTTTTTGCAAGCCTTAATCCATGCTACATTACACTGAGTGTTTCAGAGAGCATAATTGCCATGCAAATTCCAATCAGCGAGATTTATGGCGTTTGTTTATTTATTTTTAAAGAGGAAATGTTTTCTGTCGAGCTATGTAGGCATTCATGGATTTAGCCGACAGCTGTTTTGATGCATATCATTTTCTTGAGGAGAAAGTAAAAGAGCGCTAAGAAGAAAGACAAATCTTTTTGGAGAGCACAAATGCATGACAGAAGATGCATATTGTGTTTACTTGTGAGAAAATGAGGGGAGGCAGGTGAAAAATATGTGTCTGTACTTGCACCCAATTTCAATTTGCCTGTGTGAGGCAGCAAGTGCAAATAGCTTATTGAGGGTGAGATTAAAGCTGAAATGGAGGAGAGAGGCATAAATCTGACAGGGCTGACTTGTACCGTCATGTAAGCGTAATGACTATCACACTGAATCAACTGCCGGAGCTGGCGGCAGCTTAACGCGGAGAAAATTTGCCCGATGTGTGTGTGTGTGTGTGAGAAAGTGCACTAAACCCTCAGCAGTAATACAGCCGCACCGTGTGACTAAATTTTATAGTTCATGAAGCATATTAGTGGCAGGCTGTATCTGCGCCCCGTTCAAAAGGTGATTTCAATTTCAGGTGCTCATTTTTCATGAAGATAAATACTCTACGTGTCGCAATTCCCCCGAAGTAAATATTGCAGCAATAGAGGGTATTGTGAGGCGGAGGAGATGCAAGTCTGACATGTTTTTTTCATTTGTATGGAAAGTGGTGGGGTTGGTGGCCTATCGGGGAACAAATTGAATGTTTAATCTCTGAGCATGCAGATGGGACCCGCCGTCATAGTCTGAGACCTGTCTCAGGCTAAATTGAGAGTTCTCCTGAGCTCACCAGAAAAGCTGATGTTTGGTCTTCCGGGGCCAGCGTTGAGCCTCAACGAGCGCTGTGATGTTCTGAAAAGAAAGTGGCCAATTTGAACACGTTCCCAGATAACCAGCCAATCCGAGGAGTGCTAAGTACATGCGGGGGCATTCAGATAGATGCGCTCACTGGAACGGCCCAATTGTTAAATGAAAAGTTGAGGAGAGGCTTCTGTGGTCCCCCAGGCATCGCTATGGAAGAGTGTCCCTTGTAGCATTATTGCCTTTCATAGCAGAGCTCTTGTTTATCAAAAGTGGGTCTTATTTGTACCATGCCGCCATGTCAGCAGCAGAGGGGAGCTAGAAAGTCTGCGAGGCTGGGTTCTGGTTGCTATCGTGCCTCTGTACTCTAGATGCGTTCCCCGAGGTCATTAAAAGTGTGAATATCTGCATTACTCTATGGTGTTTTGCTGAAACGGTTGTTTCTCGGAGGGCGAGTTCACTAATATCCGCTTGGGACAGATACAGGAAGCATTACATCAACAAATCCGCATCATAAACGCAGTGGAAATTTGTCTAATAATTGGATTCTTGTTGTTTTAAAGTTAATAAGAGAAAAGATGTGAATTCTTGTTAGAGTGTTATTGTCTGTTCTCTTCCTCCCACTCGTTTGATCCAGGCTGAAGACGGGACTCGCATGTCAAAAGAGGGCATGTTCATTTAGCCAAAGGTTCTGTTGTATATTAATTTAAATCGCGGGCGCTGCCGGTTGATGACACCGACAGCATTTTGATTAAGGATTTTATACATGAAGAAATTTTCATTATCCATTCTCCTTTGTGATTTGGTTGGGATGGTTTGAGATCGTGACCCGGTGCCGTGACAGCAGCTTCCAGGATAAACGGCTCGGCATTGAATCCCACCCAGTGCTGGATGCACACTTACAGCAGCAATTAATAGGACTGTTTTCCCAAGCGGTCTTCCCAAGCCTGATCACAGCTATTGTACATAGGTAACCAGATTTAGCTTTCTTCCCTCTCATTCCATGTGATTAGGGTTTCTGATTGACTTCAGATAATCAGGCCAGGAGGTGGAATGTCTGCAAATAGATCTTAAAATGAGAAGACAAAGGCTCTGTTTAAATCAACCTTACCCTCTGACCTAAAAATGTTCAAAAGACATTTATGATAACACCATTAGCTCTGAAGACTTACACCAATCACAGAGTTTTAGTTTGTAATTGTCTAAGCATACATTTAAACTTATGTGTAATTGATAAAAATTGTTCTATGCAAACATATCCCTAAATATCACAAAAATGCTAAATATGCCTCTCTGCTGGCTCCCCATTGCAGCAATGTTGATGTTCAAGTACAAAACAGGATAAGCACCCTACGTTCCCCCCTTGTGCTTGCTTTCAGAGTCTCAGAGAATCTCTCACCAGAACTTTTTCATTAACTGTTCTCGGCTGGTGGAACTCTCTTCAGGACTTTTTAAACGTTCAAACACTTAATAAAAACCTAGAGCTTCTTCTATGAGAACGTCTATTGATTAACAATTACAAATTGCTCTGAATGCATCTGAATAAATGTTGGTATCCCGTTGTAAACAAAATGAATTCACACAAACAAGCTTCTTCTACTCCAGTTGAGCTGAAAGCCCCCTAGCGGCACTGGTTCGTTCAGAAAGTGGCTCTCCATGTGGCTTGTCATTCTAATACCACTGAAAGAACCATGAGATCCTTTAATAACCCTCCAGCTCATCGCCCACAAACCCCTGCTTGCGTGTGGCGTACCCTCAAGGAGCCAAATTTCCATGTTTGCTGACACATTTGTGTACCTGCGACAGAGGCCACTGCTGTCTTCTCTTGCTTCAACTCCTGCTCTACAAAATCATCCTGACAACTCTCTGTTTTCTCCGCGGAGAGAAGCATTTCCCCCTACCCTCCCGTCTTGTTTTTTATGTAGTAAAGGATGCTTACATGTCAGTCCTGTGAGCGAGAGCATCCTTATTATTTGCCTATAACCCTGTTTGAAAGCGCATGTGTGGCATGCAGACAAGCGAAAGCAGTGGTGTCACTTATCCGGGTAACAGGCATCAGAGGGACAGCCAGCTTAGGAATGCATGTCTCATTCTCTGCTTCCTTCACTGTCTGGATTTCACTCCACTTCACAGCATTTATCCCTGTGCCGCGAGCTCTTTGTCCCTGTAGTTCCCTTTTCAAGTGTGCGAGTCGGGTTCTGTCATGTCACCAAACATCTGATGCCGAAAGTTTCAAGATGGTGGGCTACCATAATACTAAAGATATCTTGACTGATTTTCAGGGTCAGATGAAATGCAGAGTAATGGCTTTCACTCTACATTTCAGTTCAGGGTGGACTTTAGTTTCTCTTCAGAGTGTCTGTGTTTTAAACAAGTTTGTAGTAGTCATGATCACGATGGATACCTCCTCGTTTCACCAAGGTAGAGGAGATATTTTCTGTTGTTTTCAAAACTTCTTGCAATGCTTGATTGCTGTCGATGAACACGCTGCTGTTTTGTCGAGAGAAAAGGCAATATTCATGTATAACTTTACAAACGTATGCGCACACTGATCTTTGTCCCAACAACTTTGCTGGGAATGCTTTCAGAATGCAAAGACGATTAATCCGGCTGATGAAGTGATGTATACTTTACTTTAATGTTCAATAATTTGTACGTTGAATAAAGCACTCAATACAAACAATGATTTTCACAAATCAAACAATGTTTGTCAAATGATAAGCCTTCGTCAATAAATAAACATCACACAAATAATTTCATCCACAGTCGATTTATTTCAGATCATTTTCACCACAAACTAACAATATCATAGTTTGATTGTCAGAGAGTTTTTTTGTGTACTAGTTGTAGAGTTCCAAAAAGGGAAAACCAACGGGATCAAACGTAAATAAACCAGGAAGTTTGAAAGCATCCTAAGAAACTATTGTAAGAGCATAAGCTAAGCTTTTTTAAATGGTGCCTTGGGTTTATAATATAAACAAAAACATAATAAAAATCTTTAAAATTATGTTTTTTATTAGTACTATTATTATTATTATGTTTTTGTTCTTGATTATTATTAGAAAGTTTAAGATTAAACTTGTCAAATAAAAATATTTAGACAGAAATGTTATATTATCTCTTTTTATGATCTCTTTTCTTTAGAATCATGACAATAAATTAAGAATACACATAATAATAATTATTATTATCACTGACAATATTTACTGCTATTATCTTTATTATTAATAATGCAATTATTATTGCCATTGTTCTCAAGATTGAGTTTAAAAATAGAAAATGTAAGATTTTTGTCAGAATGTGTTCTCTTTGTACTTTTTATTTTAAATGGATTTCCAATTTACTTTTCCTCTTTCTGGGATTCAAACCCATGACCAAGCGCCATGCTCTACTGACCGAGGCAGAGGAAAGCAAGCAGAACTAAACAATGTGGACAAACTTGACAAAACACTTCAAAGTTGTCAGTAATGTTTCATTTAGGGAATCACAGAGTCAGCGCTGAGAGAGAGAGAGAGAGAGAGAGAGAGAGATAAAAAAGCTTTCTCTTGACGTATTTTCCCACCATGCTCGGAGTGGGCCACACAGAGGCCTGCTTGTGTCGCACTGATGTCATAGGCCTGACCTGCCTCTGCTGTACAAAGGCTTTAGGTATCACTGCTTCTGTTCACACAATACCCATTCAAGCAGGTTGCTTCGCTCCTGCAAGCCTAAAGAACAATGTTATTTCTTGTTTCAGTATTATAAAGCTAGACATTTGCAGGAAACTCAACAGACAAAACCTTTATCGGACTATGCTTCTACAATAATCCGCATCCATTAGCCTTTCAGTGTGCTTCCTGATCATTTTCAATGTCTTTTTTTGCCTTTTTTTTTTTTCATTTTTCTTGCTTATCTGGTGTCAAGAGACAACAAATGTAATGCTTCTTGTGCTTGAAGAACTTGACAAATCACTATTTCTATTTATAATAAAATTATAATTTTATTAGTAAATGCATGTATTTGATCTTTTAATATTATTCGACATGGCATCTAGTATTAATCGATGTACTTGTAATAACTCGTAAGAACGCGTGTGGTCCAGCACTTTTTCCTTTGTTAAAAAGTCCTGATGTCAGTTTCTTTACTGAAGCTGTAGAAAGACTGTTATGGGATTTTTAGGGGATTTGGGGGATTTTAGTCCGAATTTGATATTTATAAAATTTACATTCAAAACAGAAAAAAATGTTTTGCTCACTTTCACATAAACTATTCCATCTTTGTTTAAAGCTGGGGTCCCGGAACATTTTACTGTGAGAGCCACATGAATCTCTCTGTTTTACATTTGTACAGATTGACTACTTTTTAATGAATTTATTATTACAATTATAATTTTGTAAATATTTTACACCTATTAATAAAAAAAACATATTTCATTAGCAAAAGAAAAAGTTAATACAAAAAAAATAAAATCACGAACAATGGATTTATTGAGAGTAATCGATACTGGGAGAAACAGTTGTGAGTATTTAATTTTAGAAACATTATAAAATATAAATAAAACCATCTCTCTCTCTCACTCAGAGAACAAGAAACTTCCTCTTCCGTCTTCATTTTCAAATACTGCCCCTAGTGGGTGGATGATATTACACGCTCAAATCTAACTAGACCCTAACTTTTTTATCATTTCAAATCCAGTTCAAAATGTCTTTATTGGGCATTCAGAATGGAGCTACGCCCACGATCCCTTCTGAGCATGTGCAGACTCCAGACTCAGACTCCTTCTGAGCATGTGCAGACTCTAGACTCAGACTCCTGAGCATGTGCAGACTCCAGACTCCTGACTCCAAAAGATATTGCATTTTTTACGATCAATAAAGCATCAAATCTATATTAGCTCAACATTTCTACCCAGGAGTGAACTGAACTCCATTAAAACAGTCAAAATAGATCAGTGGTAGAGTGATAAGCCTCCTTAGATAAGCTTAACCCCACATGATCAAAGACTAAAGATTCTTACCTTTATGATTCTTTTACATAACTTCCTCAGAGTCACTCTATCTATAGAGAAGAGGAAATTGGACACAACTGTTTTTAACTGTAAAAGCCACCCAGCCCTTTCCAGACTGTAAAGTCCGGTGTCCAGCTTGGAATCTCGATTCCTGGGATCTGTCCACGGGCATGGCACAACGACGACAATGTAAACCTCCTATATTTGCCTATTAGAACTGTCTGGCTTTCAGTCAACAATATGAAAGCACCAAAGGCCTCTGGTCCTGCCGTGTACAAACACACTCCCAGTGTGTGTCTGTGCGAGTGTATGATTCATTCCTGTGCCGTTTTAGTCCTTATAAAATATTCATTTTGGTTGTGCAGGGTTCTGTAATTGCCATCTCTCAGACTGAATAATTTATACCACGCACAGACTGACAAAGCTACGCCATACGGCCGTAGATGAATCAGGAACGGGGATTCATGTTGCCAGCCGCATTATTGTTTCACAAATATGGCACTCACGTCATTTCTGGACAGCACGGCACCTAATCCACCTCCTCTTCATTTGTGGCTTCATTTCACCTGCTCTGTTCATATAGCTGCTGCATTTGCCCTTCTGGCTTTTAATGACTGACCCCTCGCTCTTGCCGTGTACGGTGCTGCGGGTAGCTCTAATGCACCTTTACCCTCACTCTCTGCGCAGTCTTCCCTGTCAGTCAGAGTATTTTCACGCATGGTAACTTCCTCACAGTCGTCTTCACTTTAGAAACATATATTATGCAGTAGGAATAAAATGATAGACATTACATTGATTTAAAAAAAAAAACATGCAAAATAGATTAAACAATGAGCACATTTTTATGTTTATCCCAAGATATTGGAGGATAACTAGAATCAAAGCTTCTTCTTTGCTAATTTATCTGTGCTTCTTCTAGTGTTAATTACTCTTATTATGTCAGTGTCATAATAAAAGTCATCAGAGTTTCAGTCTCGAAACTGAATTGGAGCATCTGTAAAATGAGCTTTGTGCCATCCCTTCATGTCCATTATGGAAATCTATTAGCAGCGATCACCCAGCACCCGTCTGGGGGCGAGTAACTGCCCCTTTACTCTCTCTCAGTGCCTCTGATTGAGCTACAGAGAGCTGATGGATGACGCTCTGATGTAACGGAGTGTCTTCGCTCTCTCTCTCTTTCTCTCTCTCTCTGTGTTGATGTGCAGGAATAATGACATGGACGAAGGGCCCACATGTGCCCGTGTCATTAGGCAGCATTACCTGTGTTAAAACCAATAACTGCCACTCAGTACTGGATCCACATTAATCATTTATAATGTTTTAATATGTTTTTAATCAGCATTGCTGAGACCGCAGCCTTCAGATATCAGGCAAGACGAGCGTGCGTGAATGCGTGTGCGCATGTGTGTGTTTCCTCCATGGCCTGATTTGAGATGTGCTTTTCTCACTCTCTCCTTCCTGTTTTTAATTAATAATTAAAATCTGCAAAGATGACAGTTCCTAATTAGGGCTGTCTTGAAAGAATGTGGGAATGAATGAATTTTAGATGGAGGAGAGAGAGAGGGAGAGAGAGGGATGAGATATCTGCAGAAGAATGGAGACACAACAACAAAGGAACAAACAAAATAGCGATCACTTTTCAGTCAGCGAGTGAGCATTAGGTCAGCTAAAGACAACAGCATCCTTGGCTATGTGTGGTCAGTCTTTCAGCCAATCAAATGCTAGAATGAATACCCCCCAGCCCTTCATCTCCACCGGGGAAACTTGAGCCTGTATTCCGAGCATCAAAGAGCAGAGAGTGGGGGAATAGCTGGAGAGGTAAAGCATGGATGGTCTGCTAGTCTAACGCTAGACGTAGGGTGAGGGAATTGTAGCGGTTTCATTGAGCACAGAGTGAATGATGATGTAATGCACTGTTCTATAACACAATCTTTGTGAGGCTTCTGTGAATATAAATAAACATCTACAAAATTATGTTTCCAATATAAACAATAATTTGGTGCATAAAAATATTCTCAAATCTTCTGGGTTATTAACATTTTTACCAGTAACATTGAAAAATATTAATTAAAAATAGTTTGATAGTGTATTAACAATTTATTAATATCAATAATAAAAATTATATAAAATTATTGTTCTCCTGTGCGAAATAGCGCATTTTTTTTCCACAAAAATTTCAACGTGATGTTTTTGACACAGCAAGGGAATGTTTTTACATTATTTGGTATTATTATTTTTATTTTATAAATAAAAAATATATAAATAAAAATGCTATTAGCCTCTGTTTTTAACTTGTTTACAATTGTTTCTATTACTTCTCTTCTCTTGGAGCTGCTTCGCTTTAACAATTTGATTATTGTACAATGGTGTTGTTTTGTATATCCATCTTCTATGCATCCCCTTGACTAAAAATAGGTAACAAAAAGTAGTGATTTAAATATCAACTACCCTTTGATTGGATTCGTGCTGTCAGTGTCCTTTCTTTATCTTTAACCAAATTGGTCCTTCGAGCCGGATTCAAACTAGAGACCTACTTTTATTTCCTTAAGAACAAACCACTGCTGTCCAACCACTTACTAATTTACCCTAATTTACCTGGTTAAGCATTAAATTACACTTTAAGTTGATGAATGCCAGATGGAGAAAGATACACGCTTTTATTAAAGCGGTTACCTGTTTTAACAACTGTAGTGTAAAGCATTATCAAGAAGTTTAAAGAGAGCAACACAGTGGAGAACAAGCCGAGCAGAGGCAGGGAGCAAAATGTTTCAACAATTTTGGAAGTAAACTAGTAAAAAAGGTTTCTGATGACCCAAGAACAACTGCAAGACACCAGGAAAGTCTGGAATTGACTAGAGGCCTGCACGAGAGTGCAGTGCAGTGATGCAGAATGAGAAAGACTTCCAATTTTGAAGAAGAGAAAAAAGCTTCCTAAGGATATCCTGGAGCTAGAACTTTCTGCTATATAGATGTTACCTATGTTTTTAGAAAGATTGGAGAAGCATTCAACCCCAAGAATGCTGTTCTCACAGTGAAACATGATGGTGGTTGTTTAATGCTGTGGGAGTGTTTTAGTGTGTTTGGTTCTGGGAGCTTCGTCAGAGTTGAAGGAAACATAAAAAGGTAGACCAGGAATTTTGAGGGCCTGCAAAGTTTGGTTTAGGATAATGAGACAAAGACCATCTCTTCTGCTGAAGAAACACCTCAAAATGAAGCAAGTGAAGTGAATTTGACTCTTTTTGCACAAAGCCCACATTTGAATACAGTAGAAAAAGTCCAGAGTTTGTGCCTGAAGAACAACTAATCTGAGAGATCTTTTCAGGAAAGAAGGACTATTATTCCTCAGGAGAGATTCTGAACTACAGCAAAGGACTAAAGGGTGTTATCAAACAGGGTTTCACTATTGACGAGTAGAAAATTAGCATTTTAAAAACAACAATCTTACTAAATAAACTATTATGCAAATTCTGTATTTATATTGACGCTCTTGCAACATTTCAATACACCTCAGCCATTCGAAAAGTTGTCAAAGAGGGTAAGAGGAGGGCGATCGAGAGTGAGCTTAATGAGGCTCCAGTCTAAGACAAAATGCTGTGATTGACAGAAGCAGTGATCTGTTGGGGAAATAATGTCAGAGGCATGTTAGGAAAAAACTATGAAGGAGCAAACGAAGAGCGAGAGAGGAGAGGATGCGCACACACGCTAAGGCCGTCTGCCTGAGGGGAAAACACACAGATGCACTCATGACAGGAATTCATGTCCTGCAACAATTCTGCCATAAATATGGCGGGGCAGATGCTCAGATATTTTCGTCCATTTTGCAACTTTATACATTTGCGTCTCTTTTCCGAACAAAAGAGGAAAATAACTTAATATTCATTTTAAATAAATTGACACAAAGAACTTTTGATTGCGTATCGAAAAAAATGGCTTTTCTAGTTTAACTATGAGATCAATTTATGTTATTTTATAAAGATTCATTCAAGTTCAAAAAGTCTTTCTGCATCCAATCAGATCCATCAGCCAATCACAAGCCTAACCTGACACGGGGAGCTTGTGCCTTTTAGAAATGCAATCTGTATTGACCTGTGTACCATCTCGGCTTCTGGACCTGAAATCAGCAGAGTGTACCCTTGTAAAAGTGTGTGTGTGTGTGTAGTGTATTGTCTGGCTGGCTGGGGTCTGATCAGCTAAAGTTGCTTGGTGATCAATACTCAGCAGAGTCACACAGCTGTGCCCTAACCATTAACGCCTGAGCAGCAATTAGTGTCCACACTGACCGCTCTCACAGATACACACACGCACACACACTACCATCTGCCATTGTATTTCTTTACCTCTCTTGCATTCACTCATCTGTCTTGGGACGACAGGAAGAAAAGCAGGATCTATTTTTTCACCCCCTCTTTTGTCTAAACAAGAACGGACACAATCACTGTAACTCAACTCAAATCAATGCTGAATGCTTCATATATTTCGTTTTGAACAATTTGATTGAAATTAGAAACCGATTGACCAGCTCTAAGCTTAAAGAGAGAAAAGGTTTTTCTTCAGTCTCAGTCATTTTTTTTTAAAGATTTTTTGCATGGAGATTGGAGATGGAGATTGAATTCAAAAATAAAAACAAATACATTTTACAAAAAAACTAATTTTTTTTTAACCTTACTCCTGTGTTAGGAGTAAAAATTGATATTCTTTATAGAAAAATGTATTCATATTTAAATTGAGAAGTATACTGAGGCCACACCATTTAATTTAAATGATTGTAAAATATTGGTTTTCTTTCATTTTTGAGCAACAAAAGTTTGATGTTGGCTAGTAAACGTTGCATTAAAAAGTATTTTATAAGCAGAATGGAATGGTTGCCAAGATCACTGACATCATACAAAGTCCCCTATGCCAATATGAGTAATTTAAACCATTCCCCATGTCTATCACTTACCAAAGCTGTGATGTCTCAGTGATGTCATACAAATTCAAATTTTTACAATGATAACAGTACATTTTTTGATGTTTCCTCTTCAAGATATTTCCTATTTATTTTCAATGGCTATTAAAAGTCACTGGTAAATTTTAACCCCTTCTAGAGCTGACGGTTCAAATACTTTAGCACAGTGGTTGGTATGTTCTGATAACCTCCACAAGTGTGGTCTGTTTTAAGTTTCTATGAGGTTCTCAGTTTTTCAAAGTGTCTCTCCTTGTTAAGTCAGTGGAGAATTTCCCAGGATTCCCAGCAAATCAAGAGATGATAAACAAATTGGATGATCGCTTATTGTTTTGTGTGTATTTTATAGCTGATAGGGTCAAAACTTTGTATGTATTAAAGATGCTCTTTGACATAATTGGTGCTTTTAGTTGGCAAAATGGCACACGCCCCATTTAAAGCATGAAGTATGCGTTTTAAATGATATTTTGAATATTAAAAGCAAGGTTGAATAATGAATAAGAGAGTATCTGAGACATCTTCGGCACTTTCTCTGCTTTTACAGATGTGTATCTGAAAGGTCAAGGGGGTGGAAGCTGAAAAAGTTAACAGTGATTATGAGAGGGGTTACAAGACAGAAGCATTTGTTTGTTTTTTTGTGTCTTTGGTGGTGAATGAAGTGGGATTAGTGTAAAGGAGAGGTGGGGAGGGGGGCTTCTCCTTTGAATGAGGGCAGGAAAACGATCCAATGATGGTTTGGGTTAAGATAAGAGCTAAGGGCTGTTATTGAGCTGATGTGCTTGAAAAGTACCCCTCTTTTCCTCTCAATTACCTCGGTCTGTGAAGCCAAAGTCCTTTTCAAACGACAAGCCCCCTGTCTTCTCTCTATTACTCTCTCTCTCTCATTCTCATGGACTCGTCTGCCACCATCACAAGGATTCAGCCCCTCTGGTCAGAAAGAGCGGTGAAGGACAGGTTGTATTAATTACTCCACGCTGGCCAGCAAGATCATTTTATCACAGATTTGTCGACAAGTTGCAGTGGAAGCTAGAAGTCGAACGCCTCCGGTGAAGAACAAAAGCGAGGGAAGATAGTCTCTGATGTGATATTAAACACGTCTGCTATGCTTTTTTCCCTCTGACAATCCAAATTCGTGTCTTGTGTAATTGATAACTGCCTCTGCCAATTATTTTGCCCGTTACAATACACAGAGGCCCCCTTTGCCTGCTACAGCTCTTCCATAATTAGCTATGCTAATATCCCTTTATTGGTCTTAATATTGCTCAACATCTCCATGGCATCCATAGGCCACCAGAGTCCCGTGTCCTGTCACAAACGCTGATTATTGAGAAGGATAGCTTTAATCAAACGTAATTGCAGTTCATTTTTTTCCCCTACCCTTCCTCGCTCTCGTTTGCCAGCATCCGATGCTGCATTCTCCTTGATATTCCATTAAATGACTATTTAACTGCCTTTATTTCCGAAGGTTGAGAACATCACCGCAAAGTTCTGAAACCATTTACAGATAGCAAAAGGGAGAGGGAACCGTGAGGCTGTAATTGCTGGGCTTCTCACAAAGGACTAATTTACTCAGCCTCGGTGTAGAAGCGAAAGGGCTCTAATTTCGATGAAATTACGCTGATGGCGAGAACAGCATTTGAATATTATTGTATTCGCAAAGCTGCATAATTTCGCTTAAATTGGAGGTAAACACACAGACCCTAAACGTGACTTAATGAACGACTGCATGTATTTTAATAATTCTCAGTCACAATGTTGTGCCATTTCATCTGTAATTTAATTATTAATAAGAATCTTTGGTTTGGTAATTACACTATGCTTACTGCATAGCAAACATGAGCGCTAACGATTATAGAGCATAGACCGTTCTACAGAAAACAGCACTAAAAATAAATTCTTTCAAACAACTTATGTACAAAAATGTCTTTTGAAATAGGTCATGATCTTTTCATTTGAGCTTGAGTGACCAACCTTTTCTCAGCTTGTCATAAAAACATTGGGTGGTACTTGCTTGGCCAAATTGAGTGGAAGCTGTTGAAACGCCTACGTTAAGCAATGCTAAAATGTGATGGAAGCCATAGGAGGATGTGTGTAAACATGATTTACCAATTATTTCATTATCACAATTTAAATACAGTGGAGAATACGTAAATAAAAAAAACAATGAAAGGATTTTGACTGTTCTGCAAGCACATTGAAAACTGGTCTCAACATTATCCAGTCGTCAGTACATCTCCATCTTAAATACATCAAGATGGGCTTTATTCCTGCTCTGAGAGAGAAAGTGTTGGGACAGTTATATGGTAAATGACTGAAAGGCACAGAGAAATTTCAGTTTGAGAGAACCCATAGTAATCATCCATGATTTATAGTCACTTTAACAGCATTTCTTATGCAAAAACGCTATAACCTATGAAAGTCGTGATCGTGAAAAAACAGGATAACTATGTATTGTACTGTGTCCTCTTTTGATATCCGTAAGAATTGATAAAGTTCCAGGATGCTTAAAAAAACGTAATGTTTAAACTTAATCAGAGCAACGAACGATTGCCACTGAACCAGTTTTTTGCATTGGCAAACAGTAGCTGTGTTTCATCAACCGATTATTATGAGCATTGTGGAATATTGCATTAAAAAAACCCTGATGGCTACGCCAAGATGCCCATACATTTTTAAAATGTGCATAAAAAAACTGAGTACAAGACTGAGAAAAACTGAGAAAAAAATGGGCTTGGAAACTACAACAGAAACACATTTACCAAATAACTTCCAATGCAATGCCCTGGCAATGTTTTTTTGTCATAACTGAGGTGCCTTGGGACTGCATTAATGAACTAACCAATGGAGAGATTTCATTGGACAACATCAATATGACATGATTGCAGTTTGTCTACATGTTTTTGTAGATAGGACCTTCTTCTAAACGAGCAACTTCCATTTTTCTTTTGATATTTGGCACTGGTTTTTCAGGAAGTGCTGATATGGTTCTGATGGAAACAGTGCACACATTTTATGCAATATTCCAATTTTGCGCATAAATTTAATTCACATCTTTGAATGGAAACATGACTAGTGTTCAAGCAATAATGTTTGTGAAACACTGCCACAGTGTTATTTTATCACCTAATGTGGTTATTACACTGAAGAGCACTGAAGTCACACTGGTGTAATGTTTCTGTCGGTCAACACCATTGATACCAGTAGTGTTGCTTTAACACTGTGAATTAAGCCTGGTGTAAAATGGCATTAAGAAGGTTTTTTAATTATATCTAAAATTCCCCCAAAACTATGAGTAATAGTTCAGAACTGTTTGGAATGAAAGGGTACAGTTTTTTGTTGCAAACGTTGCATGCTTGAATTGCCTTTTAAAATAAGCACGGCCAGCGGTGTGCATGTGTACGAAGCAGCTTCAGAGTGAGAAAAACAAGTGAGCATGAGAGAGATAGCGTTGAGGGGTAAATAAAGGCTATATTTCAGGCTTGATTTACTCTGATACCTGCTGTAAAACATTACAGCTCTATTGGGAAATAAAGACAGGGGCTACGAATTACAGCCTGCAATACTCATTCTGATAATGGCCTGTCCAACAACTAGCATTCACACACACTGTACACAATTAAAGCTCTAAAGATGTCAGACAAGTTTTCAGCCTCTTCCGACTGCTATCTTTTTCTTTACATCCACCCAAGCACTGCAGAAATTCACTTTTTATTGACGCCGGGCACTAAACATTTCTGAAACTACCATGGCCACCTCTGGGGCTCTTACCTCAGTTTTCTCCTACTTTTCCTCAATCTGTCTCAATCCTTAACATTCGCTCTCTTTCGGGAGGAAAGGGTGACTGTATATAAATGAGAATTGGAAGTGGAGGGATGCTCAGGGTTGCAGATGTCATTTCACACTGTGATATATTGCTCGACCGGCGGTCCCATCGGAGAGTCCGAATGAGAGACTTCATCCTGCATACACACACTGTTTACCTAGTGAAATACATGTGTTAACTCAACACGGAATGCAATCTGCAATGCATGCGCAGAAAACGAGAAAACCAGAGACCTTTTCCATGAATGTCCAGCCTCTCAAGGTTTGA
Organism: Danionella cerebrum; assembly: GCA_007224835.1. Lineage (NCBI taxonomy): Eukaryota > Metazoa > Chordata > Actinopteri > Cypriniformes > Danionidae > Danionella > Danionella cerebrum. Next base: position 112,858 of record SRMA01025742.1, read on the forward strand.
ATGGCTGCGGCAAATATTTGTGGACATGCACATCCATATACAAAGACAGATTGTCCACCTGCAGATGTTTCAAGGTTTTTTTTAAGCCAAATCACTTTTTTACAATGGATCTGAAAGAAATGTCTTTTTTAAGGTGATAAATGAGCTGATGACGCCATCAATAACTATACGTAAAAGGGAATATGAAGGGATGCAACACAAGACCTTCTAGAAGATTGTGTAAATCTTCTACCTCCAGCACACTCTGCATAAAAAGCATTTTTAAACAAGGTTTAGACTTTGTGGGCAAAACAGATGACCCCCCCACGCCCATTTTACTAAAACGAAATACCACAAAAACCATGATTTCAAATGTAAAACCCATAGGTTCCATATTTGTACATGATTTTCTACTAAATATATTTGTTTTAGGACCTTTGAGATAAAGAGCTGGTAGTAGGACCAGGTGCAGACTTAAACCCGAGGAGCACATCTCTGTACCAGACCATAAGCTCTAGTATGAAATATGTATTTTTCTATAAGCAGCGTTCCACTAAAACAAAGCACTTCCTGTGATTTGAAGAGTAATGCACCAGCTGTACAAGCATTCAACTTCCCTAAAGCCCTCTTATCCAACTAGCCTCTCTTGGAGCACTCTGAAGGGTCTATTTGCCTCTTAAGAAACACCAGGTTTGAGTTCTTGAGGTGCGCATATGTGGGATCGTGTCCGGAGGGACCTTTTTTGACTCTCACGCACACATGACATTTGCTGAACAGATTATGCAGTTAGTAATTTGCGCAATAATTACCGGGTGCTGTTGTCCTGGTGGCGGGGTGTGTCTAATTGTCGAACAGGACTGTAAGTTTGCAGCCCTCTCTCACCTCGTTAGCTCTCTTAGCCTGTTCGCTAGGCCTCGTCTGTGATGAGTAGGGCTCAGGTGTGCTGCTTTACCTCCCCATTGAGCACGTTAAGCCTTAATTACAGGGTAGAACAGGGGAGGAAAGAGGGGGGCGGAATATTAACCGACTTCCTGTCAGTGACGGGCAGATGGGTTCTGTGGGGAACGGTGGGATTTGGATGCGTCAGCCACACGGACAGAGTGAGAAACAGATAAACAGAGCGACAGGGAGGTCATAGGAGGGTGAGGAACAAAACACTAATGATCATTACTCTAAAGGGAATTATCTAGAAACAAGGTGAATCCAGCTGTCGGTTTGATCGTGCTTTTGTGTCAAGTGTGGACGTCCTGAACTTTCTCTACCAAGTCGATCGCTGTGATTTGACGCACGGTTTTCTCTGTTTGTGCTCTCTTGCAGATTCTTTTTGAAATTCTTCCTCAAGTGTAATCAGAACTGCCTGAAGAATGCAGGAAACCCACGGGACATGCGCAGGTTCCAGGTACTGTTTTCTTTTTCTTTCTCTCTAATGTGTAAAACAGGCCACTCGCCGGAGTAGATCTGTGGACGGTTACTTTGTGAATATTTTTAGCAGCCTGCCCAAATTTTTTCCCACACAATAAATCCTTCTATTCAAGAAATTGTTCTTTATGATAATTTTTGTTGAAAAAGACATACATTTTTATGAATTTCTAAACATCCTTAAACTTTAAATAAGCATTTTATTGGTAACCCTTGTGCATTGTTCAAATTCACTACCATTTCGAGTTGTCTGTGGCTGACCAATATTTTGCCCTCCATTGTTTTGCATAAATCTCTTTACCCATCTATCATTATATCAAATATAATGATTATTCTAAAATATTTATATTTCACACAATAGAAATACAATATTTCATAAAACTGTCAAAAGATACAGATAGAAAAACAATGAAAATATTAAATATATGAAAAAAATGTTATTTTTTATGAAGAATTGTGTTTTGAGGTATATATCAGTGTCATTATTTTATATAATATTTTTGTTAATATGTTGTGGAGTTTTTTTTAACTGAAAGGTTTTTATCATGTGATCCCAGCGGTGTGTACGACCTCTTAAAGATATGAAAAACCAACAAAATGTTAGTGTATTCACCCAATCATTCCATTTATATCAACTACAGTTCAACCAATCCAACAATTTAATATTGCATGAAATATTAAACATTTTTTTTTTACCATTTTAAATGTTATTTGTATTTATTGTAGATTAGCTCCTTTTATCCACGTTTTTCCTCAAAAGGTTTATTCACAACTAATCCTAGGTGCTACTGTACCATCCAACTAAAATGATCCTTCGTAGATGCAGTGAGGAGCATTATGTTTCATTATGTTTGTAGGTGTCTGTGTGACAGTTCAGCTTAACCCAGCAATGCAAGAATGTGTGTTTATATACTTGTGGTTATATAGATAAATTGTTGAGCAGGCAGCTGTGGTGCGGCAGCACTTGCACAACTTTCATTTTTCATGCTTTGGAACGTCAAGTGTCTTCACTGATATTGATCCATTCGTCCAGAGCAGAAGGTCAGAGCCGGCGTGAGAGGAAGTGTCCTTTCTGTCTGCATGGCTAGTAAAAGACACATCCGTCATTGCCTCCACACAATAAAGTCGCTGGACCTCTCTTTCTCTCACGATAACAGCATGCGGAGGTTTTCCACCTATTTACACTTCCTCTGCCTCAGCACCTGGAGGAGGTGTGTGATGATGTGTTTGGAGAGCCAAACTAATACCACTCTATCCTCAAAGAGCCAGTCGCTTCTGCGCACTCATTCCCTCCTCTTCATCAACGCTTTCCCATGGAATCGGTTCTTGACTAAACCTTTTCTCCGTCGCTCGAGTTTGTGCTGAGTATAATTGAAACAGCCCTGCAGGGGGAGCTTATGGCGGTCTTGCTTATTTTCAGAAAGCACAATTCCTAGCAAAAGCAGCCTGTGAGACAAATGACCCAAAGCTGTGATGCCTGTCAGTCCATTAACAAGACACCGCTCCTCCAGCCAGCGCTAACCCTTCAACTCTGCTCTGCTAAGCTAAATGCCACCTCCAGAATAAATTTCACTCATGATCCTTTCTCCGCGATCCCACGGCAAGGTCATGCTTTTGGGGTCTCTGTCTTCCTCTGGTTGCCATTCCATTTCCCTCCTATTTTTATTCCTGTCCCCTTGTGTTTTCTTCCTTATTTCACATTTGAAGAGACATGTATTTCACAGGATCCTAGCCAAATGTACATAAACTGTTCTTGAAGACTCACAAAACATCATTATAATGGCTCTTTAGATATGTTTATCACACTTAAAAGGTAATCAAAAGCGCTTTAATTTTTTTACTGTAGTTTACAAAGACTCCCAAATGATTTGTTTTGCGACCCATTCAGACACCCCCCCCCATTTACAGTCTGCTGTAATTGGTATTAGAGCAACTGTTATCATTGTATGTAACGGTTGTGATTGAGAGGAAAAGGCTGGTCCAATTAAACTGGATACTGATCATCCTTTTATTAACGACGCTAAGCAAATCCAGCTTTGTACGCATGTAGATTAGTGTTGAACACGGTTAAAGGAGGTGGGAGGAGCATAGTACATTCATATGTCACAACGTACTGTCTATAAGAGTCATTTTAGGATATGTTTAAAAAATCTATTTTTTTTTATACAACTTGATACAAGAAGCACTGGATGTCCCTAAAACACAGAGCTGTGATACACACTGTGTCAAAGGTACTTTTCAAAATTGGCTCTGTGTTGCAGTGGAAAGAGCACCCTTTCTTTCCCATTCCTTTCTGCTCTTTCTCCCAAATCACTTCCTGTTTCGCACCACTGTAATATCTGTTAAAAAAAATCAATAAAATGAAGGGAGTAGCCGGAAAGATAAATCTTAAAAACAAAAAGTACTTTTAAGTAAAACTTCGTAATATGGGGCTCTTGTTCTTAATTGCTAGATGAGTATTTACCATTTGGGTGTTTATTTTTAAATACAGGTAATATTTTATAATGTTATGTATATCAGTTTGTTATAAAAATCTATGAAAATATTAAATATAATATTTATCATGAAATACAATACAATATTTTATAATGCTGTTGAAAATATTATGTTTCTAAGTTATATTATGAACACAACTATGAAAATATTAAATATATTAAACGTTTTTTAAGTGTGTTTTGGGGTATATATCAGTGTCATTATTTATTAAAATAGTTTTAGAATGTTAATATGTTAATTAAAAAAACAAAACAACTCTATTTAAGCTTGTTTCAAGGATTTTCAGCCAGTTCACTTTATTTTATTTGTGTTGAAAGGCCTCTAGAACCCTCCTCATTGTGACTCTTGACTGTGAACGTGACAGGCTATTTCCCATTCTGAACTGCCCCATTTCCACGAGACCCCCACGACTCCAACAGCCTCCACCCCCTTGCCCACCCAAAGCAAATCCCTATTCAGATGCTAAACAAGCTTCATTTTTCTCAATGCAACTGTATGTAAACAGATCAACAAAAACAAAGAAAACCCCTCATCTGCTTCCAGGGGGCCCTTCTTCGTTGCTCTCCTTCCTCAAGCTGTTACTAATGAGATAAAACAGCTAATCAATAAATCTATAGATCAATCTAATGGGGTGAGCTAGTGATCTGTGGGCCGGAGGCTGCTTTTGAGTGGCTGCTAATGGATAAGTGAACAGATGAGAGACTAGGTTTCTTTCATTTCACTTTAAGTGGCAGATTAGACACTAATTGTAGCCTTTGTTCATAAAAATAATAACAACGAAGCAGCCAGACCACTTCAAAATGGAGGCCTCTGTTTGATTGACAAGGGCTTGGCTAGACAAGCCTCGCATCCTTTATCTTTCACTCACACTCTTGTAACAGCCCAAGTGTCTCCGTTAAATAGGAAAAAAGGAGCTCTCCTTCTTACAAAGGTTAATTATACTCTTCAAACGAGAAATGAGATGTGCTTTATATAGAGTCCATTCCTTCACTGTGGATCGTTTGGAGGGTGATCTACTGTAGCAGAATAAGTCGGAGCTCATTTGTAACGCCTAAAAGCTAATTCCCAACTTTATTTGACAATTTTAGTATAGTTTTTAAATATACAAAATGTCATTATAGAAAGATGAACAGAAATATGTAAGAACAGTGTAAATGGAGATAAGTTGCTGGTGGCAAATGCACTATTATCTGAATATATCTTTGTATAACATTAAAGTGGTAAAGTTACGTAAAACGACCTTCACTAAACAAGATTTGGATTTCATGATTTAAACTGGATTTGATTCAGACTCAGATGCTGCGCTAGCCTGCGCGAAGCTCCACGGGTCTTTTCTAGCTTGAGGTGTGAAAACATAGACTGTTTTCATATTACAGTGGTATAACTTATTGTTTTAATAATGTGAAGCCCACAGGGAGTTGTTCCACTAAACCCAGTAAGACTGCAAAAAGCGAGCAACTTTTCCCCTCCTGCTTGGCTTGGAAAATAAACAATGGGCACAGGTTCAAACTCTAGAGCATAGCGAAGCAAATGTGTTTGCACTTATTGTTTCGAAGGTGTGGAGTGGTCGCACGCTTGTCAGCATTCAAAATAAAGCCTCGCTGGAATGATGAGAGAAGTCAAACAAACAAAGCCAGGGAACGCTGTGCGTGTGGGGCTTGTATCCATGTCCAAAGGACCCTACTGATCAGAGGCACGCCGGGTTACTCCACTAACTGTACCGAGACATGCTGCTATGTTAAGTCAACACCACAGGCCAAAAAGAACTTTGTGTTCATTTTTTTTCTGCAGAATCTCTGTTGTTTTTGATGAAGACTCTGCAGAAACCCTCAGAAGTGAACTCCTTGTGCCATTAATAGCCAAATAATGCCTCTGGCCAGTTATTAATTATTGATTTATTTCGGAAGACAAACAGGGATAAAATGTTCGTTCCTACATACAAAGTGAACTTTAACATTTCTCTTTATCAAAATAATGGCTCATAGAGTGTTGATCAATATTTGAAGTGTGTGGGGGTTGTAATTAAGAGACTGCACTCTGAAAATGAACGCCATTGAGCTGTTGTGGGAGAAGCTTGAGTGTAGGGTAGCTTTTCTGTCTTGTTTGTCCATTAATTAGGGCTGATTTCATAACTTTTCTAATGTTCCCATGCAATTTTCAATGCATTTTCAAGAGTTATTTCAAATTCAATGTCCATTTGTCTTTGCAGGTTGTTGTATCGACAACAGTTAATGTGGACGGTCACGTGCTGGCCGTGTCGGACAACATGTTTGTCCACAACAACTCGAAACACGGTAGAAGAGCCCGCCGTCTTGACCCCTCAGAAGGTACGGCCACTCCTTATCTGGAGAATGGTAGGCACACTTCCCATAAAACTATTATTTGCAGACCTCTCCATTTCTCTCTTCTCATTTCCTGCCTTTGCTTTTTTGTTTTCAATTTTACTTCCCTTTTATCCCACATTAGCTCTTCACGCTCATGGCAGTGAAGCTTTAGAAGATTCGTCATCCCTTTGCTCACTAGATTCTGTAGCAGAGCTTTGTAGTTTAGTGCTTTCTCTCTTTTATTCTTGTAGTAGAGTAGTTATTTTCAAAATTGTTGTTTTGGATGTTTGCTATTTTGTGGAAAGTTTTGGGCCACGTTTGCAGTTTCCTCCTAGAAAGGAAGAGTTACAACCACCAAACTTCACTAAGTTGTCCAAATTTGGTTGATATATTTTCAGATTAGTACTGTGGGAATACCAGGAAATTGTCCACTTATGCAGGTTATCAGCCTAAGCAAGAACAAGCACTGTGCAAAAGTTTTAAAGCTCTAGAATAACTATGTTAAGTCACTGATCCTTCCGTGGCAACCAGACTGTTTACCATAGCAACCCGTATGTCGGGTTGGAAAATTCTCTTTGGAAAATCATAGAGACATGGTGACATAAACAACAAATTCATGTTACGTAGCTGATCTAAATATCTAATTTGAGAAATCATAGAGGGGGTCGATTTATATCACTCATATTGGCATGAGGGATTTCTGACCGTGGTACCATGGCAACCCTTTGCTTGTCACTTTAAAACTTTAGTTATTATTAACAATTGCTGCTAACCATAGCAACCAATTTGTGATATCTCTGTCTCAGCTTTGGAAAATCATAGAGACATGAGGGCTGGTTTGACATAAAACATCAAATCTTGTTGTCACTGATCCCTCCATAGCAACCAGACTTTTACCCTAGCAACCAACTTAGTTGATATAATTTTACATTTGGGAAATTGACATGGGGGTGATTTATATCACTCATATTGGCATGATGGATTTCCATGGTGTCTTTTGACCAGCAACCAGAAATGTTACTGTGTCAACCATTTGCTTGTCGAAATGGCACTTTCAACAAACTAGTTGAAACTATTCCACAATGCTGATTTAGCAAGTTATCAAGTGGTACATTCCTGGTGCTTTAAAAGCCAAACATTAGTATTTCTTTTGTCTTAATCAGTCCGCAATTACCATATCAACCCAAGCACCAGTAATATTTAATGATGCAAGAGAAACATCATCAAACCCTTCTCGCGTGAAGCAGAAAAAAAATCAGCAAAAATATTTGTTTTCCATTTCTTGGCTCCTCATATTAATGCTGTCAAAATGCGGCACAGAAGCAGCATAATTGAACGTTTGCGCCCAGAGCGCTCAAGTGTTTGGTATGCTGACGTATTGTTTGTCTCCCCGCTGTAGTTGCTTGATAGTAGGTGTGTTTTCCTTAGCAACCGCCTTTAATTAGGAGAGCAATTAAGAAGGTTGAGGCCTCTCCCCTCATCTGCTGGAGTCCCATGAGAGTACGAGGGGGAAAGAAAGAGGAAAACACTGCCCAACCCCAACCCTGCTGCAGCTATCCTACAGCAAATCCTTTTTGCTTGAACTCGCTCTATTTACAACATTGTAGATTTAATTTGTGGATAGATTCTGTCACCGTTTGAGACATTTTATTTCAGAGATAGTTGGAGATCTTATCACTTTGAAGTTTTAAAAGAATTTCTCTGACAGCACCGTAACAAGTGGCTTAATCCTCTTTTAAATTTCACTGTTTTAAAAGCTCATCTTCTCCCGAAGCCCCCAACGGCCTCATATACATGTGCTCTCACCACTTAGTTACCTGCTGTTTCACCTGCCCCTAATGGCAAGTTTGGGCTGTAGTGAATATTACAGCTACCTATCTAATATCTGGCCCTCTAATGGCAATCTGGGGTCCATTAAAGCTGAACGAAAGAGTTTCCAAGCATCTGACAGTTGCCCAACTTGGGTTTAATCACTCTTTAAACTCGAGAGAGTGTTTAAGACATCATTTGGTAGAAAAAGAAACTAGACAAAGGTTCGACCTGTCATCCCTTTCCACTGTGCTGAAGAATCCTTTCAAGCACGCATGTACAGGATATATAGTCGTAAAATAAAAATTCTGCCATATTTACGGGCCCCCACCACAGAAACGAGATGGTTTAAATTAGAAACACATTCTTGAAAGTGATAAATACAAGCTGTGAGAGCAAACCGTTGGGAGGTCCTTCCATTTCTCTTATCCGCACACTAATATCCAATCGTCTAATTCAGTCAAATTTTCCAGGATAGTGACTTGACTCTTCCTTCTGATCTTCCTAATTTCCTCTCACGTGGCCCTGCGGTCCCAGCTTGCTCTCTTTCATTATTTACAGCCGGAGAATAAACCTGGGGGAGGAGAAAGTGGACGGCAGACACTATCGTAGGGTTTCTTTAGCATTAGAGGCATTTAGACACGCCATGCAGAAACATATGTACGAATTCACACAGGCACAAACGTGTGTGGATCCAAACGGTCCCATCTGCACATAGCCAGACACAACATACACAACTGAGTTCCCCTGCCCCCAAATGGATGCACTCCCCGATTGGGAAAGCAGTGATTCTGCAGAAGCAGTGGAAAATAGCGAGGAACAAGAAGGAAGTGATATCTAGAGCAAGTAAGGGAAAGTCTCTTTTGCGGCGCATACACCCCCTCCAGTCTGGGCCTTCAGCTCGGTTGATTTGCATACCAAGTGGCGGTAATGTTGTTAGGTTTATGCAATAAAGACGAGCGGTCGGCGTCTGTGAGGCCGTAGCCAGTTAGAGAGGACAGATGGGCCGACGTGAGGTAAGAGCTCTAATCCCATCAGTGCCGGGATCAGCCTGCCATCTGGACATCCCCTGCACAATTACAAGACATTTTACGCGTTGGAACAAAGGAAGGTTGCAGCAGGCAGGATGGAACCTGTTAGAGTGCCTCGATATTGGGGAGTGCAGCAAAGAAGGTGACAAACATGCCGTCCGCCATGTTGCCATGGAAGACGACTCGAGGCTGATTAAAGCCTCACACCAAGATGCTGTGGTGTTCTGTAAACAATACACTCGGGAACACAGACACACACGCAGTCGTGCTTGATGACCATCCACTTCAGACACAGGAAGCGTGCAGAAGCAAAGCCAGCGATTTGAGCACATAAAACTACCAAAACCCTGGAAACCAAGGATTTTTGTTACATTCCCAAAGAAAGCTAACTTTAATCAATATTTATCAATGTTATATTTATGCTCCTTTGTGTTACAGTCACCAAACTTTGCCAAGTCATCCAAAATGTCTTTTCAAACTGATACCACTAAAGGAATTCTGGGAAATGCTGGTCCATTTCCCACTGACTTAATTTGGGGGCAAACTTCGTAAAGCTGTAACTCAAACTGAAAATCTCATAGGCACTTTAAACTGACCTAACTTCTCAGTCTATGCAAAAACATACCACTGTGCAAAAGTAATGGAACCCAAAGAGGGGTTAGATATTGATAATAAATCCAAAAGGCAACGGAAGTATTTTTAACATGAAACAACACGGGGAATTCATTCATTCATTCATCTTCTAACCCGCTTGTTACCTTTCGGGGTCACTGGGATCTAATGGTGCTTATCTCCAGTGCACTTCGAGCGAGAGGTCACTAGCAACCAAACTGCATACCCTAGCAACCAAATTTTCTGAACTGGTCTCGTAACAGTATACTATGTCACAACCTTTTTCTTGTAAAGCATGCTTTTCAATGCTGCCAATATCACAGTTTGTGTGCAAAAAAGGCATCTAGCTGTGTTTAATATTCTATTAAAAAAAAAAAAAAAAAACATCACATCATACAGCTATTTATGCAAGATCATAAAAAAACACACACATCTCCAGCCAAATTGTTCTTGTTAAAACACGTTCCTTCCTGTCACTTCCTAGTGGAGTGTTGAACTTGGCCTCTCCGGGATGCCATAGACCATGTCTGCTTTCTCCAATTTCCATCATGCGCTTGAGTGCATTCCGCACGTATATCATTAGCTGACGAACACAGGCTGTGTAATTCACTCCTTTATGCTTCCCATTCAACACATGTTCCCTCTCTATATTCACGCAGAATGTATGCAAATGCTCCACAGTGGAGAGAAGAGAGAGTCTGGCAGCCCTTTCACCGTGATAGGGGGTTGTGCTAAGGGGGGGCATTGCGAATTCCAAGGCAATGCGTGGAGATCTCAGGCCACAGCTGCCAGACTGCCCCTCTCGTGGGCCCACACTCACCCCCGTGCACACGCACACTTGCTTGCATACACGCAGCCCCTTCCTTCTGCTCACCTACACAAAGTAAATTTGTTTACTGTAATTTTTGGTGAATGATTTGCTATAATTGGTTGCGCTGATGAAGGTCAGTCCCTATGAGGAGTCGTGTCTGTCTTTGGAGACTTGATCCTCTTTCAAATGCTCTGCCTGCAATTAAGAAAAGCAAATGTCATTCCCAAGCCTCAGAAATGAAAATTTGTATGAACTTATTAGCATGAAGTCAACAGCTCTAGTTAAGGGCAAGCTCCCGATGTGTGTGTGTGTGAGAGAGAGAGAGCCCAGGGCTTCAGGGAGCTGAGAGGAATGAGTAAATATAACCTCGACTAGTCCAACATTAAGGCAAACAAAGAGAGCTGCCGTGTCCAGGCTGTTCTACACAATACCTAATGTTGATTAACTAGGACTCAAGAACGACACAGCGGCAGGAGAGAGAAAGCCCTACACACACAGGGGCAAGTTTGCCTCATGTAATGGTCATAAATAGATCCACTTTATTACTGGAGCTTTAAAACCGTAAACACAAGTTAAAAAACGTATTTATTAAAAAATGTAAAGGGTTGTGAGGATCCTAAATGTCGACAGGCGATCTCAATGTTTTTGAGTGATTAAATGATGTCGGTGGGCTGATGAAAATGATGTCAGACACTTTTAATGGACGGTAGTGATTCTAAGCTGAGAGGGTTTCCAAAGAGGCCAACCATGTTCCGTGCATTATTAATAACCTCTCTGAGACCTTAAAACCTAAAAGCACAATGGCATTGTTTCTCCCTGGAAAAGGGGTGAAAGGAAAGGCTGTAAAATCAAATGAAAACAGCAGAATTAGTGTGGAGCTGTATCTGGGCTTTCTACGATGTGAAGCTCATATTTAGAAAGGGCTTGGAGGGGGGTGGGTGATGGGGAAGAGTCAACAGTGTAAAGAGAAAAGGCTGATCAAAGCACGCAGTGCTAAGATGTTAACGGGGGGTCGGCTCGCTCTGGGCCGCCGACCGCTTACAACTGTGATAGCACTACTCCACTCTAGAGGGATGGAGGGGGCAGGACAATAATGTATGCTAATGAGCCACCGGCTAACTTCACGACAAAGATGAGGTCAACGCCATGACCTCATTCCCTCGTTGATGAACACCACCGCTGCTGCTGATTCAAAGAAAGTGCTCCTCAAATATGAGAATAGTTTTGTGTATTGGTTATTCGAAATTAATAACATATTCCAGCCAATCAGATTCCAGAATTCAGCTGGGAGTCTGTGTATGGCGTTGAAAATGATAACTTGAAAATCTTGCCTTGCACCAACAATCTTTTGATTGACTGACCTCAGATCATAAAAAGCAGATAAATCAACAATCCTGGCGTATGGAGCGCTTAATCTTGAGTAGCAGACGTATTTGCTGGTATCTGTAGAATAGATGGTGACTAGCTCCATCAGGCAACGCTTTGTGTTCGCCTTGGAGAAGTGTGGCCCAAATCATTCACGCTTTGTGTGTGTGAAAGAATGTTTGAATGTGGCTAGTCTGTACAAAAGCCGGATCCTAAGAGTTGTGCTTTTTGTCCTGTTATAAGCAGCTACCCCATGCATAAAGGCCATCAGTCCCAGTGAAGGCTGGACCACTGGAGGAGCCACGGTCATCATCATTGGAGATAACTTCTTCGATGGACTCCAAGTCGTGTTTGGCACGATGCTTGTATGGAGCGAGGTAAGACTTTGACACCAAATCCATGAATTGATTTTGTTATGCAAGAGATATTTCCCAGAGCATGCTTTCTGTAATGAACTTCATTAGATTCTATGAACGTGATTATGTGAAATCTGTGATTATACGCAGTTTATGAAGCTCTGCTTCTACAGGATAAATGCAATTATGCCAGCGCCCATTTATTGTCTCCTTACATTTCGTTTTTGTTCATTTCACGCCACATAAACATATAAATAAGAGTGAACTACAGGGATGGCGAAGCTGCGTCGTAATTAGCTCAGAGCTAATAAAGATTTCAGGTTAGTGTGTTCCTTGATAAAGCTGTCTGGCATATATTTCCTGGTTGGTGCCTCAATGAGCCAATCAGCGTTTGTTTATTCCATTTTATTTTTCTTTTCCTGGTTTAATCACAAGAGCAGATAAGGAGTTAGATAAACAAACTGCATGCTAAACAGCCCTACGATAACTCCACAGAGGCCTCTGCTGCGTTCCTAGCCAAACCGTGAGGTCTTGCAAAACAATTGAACAATTAGGGGTGAAATATCTCAGAGAGGGAAAGCGGAGGGAAAGTAAGAAAAACAGCGAGGGAAAGACATATGGAGATGATTTTCACAGGACTGTTGCCCCTTGGCCTTTTCCTGGGCTCAGTGAAACTCAAGGTCTGTTTGCTGACGTTAAAGCAAGAGCAAAAAGTTCATTTTGAAAGCCACCAAACAGCCAAATGCTAGCAACATTCCAAAGCAGGTTTGCTTCAGCTCACGATTTCAAATGTTTAGTCCATTTCCCACCATTTGGAACTCTAATAGGTGCTTTACTAAAGTTTACTTTCCTCTCACAGCTCATTACGCCCCATGCCATCCGAGTGCAGACCCCACCAAGACACATCCCGGGCGTTGTAGAGGTCACCCTGTCTTACAAGTCCAAGCAGTTCTGCAAAGGAGCACCCGGTCGATTTGTGTATACAGGTGAGTTGCATCTGAATCTGTTGTTTTGTGTCTAGGTTCATAAAATTCGTTCAAGTATGTGACTCTTCAAGAACCTCTATGCAAGCCCTGTAACCCTATCTGCTCCGTGTAAGGCAGGGCAGTGGAGTTGGGGTCAGCTGCCAACTCCAGTTAATTTCAAACCTTGAAAACCACATTTTAGACTCTTGCACCCTTTCCACTATTGTGCACCAAAACAGTAGTACTTCTCGTCAACCAGATTTCAAGCTTGTGCTTCGAGGGTTTTGGAGTGCAAGGACTAGTGTAACATTTCCCAGAGTACAGCTGATACTAGAGGTTGCACGGTCGCACCTTGTTTGACCTGGAAGCGCTGTGTCTGATTCCAAATTGAGTAGGACAATGAGATAATCATCAGGAATTACTCTTACACTCAGGAATGTCAAGGAAAAGAAGAGAGAGTTGAGGATGGGGCCCTGGTCCCCCCAGGCAGCTGTTCCCCATCTCAGCCCCACAGAGGCTATGGGCCGAATCTCCCTCCCACATTTAACCCTCCTAGCAGGGGCAGGGCAGAGGCCAACAAGCCCCTGCGATAATGAAACCCGAGAACACGGGGCAGGCTGATACCAGACCTGCTCAGACATTAATGTCTGCCATCGTTAAAGCTGCAGAAACCCTGGGATGAAACATGTGCCAATGCTAATAAGCTCAAAACAGGGAGTCGGGAGCATCTACCAACTTCCAGATAGATACAACTTTTAGAAGACACTAGTTACGGGAGACAAAGCAGTGCCTGTCATTCCCAGTTTTCCCTGTCTTTTTGAGATGTTTGTTGTTTATTTTCCCTCACTGATCCTTCTTCTTGCTCATCAGTAAAGAGATAATAATTACCAGCAAAGATTTGGTTTAGTTCATTCTAGTCTCAAATTAAAGGACCTCACAAACTACACCCCGCTCATCTTTTGAACTCCAATCCCCATAATGCCTCACCCCCCTGTTTTGAGGTCAGTACTGACACGCACACTCAATTGGAGTCAGTTCGTGTTATAAGCCTTATCAAACCGAATGACATTTGCTGTTAATTAATTTTCCATTCAAAGCCTGTAATAAAGGACTTTCTTAAACATTATTAACAGAGCTCTTGCAATTATTGCATTTGTTCATAAACTATGTTCACAGTTGATTGAAACATTGAAAGTTTTGTCAAAAGAGAATTGGGACACCCCTCTGGCTCAATTGAACATGAGGGGACGGGGAGCAATGTAGAAAGTCTCCTCCACCAATCATGTCATCAAGCAACCCTCTGTGAAGTGGCAGTCACAGTTTCTTAAAAATGCATTTTTAAAAAAGATGTCTCGTTTTCATCTTCAAGAAATTTGCAAGATCCTTGTATTGTGTCTCAGTGCTGGAGGTGCTTTAAAAGGTCCTTCATGTTCGCTCAGATGTGGCAGCAATCGGCTGTCAGAAAGCCTCGCTACTTTAAGAGTCGATAATTCTCCTCCATCACAGCCAATACAAGCCGCCTGTCTCAGAGGTCAATGCTTTTTAAACAAATGACTCTGCTCAGACTCTGAAAGCGCTCCTAATGTCCTCCGGTACACTCTCCAACGCCTCTTGCTTTCACGCGGCTAAGCAGCAGTGAAATTAAACACGCTGCAGAGATCCACCAAGACCTAGGGACATTAAAGGAGGCCTTTGCTCGGATGCAGTAAGGTTAAGGAAACATGCGAGCGGGTCTTGCTAGTTTATGAGCTGCCAGAACAAGGCCTAAAACAATGTGTTATTCAATAGCTGTCCATTAACACTCGGATCTACAGTCTCTGCACACATCTAATTTACAGCTCCAGGCTCTTAGCATCTTCATTTAAAAGGAAATGCTGCAGTGTTTT
This sequence comes from Danionella cerebrum, assembly GCA_007224835.1. Lineage (NCBI taxonomy): Eukaryota > Metazoa > Chordata > Actinopteri > Cypriniformes > Danionidae > Danionella > Danionella cerebrum. The sequence goes on from SRMA01025742.1 coordinate 127,911, forward strand.
ATCGAGTCTGCATCTCTTTGTACGCTTCAAAGAAGTGCGTGTTGTAATTTTTCAGCTTTAACCTTGTATGTTTGTACGATCGCGTCTTTTGTTAACACAAGGCCACCGCTGCGCCATCTGATACCTGTATTGGTTATCCATTGATCAGGTCTGGCATGGAACAGCTTCAGAAGGGTCCATAAAAAGAGGGAGAGGGAGGTGCTGGGGATCAAAACGGCTGTGTTTGTCCTGGTGCCAATAGCTCTCAGCTCACAAATGCCGTTTGGCTGATCAAGCTATTTTAAAAAGCCCACCCAGATGTTCCCTTTATGTCCACATCTTGACAAATGCGCATTTCCTTATTTTACAATGACTGAGAATTTTGCACTGCTCCCAAAAGTACCCAAGCACAAACTGCTCGGCAGCAATGATCTCCTTTGGGGGCTAACAAGGGGTGTAAATTAAGATCTATATGTATGTGGGCTCTAATGCACGCTTTAACGGACGCTGGCCTCTGGAGCACTTTTACAAACCATTCCCAACGATGGCACCAGCCATAAATAAAGCTCAACATTGAACCTTAATTGCATCAAAGCTATTGCTTTCTATTTAGGCATGGTCACTGGTGACCACAGCCTTAACGCTCCACTGGAGGCCTGTGAAAGAGGAATGGAGACATACAGTGAGAGCTATCACCCTATGAGACGATTTGTCCTAATCATCGAGCAGAATTGGTGAAAATGAACTATACTTCTTACAGAAATCATACATTTACCGGCCTTCATTTGTCAGGAGACTCGAGGCCCAGTAAACTTTTCCTTTCCTCTGATGGGATTGCAGACATGCATTATAAAATGTAAAAAATGATTTGCAGGGGAGACAGTCGGACATTCATTAGGGCGTAGGAACATTATTTGGTAAATTCTAAACCTGACAGGATGCTTCTTCACCTGCTCCGGACTTATTAGTACAGTCAGGGTTATTAGTACATCTCAAGAACCCTCCCTGATTTTGAACCCACTTCTAACGAGACTCATTTGTCTGTCAGTCTAGTGACAACTTCGCCTCATTCCGCTCCTCGAGACTTTGACCACAGCATGCTCTCTGGCTCTCCAAGGGCCTCAAGCTCCCGGCCTGTTGATTGGCCGGCGGCCCTGATAAATCACAAAGTTTCCTTGTCAAGGTGAAGATATTGACTCAACTGCGCTGATTCTGACAAAACGCACCAGGCAAGAGACGGCCATTTATCATAGCACAAAAGGACAAAGGGGTCATCTTGCCCCTTCACTCACTCAGCCTGCTGCTGCGTTAAAATGCCCACCCAGATCCTGGCATGCACGCACTGGAACCAAATGCAGGTCTTCATTAGACTAATTACTGACATTTAGAGGCAATTAACCTCTGAAGCAAGTGTGTTTTTTTCCTTTTACCTCCCTCTCTTTCGTAGTTCCACTAATCTACCTCAAAATACGCTTTCCTCTTCAACAGGAAGTCCATTACCTCTCAAAGAGGCCAATCTCCTAGTGGGGTCTTTGTATGCAGTAAGGGAGGAGGTGGTTAAAAAAAGGAAAGATGGTAAATAAATCTGAACCATGCCACATGAAACAGCATATCAGCGCATTATCTGCCAGTCGTTTGCACTGGGCTATCAGTCCATCAGACACTCGTCCCCACCCACTGCCTTTGGCCTTGCAGAGCGTGAGCTGTATCTGATAGCACCACAGACACATATGCAAGCAAACACACACTCGGCAGCAGAAGTAATCAGTAGCAGGGAGGAAATGTAAACAGAGGTGTTTGAACTCGGTCCAGGAGTTGTTTTCCTCTTTTCGTTTCCATCAAGCTCACTACTTGAAGTCCAACAAACTGCCCCCATCTATTTCAAGTTCTGGAAAGAAGGTTTTATTAGAGTGAATCGGTCGCTTTAAATGGTTTTTAAGGAACACTTTTGGAATCGAAATTCAGTTTTTAAAAGAACCAAATGATTTGAATACATAAAAATGAAAAGATTGGATTTTTGCAGAATGCTATTAGTCCCCAGCTGGATTTCTCATGTTCCCAAAAGTCTTCAATGTTCCTTGTGCATTTACTCAGGATCTGCGTTATACCATTGCACCTGCTGTGCTCATTTTATACATAGACGATAATGAGGAAATACAGATTTACAGTCTGTGGATGAGAACAGCAACTCAAAAGCAATGTTAAAGCTACTAATTTTTTATGGAAAATGACATATAATGCTGTTAATACAATCACTGTTTATTGGTTCATTTCTTGTTGCTTTTAAAAAACAAAAGCCATGTTTCCATCCAACGTGTCCAAGAGAACAAATCTTCACTTCCTGATAAACTGGTGCCAAAGACTTTTTCGTATATATAGCAGACGAATCGCAGTATACGCAGTCATGTCATCTTGCGTTTGGAGATGGGAGGCTGCTCTTGGAGAACGCAGCCAGTCAAAATAGTTCTGGGAGGTGAAAACCTGAACCCATTTGAACCAAAACAAGATTCCAGATGGGCAATGAAATCGGTCTTTGATTAATGCCACCCCATTCTACGACAGAAAAAACTCTTTGCATTGGGAATTATTCAATAAATACTTTTCAGTCATAGTTTATTAATTGTATAAAAGGTTTATCTTTTCTTTTTGAGCATTTTTACAATGCACATAAATGTAGTTGGATGGAAACGCAGCTAATGTGACGATGGAAGTTTGCTCATTTGCAAACATTGAGCGATTTATGCTAAGCCATGCTAAAAGAAGAGAGTTTGAGGAAGAGCTTTGCAATGTTAAGACTTGAAATAGATACATGTGGGTAACATAACCGGGGTAAACACCGGTTTCTCTTGAGCTTTTGTCTAACGATTCAAGCATTCTCTAATCATTAGAATCAAGATCTCATGCGTTTCCTTGAGAAATATTATTAGTTCAGATGAGCTCAGTGTTATTGTGAGCAATGTCACATCGTTGAGGATTGGGGCTATGTATTAACACAATATTGTGACAAGCTACAACTCTATAAAAAGCTGCGGTTTAAAAAAGATTTAGTCAACCTCTGCATGTGCTGGAAGGGTCGAATAAACCTCTGCCTTTAAAGAGTTGCACCGGGGTGATTTGGGTATAATTGGCCCTGCTGGTTGCTATTTCGGCTTGGTCCATTTTTTTTTCTTTTACCTCTGGCAGCTTTAAATAGGTTTGTCCTCACTAAGTCAGAGAAATTAGTCATGCTCCAGTGGCCAGCACTTGTTCTGATGGATGGAGCATTCACTTGTTTCCAAATATCTTCCCTTTCGAAGCCCCCTGACCTGCACCTAACCCGTGCTCCCCATTCATCCCCAAATTTATTTATAGATTAATGAGAGATGCTGCAAAGTATTGACTGACGGAGGAAAACACAACTCATCTGGTGAGGATGAAAAGCAGCAATAATTTAGCAGCCATTGATTTTTTTTTTTTGCCCCTTCGTCCATTTATTGATCTTCATTTTACAATATTAATTTGTGACTGCGATCAGGATAATTTGATTTAATATTGGAGGGCACTAAAAACAAATTGTTTCATTTGAACTAAACCAGGGACGGATTGGGAAAGCTGAGAAAAGGGGAGAAAAAGCTGTCCCTTAAATGACATTTGTGACAGGAAAATAAAATATGAATGGTCCAGAGCTTCAGAAAGGGCTTCTCTTGTCCTGTCGACACTTCATCGGTGGCTCAGGAACACCCCTCCTCTCTTTCTCATCATCATGCCTGTATCGGTTCAAAGTTCATGAAATTTCTATGAGCATTGATCTGGCTCCATTGATTTTTTTTTCTCCAACACTCTTTTTTTTTCCACGCCGCAGATCTTTGAAATTTTAATTTCCGGAGCATCTGAATTTCTCTGAGATGAAATAGCTTCCTCAGAGACAGCTGGCAATAAAATGAAGAAGTTAGCACCACGTCGAAGAGCTCTGGTTCTCTCTGTTCTCTGAAAACTCCACATCGTTTCATTTTATTCCACAGTTTTATCTCTTTCTCACTCAAATCAAGCTTGAAATTCAAAGCTGTGTAATAATATGGCACTAGTCAAACATCAGTTACTCTCGTCTTTCAGTTGTCCATATTCATTTCCACTTAAGTCCTAAACAATCTGCAGTGCTAGTACCAAACCATAGCTCATGTATAACATCACAAAAGCTGTATATATCCTGTTTAAAATAGAAACATATGAAGAGTTTGGTTACAAAATTCTAAAAAAAGGTGTTTTCGTCCACAAAATGTTTCCAATTCAAACAATTTCTAGATTTCTAGTTTCTAGATAAATAAAAAAACTACAGGTTTCTTTAAAAAACATGTATCTTTATATTAGTTCTTCAAATTAAATTCAACTAATGTATTAGTATTAAATACTATGAATGAAATAAAGATCACCTAGTACTGCACAGAAAGCTGCTTTACAGGCAGTTCAGAAATCCATGTGGCAAACGGTTTTCCCTTTTAGTAAGCGGCAGGAAATCTCCCTAATCTTTCCAGCACCTTTTTTTTATCCTCTTTTTTTTAACATATATTTTTTGTGGTTGTCTTTGGGCTGCTTGGGAAGTTGAGTCATGTGATCAAAAAGTGCATTGTGGATTGGTTCAAATGAATTTATTGCCCTAAAATAAGAGCTTATGCAAATAAAAATGAGCTTAAACTAAAAATGTGGATGACATCATGTTTTGCTACAAATACAATGAAAGGACTTTAAATTGATGAGAATTTTTTTTCTATAAATGTCTTTTTTTTTAAATTGTAATGAAATTGTCTTCTATTTAAACACAGACTGTGTAGTTTACCCTTAAAGTAACTAAGTTCAAAACAATTTGGTGGTTTAACCTTTAATCAGTGCAGCCCCTGTTGACCCCTAGCATCTCACGAAACTTTCAACACCTCAAACAAATAACCTTCATTTTTCTTACTTGTCCCAAAACTTGATTGTTTTTAGAGAAGCTGGAATTGCTGTGCTGCAACGATTACCCGTGTTGATTTATTGAGAACATGCAAAAGCCAGCACACTCTTTTATTTACAAGTGGAATCATGCAACATCTCGATAGTTCTTTTGTTTAATGATACAACTATCCTCTACTAATAGCGTTGTAATGATACACTCCGCTCACGACACGATACATGTCTCGATATTATATCTACAATATTTTACATTATTTTTAACCAACTATTGAAACTGTTTATGCAATAAACAATACTTACTTGAGAAAATTTGATAATTTTTACAATTGTCCCCTAGTAAATATTACATATAACGAGAAGACAAGGTAAAGAAGTTTCAGAAATGACTAGAATCGCAATCACTCTAGGTAGCAAATACACTTCAGCTCTGAGATGATATCCCAGTAGCTCCACAATACATACTGTGACAATGTTCTATTGAAATATATATCTCTACACAGAGTATTAGTTCAGGTGAGCTCAGCATAATTGGAAATTGGGGCTATTTTTCAATGGCATCATTATTGATTCAGTACCCGGAAACATGTGACGTGGCGAAGGTCTAAAAGTCTTTTTTTACTATGAAATTTGTGCACAAAAAGCAGAAAAAAGTTTAAAAAGTTTTTTTAAAATATGGTGTCAGCTCACCTTTACTCTTTTATTATGTTTTATGCTTTTTTCACAAATGTCCAATTATGAAGCTGGTCTGATTTTTATGAAAGATAGCAATCAAAAAGATTATCCCATCTCCATGTTGTGTAGTTGCAGGCAACTCATAAATGAAATGAAAATTGACCTCGTTTAGAGGGAAATCTAACAGCTGTGCTGGAACAAATGAATGTTTTCCTGTTTTTATTATGCCGCATCAAACACAAAATCTCTCTTTGGCCTTTGATGCTCTTTTTCAGTCTATTCCTAGCAAGTCTATGCAGCTGAGCTGTGTGAATAATCCTCGTTAAAAGACGTTTCCTTTCTTTGTTTTTGTAGCGTGCACCGACAGCACGCTTTATCTGTTCCCCAATAAACTTTGTTACAGTTCAGAGATGAGCAACCTATTTGCACTTCTCTCTCTGGTTTAAAACCTCATGCTTCCCCTGGTTGATTTGTGTTTGCAGAAGCAAAAAAGTACAAAAGAAAAGTGGTTCTTGATGGTGGAGGTGGGGCAGAGATAAGCTCGGAGCAGTTAAGGATAATTACACAAAGTAATAGAGAGCAACAGCCAGAAAGCCATTCATTATCTGAGCCAAAGATCATCACGGATGTAATGGACAAACGGAATGCAACTAGTTTATTGTAATTTGAGTAAAAGCACTGGATGATTTCAATTTCAATTCGAAACGAGAAATTAAATATTGTGCAGCTTCTCCACACTGCTAAAAATATCCGTAAATTTAACAAAATAAGCTACAGAAAAATATCTTATCCCACAAAACATTTGATAACCTTAGAATTTACCGTTTTACAGAGTAAGAACTTAAATTTACCCGTTACAATTGAATGAAAATACGGTTTATAAAATTAACAAATTACTGTATTATCTCTAATAGAAAAAGCTTTTGGAGAATTTCTCCAAGAAACCCATGGGATCACGTGTATTTATACAACGGAAAAAATTGGGAAAATTCACAGTGCAACCCTGTAAAACTGTAAAAATTAGAAATGTATGATTATTTTTTTAAATGTATCGCTATCATTACAACATAAACCTTTAAAAAAGGCTTTTCTATGCTGTATTTTTTTTTAATTGACAGTAAATATACCATTACGAACCTTAAAATTAGACTATGGTAATTAACTGTAAATATTACGACTGGTATTTATTATAGCAAAAATAAATATGTTAAAACGTAAAAAACGGTGTGCAGAACAGTTCTGTACAAGCAATAACGGCACTACTGTATATTTAACACTAAAGTTCCGGCAAGCACATCTGCTGTTTTTTTTACTGTAAATTTTTTTTTTTGCAGTTCCTGTAACTTTGTGAATGCACACAGCTGGATCTTATTGTGATTTATTGCAACTATGTCTCTTTCCTGTGATGCTACTATGGAACGCTTCTCTTTGTGGTAAAAACGTGTCAGAGTTTAGTATCTGCTGTATTCTTACGTGTCGGCTTTGAAGAATGACAGCATGTACAGTCTGAGAGAACAAGGTCAAAGCACTCAATCTCGAAATAAATGGAGACGCCGGAGTGGGGGAACTTGTAGAAATGAACAGACCTTCTCTGGCCGGGACTGTTTTACGTTAAATCCCCGGCAGATTGTGCTCAACATTCTCTTTTACAAATGAGGGGTGAAAAAACAACTAAACACGATGACCTGCCCACGAAGCTTCTGATTCGTCATCCATCAAATGCAAACGCATGCTAGCTCATTAGAAAGCACATTCCCCTTTTATGCAGGGAGCTCCATAATTCATAACCGTCCTGTATGAGACACGAGCGTGATCAGATTTAACATGCTCAGTTATGCTTGAGTGCTAAATGGCGTTCAGCTCCCGTCTTTCCATTCCGGATGCGTGTAACAAACAAACAGAACGTGGATGACAAATGAAGACATATTCAAAACACTGCTAGTGACAAATGCCAGGCGTCCAGATTCCCTTGCAGTGAAAACCAGTGGCGACTGCAGCCGTATCCAGCTCTTACACACTCCCTCGCTCTCATTATCCGTGAGGTCAGTAAGCAGAATTGGGAAGAAACTGAGAGATCAATACAAATTATCCCTGAGCAAACCAGCGCTGACAGCCTGAATTGCAGCATATGTTTACCCAAAATCGGGCAATTTATCTTAATATCAGCAAAGTAATGTGCAGCAGGTGAAAGGTCACATACTCTCCCCACCTCATAATTACCCCGCTCTAAAACAGGAAAGTGCTATTGATTGGCCGAAGCCTGTGCAGGGGGGCTGGCTAAAAGGCCAGTGGGAGGTGCTTATACTCTAAAGAAAGTGAGTCTCTGCTACAAATGAGGTTTTAGTGAAGGAGAAAGCATGGTGCTTGCAGGAGCATATCTGGGTTTAAACTGCTATTGCTCAATCTGTTCTCCATTTCTCCCAGCTGGCTCGGTAGCATTAATAGTGCCCCACACATGCCAACAGCACATCTGTTTCCCCTTCTATTCACTTCTCTGTCATTTTTATGTGTTTGTAATTGGAATAGTGATCCCCTTAAAATGGTAATCACCCAAATTCAAGCAGTTATTCATATCGCCAATTCACTTACGTACCATTTGTTACGAAACCTTAAAATTCTTTATTCTTTGCTAAACAGTCAGATGCTCGATTATCACTCTGTGGCTTATAAACAGTTCCATATGGACGTGCGTTGCTTCGATCAGTGAATGACCAAACCACTGCTAAGAAACGACAACAGCCAGGTAGAGTAGTGCAGTTTTTTCCTCTCACAATCAAAAGACATCAGGTGAATTGGTCTACAACGCAAGATTTACTGTCAAACCCTCTTGAATCCTTCAATTTTCATTGATAAATGACCAACCCAAGTTATCAAAGTAATCTCAATCCTACCCATTACTACATCAGGGTCGTGGCATTCAGCATACATTGGGTAAAATGCCAGGTACACCCTGGATAGGTTCATCAAAGGACAACATTCACCCCACAACAAGCATAGGAAGGACGTGCAAGCTTCATTTAGGAAGTCCACTGTCTTGTCTCCAATTGGCAAACTGCTAACCGAGAGGGACCAGTGCTACCCACTATATCGCCCTCATTTGCTTGTAAACTGTTCTGTACATTGGGCAACCTTGCTGCGACACAAACTAATCAAATGTTCTTCAAATATTAGAAAACATAGAGACGTGTTGCAAATAGAACAGCCCGCAATGGTATGATTTAGGGTTTATCCCCCCTTCCATGGAAACGGGTTAGAAATGTGAATGATTTTTTTCTTTAATGAACTTATTGTGGTTTAATAAAACAAGGCACTATTAATTAATAAAAAAATGGTTGAATAATTTGACTTGCAATGATTAAATAAGGACAAATAATTACTGAAAAGGAAAGTGCTTTTTTTGCAGAATGTTTGGCCTCTCTTAGCCGCTGTACTTTTACCTGATTTGGCGATTTGATTAAAACAGACTGCTATAGCACCCCCACCCCCACATAATAATTCTTGGTGTGTTTGAGGTGGAAGATATCTGAGGTGAGGGACTGTCTTGCACTAATGAAGGTCTCACTGACCTCTTTTACGGCATTAGCATCAGATCAATAGCTGAAGAGCGTTTAGCACCCACCATTCCGATACATTTATCAAAGCACACACATTCCTTTATCAGCAAAGCCTCAATGTCAGACCATAGAACAACATGTTGCTGCTTGGGGCTTCACTGTGTGAAAGTCCCAGTAAATCTGCCACTTTTTGGTCATAATTAACGTCACTTGGCACTTTTATTATACGTCTCAAGGCAAATACACATTCTGAAAGGGCCATGATCCATGTGTGGCGCTCCCAGTCTCAGACATTGGAAACAGGCTGCGATGATGAATACCCTCATATGATCGAGTTCACGCATAATGAAGTGCTGTAACACAAACATTTACATCCACCTTGCCATCTCATGGAAGTGGAAGGTGTCTGTCTAGGAAGGAAAGGGGGGAGGGGTGAAGGTGTGCTAGATAGAGCTACATCCTTGCGAAAGCCATGTCATGTAAAATCAATACGACGGATCAATGCTTTATTAACAAGCCGACATCTTACTTCAGATTCCAGCATGCTACTTTGTCTTCAGCCATGCAAGATGGTATGTCAAACAGCATCAGCGCTGTCACACGATGACAAGCAAACGTGTGCACCAAAACACGAGCAGCATTTCATATTGATCAGATTGGATTGCCGCCCCCAACTACACTTAGATGTAATTGTAGCACTTCATCATAAAGTCGCCCAATTATTTCCAGGAAGTCCCTGTCTAATGTGCTCGTCTTCAGCTCTCAGGCTGTCATCTCGGATTCTTGCTTTTCTCCTCGTTTTCATCAGAGCAGAGTTCAGCGGCAAACGGTGTGCTGACTAAGGGGAACAGACAGATCTGATTGCTCAAAAGAAAAGAGCATTGATTCATACGGCCTCATCACTGACAACGACGTCTATATTCATGTTTAAGGAGATCTTTTTGCTGATCGTCTGCCTTTTCTGCTCATTTTCTTGATCTCGTCTTGCTTCCTAAAGTCAGTGTCGATTTAATGTAGGCTCAAGTAATTGTATGTGTAGAAAGCAGGGTTCTCTTTATCATCAGAACATGCTTTTTATATTTTGTGAAACACATCGTTCATGTGCAAAAAAGAACATCTATCAGGTATAACAAAGATCAATCAACCTACTAAAACCCATCCATAGACCCACCTACCAACTTACCAACCATCCAACCTCCCACCCACCATCCAACCAACCAATCACTTCCATCCAACCTCCCACCCATACATCCACTAACCATCGAACCTCCCATCCATCCAACCCACCAAAACCCATCCACTAATCAAACAGTCCAACCCACCGAAATCCACACATTCACCCACCCCCAATCACCCAACAAACCAAAACCCAACCAACCCACCAAAACTCACACATCCACCCACTAACCAACCAGTCTTCATGTGACATAGAACTCCATGCAGTCTTCTCCAGCTTGTTTAAGCACAATTCATGTGGTAGAAAGGAAGTTGGGATTATGATTCATGCACTTGTATTCGGAACAGCGCTATCTGATTTATAACTGGAGAACTTCATACTCAAAATTCCAATTTGAGAGGGAACATATGAGTGTTTGTGTGTGTACGTGTGTGGGTGTGTGTGAGAAGATTAATTACTATTTGTGGCCAGCAATTTCATGAGGCCAGCCCCGGCACAGCTGTGAAATGATAGCACCCTACATCAGTTTGTAGTCAACCATTCAGAGATTATTAAAGCTCTATAAGATGAAGTGTTTCTCCTGCCTGCTTTGCTTTAGCGAACGATGGCAGAGAGAGTGCAAGAAAAAGGGATAAATCTAAAGGGGTGCAATAGCCAGACATATGTCATCATCGACTAATGCTCATAAATCCAGCGGGTACTTCAGGAAGCAGAGGACTGATGGAGACTTCACGGGGTTGACAGCCACAATCGAGCGTGTGTGTCGGTGTCACTCTGCCCATTTCATTCACAATGCATCTGCTAACTCCTTTAAATTTTTCTGATCAATTATACGCCTTGTTCTTTGCAACAGGAGAGGTGATGCATTTGGCTCTGAATCCTATGACAGAATAATGCGTGCAACGTTATTACATTTTATTCAAATGCTCAGGCTGGAATAAAATGCATGATGGGTGCAAAAGCAAATGTAATAACATTTACGACGGTGTATATGAAAACACAAATCTGTTCATTTGTTTACTAGCGGCAAGATGCTAACAAATGGCTTCTCTTTCAGCTTTGAATGAACCAACCATTGACTACGGCTTCCAGAGACTGCAGAAGGTCATTCCCAGACATCCAGGTGATCCGGAGAGGTTGCCCAAGGTCAGTGTTTGTGGTTATTCATCATATGAATGTCAAAAAGGGGAACAATTCACTGGCTAGATGAGCAAACGCAAGCAAATCACTTTTGGCAAGTCATCACTATGCAATCCGGTGTGTTTGGATTCTGCTGGAATCACGCAAACTTTCAGGCCGTCGAAATGGTTCAATTAAGTGCTTTTCCACCCCAGTAGGCAGTGGCGATTGTAATCTAAGCGGAGGCCTTTTTCAGATGTGTGATTATTTTGGTCTTGTTTTCCTTTCATTTTCCAAAGCCAGATCCAGTTTAATCTTTTGTTTACAGAGCTTCCCGTTAAAAGTCCTGGTCTTAGCGGGTTAATAAATGAGCTCGGTGCACATTAATATAGGCAAGTCCTCTCTCTGGGCTTTTTAGCTTCATTTATTTATTTTTTCCCCACTTAAATTCCACAAACCATGCAGTTTGCTTATGGTTCCCATGTGGTCGACACGTATCACAGTAGGCTTGTTTTGATGTGACATGAAAGACAAAGCGTGCCTGTTGGACATTTTCTATTTCCTTTTCTTTGATTTGTTCGTTTTTCGCTCATTTGGCTTAGATAGGATCTATGACTTGTGCCCGGCTAATAGAAAATGTGCTAATTTCCCATCTGAGAGCAGCAAGGCGCCAAGGGCTTTTCTTAATAATATGTTAAGAGATTATTGTGTGCCCTGTTTGAGGGTGCCTGGCTCGAGTTGACCACCATGGAGTCCTAATAACAGATATCATACAAATATCTATTAAAGCCCAGCATGGGAGCAGCCGCTGTCATTAGCTCGTGCTGAACGCTCAGTGTTAGCAGACGAAGAGTCGACGAGAGTCTGCTCTGCACCACATGATATGTTTCAATTACACTTGGCTCTCTGTCTCAGTGGAGACCAATAACTGGACAGAAGCTCTGCTTCCAATAAACCACTATACATTACCAGAATAGATAATCATATAATGATTAACTGCACACCTAAAACATTTATAAATGAATACAAAAAAAAATGCCATTTTTCTGAATAGTCCCATTAAAAAAAAAAAAAAACAGATCAATTGCACGTTATTTTCTGTTTTTGGAACAACATATTCCCATCAAATCCAAATAAGAAGCAGCTGTTGAACAACGCTTTAATGGAAATACTTTTTCAACCCATCTCAGATTCAGGTAAAGCCCCAACACAGGGCCAATCACACCAGAGCGGTTCCAATAAACAACATAAATATTTGATTTTGGCCTCTAATGGACCCAAATGCGAGTTCAGCAGCATGTAAATGAAAGTGCCAAGTGATTCATCATAGTTACCGCAGCCGTCTGCACCTCTGTCGTGCTCGAGGGTCGCAGCCAGCTCCACGTAAAGCAGCAATTGACCCTTATACAAATTCTCAATAAGAAGTAGAGCATCTGGGAGGAGCGGCTGCATTAGATGCTACAGCAGGAGACAGACCACTATAATAAGAGGTTCGGGGGGGAGGGATGAGCAGACTTGTGCATGCTCCTGATGTGTCGATAAAATGCTTCTGATGTAGTTTTATTATTATTTTCTATCAGGGATCCAGAATACGCTAATGGGGGCCAACAAAAGGCATGAAATATTGCACCAAAAAATTGATCTGCCTCGTTTCAGATCAATCCGAATTTGATTTATCCAGTGAGCACATTTATAAAAAAATAAAATAATAAAAAGATGGTGAGGGAGTAAAAAGCAATATGTGAAATCACTCATGTGATGAGGCAGGAGATTGCTAAAGGGACCTTCCAATCCTCTTTCTTCGAACTCCTTGTTTGAAATCAGTGTCATCCATTTGTCTCGACTGAAAGCCAAGACAAACAGAAGAATAAAAATCACTTAAGCACCATCAAATAATCTTTAATGCGAATGATACAGTGCTTAGCTGTCAGCCGCTTTGTCGTAGTCATCAGTTCCTTCCTGTCTCAGCCCACATCTACCAATCTCCTCCGCTTCCCTCTCAATCTGATATACAAGAAAAATGATTAGAAATGCCTTCGTGTTGAGCAATTACCCATGCATTAAAATTCATCTTCTCTCACTCGCCGTTTGCAAGGTAGCTAGATGTATTGGCCCCGCACTTCTCAATGTATTCATCACCTCAGGCAAGAACTAACAGAATAATTGCTTTACACTTTTATAATGACATTAGCACCTCCAGCCTCTCACCTCACTTGGCTTCTTTAACAGTGGTGATATATACCACTCGCAATGATCATAACAAGCTTTCCATTTAAACGATTCTTGTCCAGCAGCGGAACAATGAGCTCTTATAGTAATACGCCCTCGCGTTTGTCTCCAAACAGACCCGGGGATCATTTTCCCGGTTTAACCTGGAGCCAAGTGTCAATGCGAAAAAAGAGCGGAAGTCAATTACACTTAACGTGTGCTCTCTGGAATTTACATGGAAATGCTTTTCAAACACCGCTCACCGCTAATCATACTCTCAGCATGAGGTCTTGAGAATGAGAGGGGCCCGCCGTAACAAAACAAACTCGATGCATGCTGCTAAATCCAGTTCATTAGCTGAACGCACCTTGATCTGCATTTCCTTAAACTGTCCGTACTTCTCCTCCGAGAAACTCAAGTAGATGTTGGAAGAGGTGAGGTTAATTGTGATAATCATTGGCTGAATTTGAGAGGCATGTGAGACGCCTTGTGGTGTGATGACTGAGATGATGAGTAATTATTAGCGGCTCAAAAAAGCACTTAATCTTGCTTAGAGAGAGCTAGAACAGCTGGGCCTTTCATTGATACTACCTGCTGAATGACAAGTGTAATTTCTTTATTTGTATGCAAACTGGATGCATGCAACATGAAACAGAGCCCCAATTTCAGACATAAATGCCCATTTGAAGAAGCAGTCAGGCGCCAAGGCTCAGGTTTGAAGTATGTCTCTATGAAACACATGAGCCTGTGATTAATCTTGATAAACAACAATCCAACATGGCGCCCGTGCATAGGAATGGAATGGTCATTGAGCCATGATGAAGTGCAAGGACAATGCAGCTATTCAAACACAAATGGACAAATCGGCCATTCTTTGAGGTTCTAAAATGCAACGGTATACCATTTGTCACCTTCGAGAGGGGAAAAGCAGCAATGTTTGCGAGGAACATAAGTGGCAGTTTCGTCTTTGTGCTAGAGAGCTTGGAAGTGTGGATAAGAAAGAGCTGGTCTGTGTCCACTCTGCAGAGGCAGTCAGAGAAAGAGGGTTAATTGAAAAAATTCCTAATGTCATTATGAAAGAACTAGATTAACCCGAGCTAATTCACTTTATTGTCCTGAAGAAAGAGGAAAAGGCATTGAACTCTTCTGCAAATTTGGGCTATGAATTAAGGGGTGAGATGTTGTCTTTAAGGACTGCCAGTTTAATTAAGATATGGAAAATGACTCATTGTTCTTCTAAGTTAAGTGTGTGGAATTAGCAGCTGAATGCGGCGTATGTGTTTGATGGGGCGTGGAATGCAAGTGTTTGTTTGTTTAATACCCACCAGGCCAGATTGTTGAAAGCAAGTTGACTCATTTAGCTTAAGTTACACACCACTTCACTAGTCTAAGTCGCATGAATTGAGAAATAAAGAAGCTCTTGAATAATACATAATGAAATAGTGGTTTATTTCCACTCCTCGTGTGCTGATGGTGTTTATGTGTCTTCATGACTGATTATGTTGCATTCTCTGGGTGAATTGCAGGAGGTGTTGCTAAAGAGAGCCGCTGACCTTGTGGAAGCACTGTACGGGATGCCACACAACAATCAGGTACAAACACATGCGAGTAATTAAACCAGCCTCTCCTTTTGCATCATTCCTGCATGTTTCAAAGCGCTCTGTTTGTAGGTCTTTATATACCTAATGAAAGCATTGCCCCTTTTAGTTTTGTTTGGTAGATCTGACATATCAGTCTCTGTTCAATATTCAATAACCACAGGGGTTTAAACAACATACATTACATAGTGTAATAAGAAGAGAACACAAGAGTGCAAGTTTTATAAATGCAATTAATGCAAAATGCAATAAATGCATTTCTCAAGTGTTTTGCAGGAAAACAGTAAAAAAAAAATCATTGACCAAAACACTGTCTTATATTTGAGCAAAGACAATAAAGGTCTTTTCATCTCCTTGTATTCAAAGGGAGGTAGGTTTGTAGAACATGTTTGCTATTCCCTGTTTTAGTAGAAAACAACATTCTGGTCTGAACTTCTCATTTTACCAACAATCCGGCTACGCCATTGCAGGGTGGGTCAGGTTTCCCTCAACATGCCACATTTGCCTAGCAATACTAGGCTTATTCGTGTAAGTAAACTCGTCTCTGGGATCCGTTGAATGGTGAAAAGACCAGATCACGTCGTTGATTGTGAGCAGAATAGCCTATAGGGACTAATTGGCAACATCAAATATAGGAAGATTACTTTGAATGTGGACATAAACTGTGGTCTCCTTGAAAATATTACACAAAGCTGCTGCTTAATAGGTCCAATACATATTTAGAATAAATGATCCCTCCCAAAAGTGTAGACATTACAATGCAACTCTGATAAAAACATGCAAATGCAAGCCATATATATATATAAAATGATCATTTTATTCACGCGTAAATAGTGTTTACAAATAAGATTTGTGGCTTCAAGAATGTTTCAGTGATTTGTCGCTCTCTGTGCTGTAGGAGATCATTCTAAAGAGGGCAGCAGACATCGCAGAGGCTTTGTACAGCGTGCCACGTAATCACAACCAGATCCCATCCCTTGCCAACACAGCTTCTCACGGTGGAATGATGGGAGTAAACTCATTTGGCAGTCAGCTCGCCGTCAACGTGTCAGAGACATCACAAGGTATGTGGAAAAAGTTAGCATATTGCAATGAACGCTGCAGAAACATTCAGGCACACCAGCTGCATTAGCATGACCAGGCTAAGCATTGCAGTTTTTCATCCATGAATAGCAAAATGAATTATATAACCTAGCTACGAACTGCCTCCGACTATTAGCGAACATTAGCACCGCTAGCTCCATGAATCATGCCACTGGCTGGCTGCAGCTTTATCTTTCCTGGCTGCGCATAGCATGGATCCCAGGAGGTGCCTGACCCTGTCGCCATCTCTCTGCTGCCAGCCTGCCAGAACACGCAGCACTATCTCACACACTGCATTTAGCCGGTGTACTGATAATAGGTTTACACCTGTTCCATTGTTGCCCCCACTCAGGTCAGCAAAAGGGAAAAACACACACCGGAATACACAGAAGTATGCTGAATATCCTCCCTACTTTGAAGTACACGAGGCTGCGAATAAAATATATTACCAATGATTATAGTCTGATGGCTTTTTTGCACCTGTTTAGTTCCGCTTGAGGTTGTTCTTTTGGTGCGTTGTGAGCAGTTGTTGATTCATCAATCAAACTTGACTACGCACCAAAACCCTGCAATAAGAAGTGATGGACCCTGTAGTGGTTTTCTTGTGGTGTGATCATCAAATAAAGTATTGCAGATCTAGATTATTGCATGAGACTTTACCAATTACTGCAGGCTTTTGTACCTCAAGGAGTTTCATTGGAAGTTCATCCCAACCAATTGAATAAACACATTTTGGGAGTAGTCAGCAGGGTCAGCCCCAGCGTGTAATCAAATGAAACCAATCCAGTCCTACCAAAAAAAACCTAATACTATTTTTGACAAGGGTCAGCGCTTCCCCTTCTTCCACCCTTTCACCACCTCACTTGTTTGAGGGGTATAAGTCACAGATCCGATTCATTCCCAAACAGTCTGTCTGATACGTTGGTACCCACAAAGTCATGCGCACGTACCAGGCTAGTCCAGGTTAGGAACTAGTGACATACTTACAATGAACCATCTGGTCAATGAGTGTGTATTACATGACTGCCTTTTGGTTAATTTGAACTTGTTTGGATTAGGGCAAGCAGGTCTGTGTGCAAAAACCCAAAACTCCAGTTTTTAAAAGCACCCAAAAGTACCAAATTGAAGAACTTAAGACAGGCACTTTTTAACCAAACTCTTTCTGTCCATAGTGGGCTACAGTCGCAACACAAGCAGCGTGTCACCTCGTGGGTACGTGCCTAGCAGCACTCCACAGCAGTCCAACTACAACACAGTCAGCAACAGCATGAACGGGTATGGCAACACAGGGATGCCCAACCTGGGTGTGCCTAGTTCACCGGGTTTCTTGAACGGGTCCTCTGCAAACTCTCCCTACGGCAGTAAGTATCAAGGTAATGATGAGCGCTCCGCTCACTCTCTCTCTCTCTACCCCCACATGTGCTTCCCTTTCGTTTCCACACACCTCTGTTTTTTTCTGTCGTTTGGTTCGTTTTCTGTTGGGAATGTGTGCTACTGGATAAAAGGAGGGGTGACTCTGGAGGCTGAACAACCGAGACATTAAGCAAATCCGACCAATCCTAGCAGCTGATTGAAATAGAAATTCAGACTGAAATTTCAAAAAAGGCCACCAAATCGGCACTTGAAATATATGCAATGAATGTTTTCGGCAAAAATGACCAAGTCAGAGTCGATAAGATTGCCTATTATCCAGAAAGTGGCCAAGGCAGGACATCCCATATCCCATTCCAGCTTCATTCTCCTCATTTGCTCCTTTGTTTTGGTCCCTCACAGACATACACACACCACAAGTTCCATTACCCAAATTTCCCCATTCCCTCATAACCATTTCTCCCTGATTTGTTTTCATTCCATATGATTTGAAAAAGAGGCGAGGCCCGGCTCTCTGACTTTTCGTCTGTAAGTGAACTCTCTCTGAGTGGTGACTATGTCTGCTTTGTTGCAGTAGTTCCGTCGAGCCCTACCATGGCAGCCTCTTCGGTCAGCCTCTCTTCAAACTGTAGCAGTACACACGGCATTTTCTCATTCTCACCTGCCAATGTCATCTCTGCAGTGAAACAAAAAAGCGCCTTTGCTCCAGTTGTCAGGCCCCAAGCATCTCCACCTCCTTCTTGCACCAGTGCAAATGGCAATGGACTTCAAGGTGAGAGCCGACTCCATGCTTTTAGATCGCCCTGCAGTTGCCTCACCTGTTGGGTCACATTATTGCACTCTGGTACCCAGAGACGCCACCCATCCGCCATCCCCAGCGCTTAACGAACATGGCCTCCCATCCACATCAATTATGCATTCGTGCGTGGATGGACGGATGGATGGATGGATGAGTGGTCAGATAAGTGCAAGAAAGCATTATGCATGCGGGCATGTAGAATGCATGTGCATGTGTGGGTGTATTTATTGATTTATTTATCTTTCATTAATGTTTGAACAAAGTTAAGTGTCTCATGAGATTTTGTACTCGAGTGGCTGGGGTTGGAATAATTCTGAAAAATCCTGCACCGATGAATCCATTATTCAGTGAACGTGTGTAATATTCTCTCCGTGTAGCCGGTCTGAACATGGCCTTTGGATAACGCTAGCTTGCATCTCGAGAAAATTGACTCTATAGAGAAGATTTGTCGTTTCATTCTCGGCAGGGCTGCGTCATTCAGCAAATTAAAGACTTAACTCGTGCTGTTTAGTGCGCTCGTGTTTGCTCTCCGTCAAGGCCCAGTTGTTTGCTTTGAAAACATTTTTTAGCCATAACGTGTGCAAGCAAGATTAATAATGTTAGACCTAATGAACTGAGAAATTAAAGTTCATGCTGCTACATGCGTCTGCTTATTAATAAGTGGTTTACAGAAATTAATGAGGAATGCCACAACATCACATGCCTTGGCAAACTTAAAAGCACTCCAAGCATGACTCTACAAATAAGTCGAAAGTGGCGAAAGAGCGTCTTCCCGTGTTCCCTCCCCTCGCACTTCACTAGACGCCTAATTGTGGAAATGAGCAGAGCAAACGAGTGCATCAATCTTTTGGTTTGGGTTGCCGTATGACGACCTGATCCAGGCTTCTTTAGATGTCAGGCTGAAAGGAAAAAAATGCAAATGGTTTTCCAGCATTCACTCAGCTCTGGTAATGGCAGGAGGGAGCGAGGCGAAGATTTCAATTTGGGCAAAGCCGAGGGGTGTCTGGTTGCTGACTGAGGAGGGGAGACCGTAGGTCTATGTGACGTTAGCAGAAGTGACCGTGTTGTTTCTCGGCTGTCAGCGGGGACCCTCTCCTGGGAGTCTGGCCCACTGTTTGCCATTAACAAAACGCTAAGAGAAATATCACACATGTGGGAGCCAGGATGCTTTCTCCTCAAAATGTCAGAAAGCTCCTCTTTCAAAAAGTCAAGTCTTTCCTGCATGTCTTGTAGGGGAAGCATATTTCACTCAATCACCCTCTACCCTCCCCCACCGGCCTCCATTTTATAACCACCCCCAGCACCTTTCGAGGCCAGAGGACTGTTTTGTTGTTTTTCTGTGTGTGCTGTCTTGGGACCTCCATTTCTAAAGTTGTTTCTTTTTCTCTTTCAGCGATGTCCGGACTGGTCGTCCCACCCATGTAAATTGCACTCCCTTCCATTGTAAAGCAGCACTCTTCTCATCAAGTTCAAGAAGATCCTCCTCGCCATTGTCAGTCGCCAATTCTGAGGGGAAAAAAAGACTTTGTTTCATTTGACTTCATGGACAATTTCGGTTTTGCTGACTGAACCTCGCGTCATGTTTTCCCACAAAAAAAGGAAGAAAATGTAACTATTTTGTATAAACATTTCAGCAATGTCTTGTTCTTGCTATGTGTGGGATGAAACATTGTGGATATGCCATTTGATGGAAACACTGATAAAATGTGTAAGAATGTTTCTCTTCACAGATGTGCTGCCGCTGCACATCTTCATAATGTGAATTCATTTCCCTTCTTCTTTTCTTTTTTTTTTACTTCAGTTTTTTTTCTTCGCCTTTTTTGATTGTGGTAATAAAAAGGGGCCAATATATACAGAGCCAATAAACTGGAAATAATATAAGATATATGATTTATAAATCAAGAAGAAAGGCAAGAAAGGAGGAACGTGAGGAAGAGGAGACGTCGGCATTCGTTTCGATGGCAGGAGTGGACTTTGTAACTTATTGTAGGTAGAAGTTGTATCTTTGATATTGCAAAATTTCTTCTCTTGCCTTCAACAAGCACACTAACAGAGATGAAGCGCTACTGTCTGTTGGTTAAAAAAATGCTAAAAAGAAAAAAAAGAAAATATTTCCACTGCTAAAGCTTCCTGTAAAGCAAATGTGATCTGCAATGTTTTTCAACTTTTTGCTAGCACTGTATACGATTGCATTCTTAGGCTACTGTGAAGTCTGTTTCTTGTACCAGAAAGTTGTCCTTATACCTCTAGCTCCTAACCCCCAATGTGTTTTGTATGTGGTTAAACAATTGTAGACTTTTGTGATTTTGCCAAAGTTGTAGCTAAATATTTATACACTTGTCTTGAATTTTCCAGATTCACTTAAATATTTAGTACAGAGTTTTATTCCTTCTGTTAGGAGTAAAATTGTCTTATACATCGCAACACTTTCACACAAACACTTGCGGTCACTAAGGGAATTTTTTGTAACATATCAATTATAAATATTGTATTTATCTTTGAAATTTGTCTTTGAAATTTTTGTATATTACTTTCATCGTTCTCTCTGATTTCAACTGTATTGTTTTCAATGGCCGAAATAACGATGAAGGTTTTAGCCGAGAACCATCGCCTCCATTCAATGTTTTGTACTGATCGTATCGTCTACACATTTTTCATTTGTAATTCTCAATTTTTATGCCATCAAAATTTCCATCCATTTTCAGTTATTGGTTTATTTACTACTTTGAAAAGCAGTCAAATCCATTGTTTATTTTTATATTCATTTTTAAGTTATCGAAAAAAGTACTTTTTGAAAGAAAGCTGTTTGTTGTATAGTCAAATAAATTGTTTGTGTCACCTGGCTGTAATAATATTAGTAGATAAAGTGCATGTCAAGCCGCCCCAGGGGGGGGATCCAATTGTGGTTGTAAATTTTGTTTTTGTAGAATGTAAAAAGTCATTTTTACCTGCCACCATGACTTTGCCACATGAATCAAACATGTTTACAGGGATCAAAAAGTAAAGAAAAAATATCTGCAATGGAAATATACATCACTTGCTAATGTTTATTAAAATATGTCAGAAAAAGTGAGTCTTCCGAGAGGAGCCTTTCTGCTGTTTTAATGAAGAACGTGAATCACAGTGAATCTCATTATTCCATTCAGAACAATGGTGTAAAAAGCACAAACATTTTTTACGAAAATAAAAAAAAATAATTATTGTGACCCCTCATCTTTCTGAACTGTTATGTCCATTTGTCGTTTACGGCACATTACTTTAAGGTGTCATGAACTGCCTTTTTCTTTCTTTGTTCTGTTGCAATGAAGGTCTAATGAAGATGCTCACATTTAAAAATAGTTTAAAAAAAACAATATGAATGATTTTGAATATTTACAGTCGGATTTAGTGCAGGCTTCTCAAACTTGACATCCCGACTATTTGTATTTGAATAGAATGCATATTAGTTCACATGTGTAACAAATCAGTCTATACATATTCACATCAATATTTGGTATTTTATGTTTTCCAATGGCTTGGCAAAGCCACCCTGATTTAGAGTTCAGGGGACTCTCATACACAGGAAGTCAAAACAAAGGGCACAGATTTGTTGACAGTGCTGGAATCAAAGGACAGAGTCAACATTGTCCTCAAAATACAATTTATTAACACTTATTTAAAATTCCAACACTTTAACTCCAATACTAGAGGTCTGAATCACACTTTGATATAACTGAGTGAATGGATGATCTCGTGAGGTTTCCAAAAAGCAATCCAGCGCACACACCCCCCAGTGAAATGCACCCAGAAGAGAAAAATGGAATAAAGCCACAACAATAGAGAGGTGCACCGCAGTATTGCCACATAAAGGGAATATGTTTGGAAAATGCGACCATGCAATCATTTATTACTGTTTTGAAGCTTTTGGGGGAATATTTACACTGAGAAATAACTGGCAATGTGAGTTCCAAAGATATACTAAAAGAAAAAAAAACGGTATCTCTCCAAACTGAATAACTTTTGCATAAATTATGTTAGTGACAATATGTTTTCATGCGTTTCCTAATAAAAAACAGGCACAACACCAAATATTACTGTAAGAAGTAAAATTACAAACATTAAATCAGAATTTTAATGGTGTTTCCTTTAAAATAAGAAACATTTGTGTTTATATACCAATTTTCAAATAAACCTGGAAAAATACAGGTGGAAAACTTCAAAATAAGAGGTGAACATCTAAATAACCAGCTGCTTATTTAGTATTAACATGTGAAAAGACAGTTTTCTAAACCCAGCTAAGCTGATACTTCTTTCTGATTATTAGAAACAAATATGTTTAAAATGGAAATTGCCAGTAGAGATTGTGTTTAAAATCATATTTGTTATCAACCTAAACAGAAAACATATGGATGGAGTTTGGATATGGCCAGTGTAGTCTAACAAGGCATTAGCTCAGAGCAAATGTCTAGTTGCTCCAGCTCATCTTCTTTGTGTACTGTTATTTTTTTTTATGAATAAACCCTAAAGTAGTAAAAAACCAAAGTGTCATTATTAAATATGTTTCATATTTCAGATTATCCAAAGTAGCCACCCTCTGATTTATTGACAGAGCTTTCCATCAAACTGTGTTGGTACCATCAACTGTGTTGTGCAGAAGTTCGTTGACAACGTATAGACTTCAAGTAATGGCAGCTGAGCGAAGAGAAACAAAAGTCTATAAATATTGAAAAGTCTTTAATATAATTTGGTCAAGTACAAAACTTGCTCATGTGGGGAGTCCTCCTGAAACAGAAGCGACTCGGTTGATAGGTTCACTTACGAGGCTCCCCCAAGAATAATAAATGAACAGCACCTCAGACCTAATCCGTTCCAGGGTGGTGTTTATATCTCAAATTTTTTGTCTGTCGAAGCAAGTCTGACATTTAAAATGCCCAGTCCGTGCAATGGCTCGGCCCTAAAGTCTACACTTTGATAATGGAATAAATGATAATAAAACAATGACAACAGAATAAAATAAATGCAAAAAAATATGTAAACAAATGAAAAAGCTTACCTTGAGTGAGGCGATGTGTGTTCATGAATTACGAACGGCAACACGAAACCAAACTCCTAAAAGAAACAATGTTTATAAAGTGGAATGTGCTTTTCTGTATAGCACAAGTTAGAGGAGGAACCTTTAGCTTTCGTTTCTGAACAGCAGTTTACCGTTTATAAACGACACCTGGACTCTAAAATGTATTATATAACTGGTATGTTTTTGGTGTGATGATCAAAGTTTCAGTGGCTTGTACCATGTCTGTCAATGGGATAGAGGAGCACTAGGACCCAGAGGCGCAGCACAATTTCACAACTTGATGATAGGATACGAGAGCAGAACTGTTGGTGAGTTTACTGCAGTCACATGACATTTCAACAATATAGTACGAGTACGTACGTATTTTTCCATTTCTCGGATGTGTTTTTCGTATCTTGGAGTTTTTTTTTCGTATCTAAAAACAAAATATTTCCTGAAAGACCTTACGTATCTAGGATTTTTCGTAATGTGATGCATTTGTATCTCGAGGAACCACTCTATATGTATGTTTAGTTCGTTTCGTTTAATTTATATAGCGCTTTTCACAACAGATATTGTCTCAAAGCAGCTTTACAGTAAACCAACAAGTTTAAACTCAACAAAGTTAAAAGAAATTAATTACTAAGTGGTGTACATGTCCCTGATGAGCAAGCCTGGGGCGACTGTGGCAAGGAAAACTCCCTTTTGGAAGAAACCTTGAGAGGAACCGGACTCAAAAGGGAAACCCATCCTCATTTGGGTAACAACAGCAGTGTGATAAACTATGGTATAAACATATGATCTGGTAGTATGAACAGATAATGTAGTATAAACAGATGATATAATAATATAAACATAAACAGATAATGTAGTATAAACAGATGATATAATAATATAAACATAAACAGATAATGTAGTATAAACAGATGATATAATAATATTAACATAAACAGATAATGTAGTATAAACAGATGATATAATAATATAAACATAAACAGATAATATAGTATAAACAGATGATATAATAATATAAACATAAACAGATAATATAGTATAAACAGAAGATGACAGATGTTTGATGTGGGGCTAAAGTGTAAAGAGAGACCAGTGGTCGGGAGGCGTGTTTTTTTTCCGGATTTAACCGTTAAGGTAAAATATACAGAGTCAGCGACTCTTTATCAAAGACAGAACGTGCAAAGCAACATGAAAACACACACGAACATAAAACACATTTTAAATGTAACTAGAAGAGTGGAGGCAACAAGGAAAATAAGTGAACCTGTTGACCTGTCACATCCGATTGGTATAAATGGCAAGAGTCGTGAAGCAGAGCCTTGCCTCTTTCTCTGGCCTTGGCCTTGATGTGGCATTGGCTGAGACTCTTACGGCCGGGTGTTTTTGGGGTGAGCTGATGACACACGGCTTTCATCTTCCACTTCTGTGAATTCCTAGAAGAAATGACAGTCTCCAGGGGAGGGAGGCCCTCCTGGTCAACGCATTGATCCCTGAAGAACAACTGCCATTTCGTGCCGGACTCTCCATGCTGTTTTGGCCTTGGTCGATGGGAAGCCACAATAAATTTCTTTGAGAATCATCCTCACCCCAGATCTGTGTCAGCGGCAAATCGGAGTAAAAAGTCTCAATTCCATCAACATTAACAAGACATCATTAGTGGAGTAGGTGCACCTCTTCATCAACACATGATGTGAATTACAACCTGCAGAACCACATGGGGTTTGTCAGTCATGCATGCATCATTAGACGTAGCGCTCGGAGGGTGAATGCAGAGGACAGTTCCAGTGCTAACCTTGTTGAAGGTCATTAGTGAGCTGACTGTAGAACTGAGCTTCAGTGTGTCTGTCTCATCAGGAAGCTGCTCTATAACGGATTCAACTGGATGCCTCGTTGAGCCCAGTGTTTGAAATGTAAGTTAAGCAATTACAGGCTAAAGGAGCCCAGGCAGATCTGATACCTAGAGCAACTAGAGCTGTGACTTCTTTTTTTAAAAGTTGGGGGCAGTCCTTTTTAACTCTTTTGGGAAGCAAATCAATCAGTTTTGGAGAACAGCTGGTTTGATGGAACTGAATTTGACAGAACATGTTTGCAGAGATGCAAGCTACGAAGAAAGGGCTTGCGTACCTTTAGCATTTTGTTGCCCTATGCATCATGACCAATACTAATTTAGGAGAGGCATTCAAGTGAGAACTGTCAAAATCTAAAACCAGAACAATAAACTCAATGATCAGTCTTTTTTGTCAGAAATTTTGAAAAAAAGAAGTACATTATCGACATTAATTGCGGTATTTAGTGTGGCCCTCAGGGAGGATACATTTTTAAAAGATGATTTTTCAAATGGTTGACGGAGATTGTTTGTTTTCTGAGAAAGATGGCATTTTAATACCTGATCAGGAAACCATTTCTATTATTGAACTTCTGGTAAATATATTTAATTTCTGTGCCTCTGTGGGCAAAGCTAGCAAATCGATTTTCGACATTGCACCTCATTTCAAGAGCCACCTGTTTGTGCTCCCATTGTTACAGTGGCCATACAGTAGTACCATGAGATAGGAATGCTTCGAGTTATGAAATGTTTGAGATACGAAAGGTCTTGCGGGAAAGTTTTTGCTTTGAGATGCGAAGAAAAATTCGAACAACCACAAGCAGTTCTGCTCTATTATCAGCTAGTTTCGGGGTCCTGGCACTCTACTCTCCAGGTGCGAAAACGGTCTGATACACCTCAAAACACTTTAAATCAGCTTTAAATCGAGCAAAACAATAGGTATAGATTACCAATAATGTACTATAACAAATATTAGAGTTAAGGTGTCATAAAAGAAATAACGTGGAAAGTGCTGTTCTGTAGCACAAGTTAGAGAAACCCAGTGACGCATTCTCAGAAGCGTCTCTCGATCTGTCTGCGCTTGTGCTTGAAACCGTGTTTGTGTTAGTAATTCACAAAATATTTCGATAAAGTTAACTTTCATACGTGGTGCCGTAATGTTTTCTGCATCCGTTCCTCCTCCTCCGACACATCGCTTCACTCTCAAGGTAAGGTTTCACATTTGTGTACATATTACGTATTTTGCTTGTGTTTTATTATCATTTATTACATTAAAAATGCGCAGATTTAAGGATTGAAGAAATGTTACTTGATTTTTCTCTGGTTTTCCATTTTTTTAAATCTACTTCTACTTTTGCTTCTGAGAGCCGTTGCACGGATTAGGCGTTTTACATGTAAAACTTGCTTCGAGATACAGAATGCTCGAGATACGAACGCCACCCTGGAATGGATTATTTTGTATCTTGGGGTACCACTGTAGTATGATTTGTATTTAAATGTATTTAAAAGTATTTATATTACATATTTGAGCCCGCTATACTAGTACTGCACCATTGTCAATTTTCTAAATGCACTATTCATCGTTAAAAACTTAACATTGTAAAAGACATAAACGCAGAGTGCACTATAAAAACCTTGTTAATGCATATTACACTGGCAGCGTGGCCGTAATACCGATTAATCTGATTCGTCAGTGGGTGGTGCTAGGAACATTGAGCCATTTTCAGCTCAATCAAATGAATGTATGATTTCAAAAACATGATGAAAATTTCTGAATAAAATGTTTTTCATTAGGGAATAACAATAACAGATTCTAGGAACATCAGAAAAGTCGAGTTTACATACTAAAACCTTTTCTTTATGAACCTTGTGTTTAATTGGATTTATATTCCTCTTGTTGCCTTTATTAAGCCCTTTACACACCCATGCGTTTGCTGCATACACTTTTTCATTTAAAAAAATAGTGCACAGAGGCTCTCCTGAACACTAGATGGCAATCTGGTGAAACCTTAATTCGCTCCATGCCACACGGTGGCGCAGAAGCAACTCTGTGCAAGGCACGTTTATGGAAAAGGGGATGAGTGATCGCTTATCTGTAGAAATAAAGACAAACTGTTTGTTGTCTGGAAAACAAACCACTTGAAGCTGGTTTCAAACGCATGATTTAAGCCCCGATTTTGATTTCAGCAGTGACTGGATACTTCTTTATACTCTCTACTTCTGCTCCTCTGGAAGTACATCTCCTCGTTTTTGCGCCACCTATTGCTGCCTTTCCTAGGTGAAACATGACCCAATCACAGCAATGGCTCGGTGCATCTCTTGGAAGATGACGATTTTTTCGGTTGGTGTGTATAGTCACATTAGCACCAGTGGAATTAAGGCTAAAGATTTACTGCATGCAGCCCCTACTAAAAAACACATAGACACATAGGTGAATAAAGGCCTTACGACAGGATTTTGACTGGAAAATGAAGAATGAAGACGGAAGACGGCCATGGTACACAAGATTTAACCATTATGATATTTTTGAGATTTATATGTGTTGAACATTATTTAGGACAGTTTGTCGGTAACACTTTTGAATACTCCTTAGATAAGTAAGAGGTAGTTACTACAGAACTAACCAGAACATAGGCACTCTGCAGTAACTATTGTAACCTACTAAGAAATTACAGTTAACTATTTAGTAAACAATGTCACAGTAACTACTGTTGTAACTATCAGTAACTAATTAATATATACGTAACTCCCAAGTAACTACCATTAATGATTCAGTAACTACTGCTGTCATTAAATAAATTTGTTGTCGGTTTAGAATACTTAAGTATCAAGTACCGGTAGTTCCCTGATAACTACGCGATAACTCTTCAGTAACTATTCAGTAGTTCCATGAGAACATATTGTAACTCGATTGGTTCATGATGCAAAGTGTGGTAAAGGTAAATCCACACTCGAAAGAACAATCTGGTTCTCGCTACCATATTTTGTTCTTATATGCCTTCTATGACTCATCAGTATTTGAATTATTCATGAGTCTGACTTCTATTATCCTATGAGAAGACACAGCGTATCAATTTTAACACGTCCTGTAAAGTTGCAAGACGGCGCAGAAGTTTGGAGTTCAGGATGGTTCGCAAGTGTTTGTTTCCGTGCTGCAAAGGTGCTGAGGTGACGCATGGCTTTCCTTGTGATCAAGTCAGAGTGAAACTCTGATTTAATCTCAGAGTGAAACTCTAACTTCGAGCAGTTGGTTGGAAACCAACAGCAAACGCGTCAAAACTTTCGATAGAAGCAAGTATTTTCCTTGTGCAAGCTAGGAGAACTGGAGAATGGTGGACCTGGGCACCAGTTTGCGTTTGTTTGTCAATGCGGTTCCAATTTGGGAGATCAGTTTAGGCGCTCTTAAAATCCTAATAGTTAAATTAACTCTACTCAGAGTGTATTTGTTCCCACTCTAAATAGAGTAAAATCGACTCTGAGAAAGAGTTATTTAGTGATCTCTTCCTGACAGGAAAATGCAAAATAAAAATTTATTATTTAGGGAGGGACCTAATGCACTCTTAGGATTTTACTGTGCACAGTTGTGTTTTATCGGCTGTTATTCCACTAAGCCACACCGACAACTCAATCTACTCTTGTTAGCTGTACACTCCCAATTTTTTTATGATCAGGGCCAGATGAGACCTGACACATTTAAAATGTAATCAAATCCAGATCAACAGTCTCGGAATCGTGGGACTCCACCATTAAACAGGTTCCATGCATCTCTTATGCTCTCACACAGATGTTTTAAACGAGGAATAATTTTAGGAATGAGCTTAAGAGTTGGTAAAACTCTAGTAAAAATGTAAAATAATTTAGTGATATTTCTACCAACCATTCTGCCAAAATCGAACTCCAATGCAGAGATGCTTTCAGTGCACCTAGCGTTAGATGCAGATGAAATATATAGATTTAATGGCGCCTACAGATATAAAGTTAACCTGCACTTTGAAGACTATGCGGAGAAGCGTTTTTGGATGATTTTGGATGACACATGTGGGGTAGTGTTTGGCAACCTTGGTTTGATTCAAGCCAAGGATAATTTGGCAGACCGCTCCCACTATCTTCATTCCTTAATGTCCAATAAAGGTAACAGAGTATATTAAAAGTAAATGAAGAAAAGTCACTTCTCTAGTTGTGAATCACATTTCTCACAGTTCTCTCAAACCCTTATCCAATTAAATTAAACTCAAAATGGGTTCAATTAACTTCCATTGTTTATTGTGTACATGTCAAAAGATCCAGCTTTTTTGATCTATCTGTTCACAAATAACCAAACAAATGCCTTTGTTACCATCTAATTCAAATCGCTTTCCTTGAGTTTAAATGTAGATTACCAGTGCAGTTCTCCCAGGCAGAGAACATCCATGATGGTTAAATTTAAAGTTTAAGAGTTAGCTAAGTGTGTTGTCTTAGCAAGGTGTCTGGCTACTATCTTAAATGAATGAATAAACAACAAATGTGTTCAGCGGCCAAGGTTATCACTTGTCTAAAAGAGGTTCTGAAACCCTTCATAGTTCATAGTCGTGGTCTTCAATCCATACTCATCTAAAGAATCACCTCCCAGCTTTAAAACAACCACGTATCTTATCTGTCTTTCAGAGTGCCTCTGGATAGCAGGTCAGAAAATGTCAATTTCTCATCAAGACAACAGCGCTCGCTGTGTGTTTTCTAACTCACAATGTGGACAATTAAGTGGAGGCAGAGTCTCTGCATAACTGATTCGCAGGTTATTATGCAGCCGCCCGCTGGCATAGATCAGGGCTGCAGTCAGATAACAGGCCCGACTGATAGTCACAGTGTCAATATGCCAAAGAACAGCATTTGAATGTGATCTGTTGAGCCCATTTGCCTGGGACGAGTGATCTGTAGCCAGATAACAGCTGCTTCCACCTGCCGAGGACACTGCGCGAGGCCTATAGGTGTCTCCTACAATTAGCACAATGAAGAAACTGGACAATGGGCTTTCTACAGGCTCACGCAATCAAAACCCCTGTTCTAACATTAAATAGCTTCTTTTATCCACTGGAGAAATTGCTTCAGAGAAAATCTAAATTCTATCAGAGGTAATAAAACATCCCCCAATCAGATTAGGGATCGATTTTTGGTTGCCTGCCATTCCAGCAACCGTCCACTGTTGGAGATGCCTCTGCTAGAGTGAACGCTGCACACATGCATCTGTTTCTTTTCCAGTCTATCAGTCATGTATAACCAAATAAAAGAACAAAAATCGAGCACAGCTGCATTATAAATGTACGAAGGAGCATTTATCATCTTTCAGAGCAACCTCTGGCCATCGTAGGACTCGCATTTGTTTGTCATCTGCTGAAACAAAGAATTTCTTTGACTCATATTATAAATATTTTAAATTATTAAGCAATACCAAATGATATTTGCACAGCACAATTCAGAATTCGTCATGATATGTTTTGTATGAAGAATTTCAGTCATGTGACCTCCCCAACAATGGCACACAGGTCGTCTCGGTCTTAGACACTCACAGTTTTTACTGCAAAAACGTCAGGAATGTTGTAGTCATGGTCTATTTTAACTTATCTTTACTTCTGGGGGAAGCCAGTGTCATGATATTTTCAGGCCCTGGATAAGCTGAGGAAAAAGAAGAAGAAACTTCCTAAATGGAAACTTGCTCATTATGGAAAAAGGACACGTACCATTGTTGATTAAAAGAATTAAATTATTATTATTTAGCAGTCTATAGGCTTGTATAGTGATCTCCTGATTAAATCGTATACAGCAATTTAAAAAAGTAAAAAGCAAAATGACCTAAAAGATAATCAAATTAATCCAATAAATTATGAAAAATTACCTAAAATGAAAAAAAGGAAATTACTGAAATAAATCAAGTCAGTGCAAAAAAACGGACAGACAACCTTCTAACTGGAAGGCCAAAGTGCTACTAACTGCGGCACAGTGCCACAAATGCAATTAAAATTATATATATATATTATTAAGTTATATATACTATGATATTAAGTTTTTAAGTAAAGTTGGTCTCCTCTTGTTAAGTGTCATGTGATCACTGGTGCTCCTGTTCATGTGAGCACTGGTGCACTGTTTAGAAAAATGTATAAACATAAATATTTATACAAATTTAGGGTCACATATTTTCTATAATATAGTTTGGTTACTATTCATTGGGTTGACAGAGTATTGAGTTTGACGACACATTTTAGGATAATGAGAAAATATTTAATAGAAGTTAGTAAGTTAAAAAGAATAATCCTCAGTTGAATAATCATCATTGGGAATTGCGCATCCTGTGGTTGTGGAAAGGGTTCGGATCATTAATGTGCAGAGAAAACATCTAAAGAGACAAAACTGGGAGAATATTGGGGAACCATCGTCTTCATGGAGGAAGAAATGTGGTTTAAAAAAATCCTGAATGATCTGCGATCACTTAAACGTTTGGTGAAATCAAATGGAAGAAAAACAAAAGTAGAACTCTAGAATACCTTTACCTTTTGATCTCAAATGATTTGAAACCGAATAGCTGTAGTCTTAAGAAAACCACTAATCATTAAGGCTAATAAAAAAATTCCATATTGGACTCTGGAGCAATGGAAAAAGGGAGTCCAGAGGCAGAAAAAAAAATACTTAGTTCCAAAGTATTGTGTTCGCATTTCAAAAGCCCACAATCAATTTTCCAAAAAACACAAAACTTGTCGTGCAATGCAGTTGTGGTTTGTCAGTTTTCCCCCTAAACCACAATAAACGCCATGCGATAACACCAATAAACCAAGTACAGCGCAAAAAAAGAGGAGGTGGAAAAAAGGCTTTTGAACTGTTTTATAATTATTCCACAAAGACTGCACAGAATCAGGCCATTTTCCTGCTGATCAAAGTCCAGCAGAGATGTCCCAAAGTCACCGGCAAGTGAAAATAAAGAACTCATTTGACCGGGCAGCAGATTTTGGCGTGCAATATCTGTGTGTGGGTTCTGAAACGGTTTTTATCAATCTATTCTTGATTCAATATCAATGCTGTTTTTTTTTATTGTATTCTGAAACATTTCATTTAAAAAATAAACATTTATATCCATGCCTTGGATTTATAGCATTTTGTGAAAAAAAGTAGTATGACTATGAGGTGCTTTTTAAAAGGCTGGAATAAAACATTTAGATTTTTAGAATCTTTGGGATGTGCTGGATCTAGCATCATCAAATTCATGATTTTTGTGAAAAATGTATGCAACACTAAATAGAAAAAAGTTATGTGACATTGCAGAATACACGCCGTAAATCAAACCACAAACAACAAAAAGTTGAGTCATGGTTTTTCATGAGTCAACTCATTAAAAACGTTTTAATTAAAAAAAGAAATATGTTTAACATAGGAAATCAAAGGTTGCCTAATACAGTAGTTCACGAAAAACTACATATTTTTATTATTTTCCGATAATTCTGCCCCCACAGTAGCTTTTTTCTGAGTGTTGAAGTGACCGATAGAAGAGAAGGACTTATGGAGGTAAAATAACAATTCAGCTCCCATTTAGACAAGAAGTAGTTCGTTACACTGGCAGCTGCTGAGCTGTAAGCAATGTAGCCGTATTGTCCAGTCCTGATGCATGTTTTCCCTGTATTAAATAAATGCAAAGACAGAAGCATGATCTGTTGTGTCTTCATCAAAGAGTGGCCCCTGATCGGCCTCCGCTCGGCCCTTACTGCACTCAATCACACAGAAAGCCTCTTTATTACACTGGCCTAATGGCTATCCTCTGCCATAGTTTTTAATGTGAGCATTAAATATTTATAAAACCTGAGTCAATAATCCTTCAAAACCCCAGTCTGGTGCGACGCACATTCATTCATTTACTGCGGGCCTGTGTGCTCTCATATAAAGGCAAAGGTCATGGGGTTACGCCACCAGAAATAGGTAGCAAGCATATGTCATATTATTATTGAGACAATTAGTGTTGCAGTACCGACCACATTTAGGTTTACATATTATCATTATTATTATTATTACTATTTATAATTATGTGTTATTTAAAAATATTTATTGATATTTTATATTTTTAGCATAGTTAAGAAATGTTTGAATGTGGTTCCATATGTTATTTTTGATAAATTTATATTGATTTTAACATATTTTAATGATATATCAGAGGATAAAGAAGAGAAATAATCGCCTCACACAGTGCTAGGCAAAAGTTTGGGAACCCCTACATATTGTATGTGAATAATTCTTTTAATAAAACATTTTCTGAAAATCATATTAATTTTATTTCACTTCTCAAATATTAAATGATTAGCCCTATTCGGATGGGATTCATTTCACAGGGGATCTGTTTATTTAAATTTACTGTATTTTTCGCCGTATAAGACACACTGGCAAATAAGACGCACCAGTTTTAAATGAGAAAGATCTAGAAAAAAAATCTGAAACAAATACTGTAGTAAAATATTTTATATCAACTGTGTAAAAGTTAACAGCAGTGTAAAAACAATTATATGCCAAACATGTCACATGAACAGTCAGTAAAGTCACAGTTCAGATCGTTCCACGGATCAGGAATCACAGATCGGATCTACCATATTTTGGATCAGTAAAAAAACCAACAAGACAAACACACCGGTACATTTTTTCTTTGCCCCCACTCATCACTCTAAAGTCCACCATTCGTTATCACAATCACTGTTCCAGTGCAACATTGTCCCCACATTAGTAATATTGTCACCAGTAACATTGTCACCACATTACTGATAATAGCTAGTAAGATTGCCCCCACATTAGTAATAATAGCTGGCACAATTCAGCTGCTTACCTGCTCCTTAAGATCCACGCCATGGTAGGATCGACGAGCAGAGATGGGGGATGACGTCAGTGTGCACCGCCGAGTGTACAAATATGGCCGATGTATGGCATGCCTTTTAACATTTAAACATCTGCCCTGACTATCCACAAATGCATTTAAAGATAGGAATAAATGTATTGTGACTAGTAGTAAATATATTTTGCGATATCTTCAATTGTAAATGCCCTTGTAACAAAGTGAATTTGATATATCTCTAATTATATTTTGACTATTCAAAACTGAATTAAAGATATCTGCAATTTAGTTAAAGATATTAAAAATGTTAAAAGGGCTTGCCATAGCCGACGGCTCCGGAGCTAGGCAGAAGCCGCGGCCTCTCTTACGCTTCTCCTACAGCCATAACCGCCCTCCGCTCCGCGGCGCTCTGCATTCGCCGTATAAGACGCACCAACTTTTCCCCCTCAGTTTTGGGGAAGAAAAAGTGCGTCTTATACGGCGAAAAATACGGTACTTATGTTAATTGTTCTTAATCCAATTCGAATCTGCAAAAATTCTAGAGCAAAAGACCAACGTTTTTTCAACAAACTCAACATTCGTCTGAGAAATTTAATCCCGTCTGAATGTGGATGTCTGAACTTCTAGAAAATTTTTTATGACAGAGGAAACTGTTTTACAAATGGGCCATTGCCCTTGTTAGCTGGTTTGCATCGTTCTCAGTACCCACGAAGTTGCAGATCTAATTCTGTTTTCGTCACTGTCTGGTATGATATGGCCCAGCTCTACTCAGTTCGCCTTTGTTTTTCCAGTAATTCAGTTTTTGAAGTAATTCAATTGTACAAATTTGCAAAAACAATAAGCAAGGTTGTACAAATCCTGTAATTTCATTTTCCCCATCTCTTCCATTTGGTGTTAATTTCTCCCAACCAATGTTAATGATTAATTGTTCTTTTTAGAAACTTCATTAAAACAAACATGTAGAGAAGTGGTAGTCCTCCATTCAGGGGCTTGACAACTTAAAGATGACAAGCCCTTGACCTCTGGTAATGGAGTGTCATAGACTGATTCTCTGCTAGTAAACTACAGCCAGCTTGTAAATTCCAGGCCTCTCAACTCTGTCTGCAGTTAATATCTTCTGAGAAACTCCATGACACAAAGCCAACTGCACCAATACACCTTGATCTTGTTTCTTCCTTTCCTCTTCTCTTTACTCACTCAGACAGAGATACCCCCGCCTGCACATTCCGACGCAATGGTATAATGTTTGTTTGGGTAAGGGCAAACTTTGAGGGACAAGATTGACAAGGGCCTACACAATCTTAAACTGGAGCTCCACATGAGATCCCACCTCATGGGAATTTTATTCTGTCAAATGAACCAATAAAAATTTAGGCACTAATCATATTTGATTAATTGGTTCGGAATTGTAATTTCTAATAATAATAAAGCGCACTCACAGCAAGATGGAGTCTGAAGCAGGAAGGGGTCTGTGTCAGAAAGGAGAATTTGGAAGGAATTGTCTGCAGCAGGTTGGAGACTGCAACAGGAAGGACTCTGCAGCAGGAAGGAATCTGCTGCAGGAAGGAGACTGTGACAACAATTAGTCTGCAGCAGGAAGGATTCAACAGCAGCAAGGAAACGGTGGAAGAAATAAATATGCGGTAGGAAGGAGAGTGTGTGGCAGTAAGGAAACTGTGGCAGGAATAGTCTGCAACAGAAAGGAGTCTTCAACAGGAAGGTGTCTGCAGCAGGAAGGAGCCCGCAGCAGGAAGGAGACTTCAACAGGAAGGCGTCTGCAGCAGGAAGGAGCCCTCAGCAGTAAGCAGACTTCAACAGGAAGGTGTCTGCAGCAGGAAGGAGTCTGTGACAGGAAGGAGACTACAGCAGGAATAAGTCTGCAGCAGGAAGGAGCCCGCAGCAGGAAGGAGACTTCAACAGGAAGGCGTCTGCAGCAGGAAGGAGTCTGTGACAGGAAGGAGACTAAAGCAGGAATAAGTCAGTGGCAGGAAGGAGTCCACAGCAGGAAGGAGTCTGGTGATTAGTGAGCGATTCATGGCTGGAAACTGGATTTCTGATTTTCGAATTTCTTTGGGTTCTTGCTGCATTTTTTCTGAATACCAAAAAATAAAACTTTGTGGGTTGTGAGTGTTTTCATTCATTTTCCACCCCAAATCAAAGAGGTCTGCTGGTGCCTATTTCCAGCTCATTTTGGGAAAGAGTTAGGGGTACACCTTGGACAGGTCGCCAGTCCGTTACAGGGCAACACACACACACATTCACAGCTAAGGGGAATTTAGATTATTCATTTAACCAGATGCATGTTTTTTGGGATTGTGGGGGAAACTGGAGTACCCGGAGAAAACCCTAAGAGGAAGGTCACCGATGAGCCTTGAACCAGCAACCTTCTAACTGGAAGCCCATAGTACTACTCATTGAGCCACCTTGCCACCCAGTTGTTACTTCCTAGAGTAGGTCTGTGGTTCTAATTAAAGCTAGGATATAGTTTGTGTTTTCGTGATTGACCCGAAACATCATGGACCGTTTACAAAATGGGGTCTAGAAGTGTGGTTGTTGCACATATGTGACTGTTCAGTACCTATTTTACATATGTGACCTACTTTACCAAGGAGGCAAGCGTGCACAGCCCTATATGCTAACCTTTCACCCAGTGTGGGCTAGAGTAGGTAGACCCCGAGACCCTTAGTCATTATATGGAAGCACAGGTGGAATCTGGAAAGCTTGTCTGTAGCATTTCTCAATCTAGTCTTGTTAACAGCTTACCCACACACCTTCTGTAGCTGTTGTCCTTCACATTGCTCTGATTGATCCTCAGCGCTCTGGAGTTGACTGGGTCTCCTGAATAATTGGATGAATGATATGATTCATTAGGTTAATCAATTGAGCAATCGTTCTGTAAATCACTGGGGCTCATGATTCATTGCCATCGATTGCTTGACAAACACAAGCTTTGAAAGATAAAAGAAATAAAAGACACCTTTCTACACCTCTCTCATGCGGCTTAATGAAACTATATATATAATTACAACATTCATGTGAAAGGTTGTTTTTCAAGGTTAAGAGAAACATGGTGAAATAATTCAAAAATAATTATTCCCAATTATTTGGGAATAAACTATAAAAACAGCTGATTTTGTACACCAATTATCCCTTTGATGCAGTGGGTGTATTGGTCCTGCCCACTTGGCCGAGACACCCACAAGGGGTAATGTTTCCATCACCAGTAGAATTGTGGCCCGAAAAGTTGGATTCGCCTGACTATCGCATTAGGATTTTAGTCCTTGATGGTGTAGGGCAGGCTCGACCAAAATTGGTCCTGGAGGGCAGATGCACAAGCTGTTTCAATACAAGAACCAGTCTAGCTTCACACAAGCTGAGAGGGGCATAACTAGTGGGGTCAAGTATGAAACATAAAGATTGTAGCTAAGTTGTGCGGAGCTACTGCCCTCCAACTTCGAACAATCCTGGCATAGGGTTTCAACAATGTTTCCTCCGATAAAATAAATGTGTAATGATGAAATAAAGCTTGTGTATATTGCATTGGCCATTTCTTTTTTAGTGTGTAAAATTAAGTAAATACTCCCTTTTCTTCTCTCTACCTATTAATAAGTTAGGGTTAGGAAAGTCTACTAGTCCCCCAGATGTTATTCCATCCATAAGGACACAACTTTTAACATGAAGTTAAGTGACAGCATTTGTATTTTTTGCCATCTCTGCCTTAAGAGATGGAAAAAGTGAATTTTGACCCAACCACTTAGCCTTTTGAACTAAGGCAATAGCTTTGAGTCAGTGTAGCCTAGGCCAGTGCAGTTAGGGCATCTTAGTGAAGTGGGAATCTGTCCAGAATTCAGTACAGTAAGCCACTAAACTGCACTCTGAGACCAGATCCCGTTTTAAAGGTTAATCTCCCCATTGTGATTCACTCATTGTCACTTTAGTGTTTCTATTCGACCAAGCATCTCTAGATTTCCCCTTTTTTCAGGTCTT
The DNA here is from genome assembly GCA_007224835.1 of Danionella cerebrum. Taxonomy (NCBI): domain Eukaryota; kingdom Metazoa; phylum Chordata; class Actinopteri; order Cypriniformes; family Danionidae; genus Danionella; species Danionella cerebrum. The sequence goes on from SRMA01025742.1 coordinate 166,089, forward strand.
TAAGCCCTTGTGGTTATCTGAACTTGACTCAATGAATCTGAGAGAGAGAGAGAGAGAGAGAGGCTGAGAGGGAGGGGGGATAGAGAGAGGATAAGCCTCTTTCTCACAGAGCTTTCGAAAAAAGAGAAGTACAGCTTAGATGTCACTGAATTTGGGCTGTATTCACCTGTCTGGAAAGAGTCTGGATAGAATGTTAAAGATGTGAAAGTGGATCCACCTCAGCTAAATCAGATTTTAAGCCAGTCTATTTAGTTTTCATTGGGTGGGGTGGAAAGACTAAAACAAGCAAGGAGGAGCATGAGCCAGGATTAACATAGGTTTATTACAAGGGTTTATCAAAAACTAACCAGGTTCACCAGGAAATCCACATGAGAGGGGTACTCAGGAGTAAATCACAGAGTAAGACAGGGGAAAAACATGAGTATTTCCAGGAGACAAAGTAAACCATTTAACAAGGAGAGCTAGGAAACAAGGACTCAGACCCGCTGAATGGTTTTATTGAACAATATTTGGAAGGGATGGGAAGCCAATGGGAAGTGAGCAGGTGACCAAACTGAAAAACTGATGAACTCAATGAACACTACTAGACTAAGCTCATTGTTTTCCCAGGATCCTCGTTGGTTAATGATTGTTTGTTCCGTAGTTTTACCAGTTCTCTGTGTTGTTCATTTAGCCTTTATAGTATATATTCTATATTCTCCATGGACATTGACATCTGGGCGTTGGACTCCCTGGGTAATGGGCACTGTACTGTTTCCCTAGAGGTGTCAGCTTTTCCTGTGGTTTGGCTTCCCCAGCCGTTCCTGATCCTCCTGTGCCTACTACCTTCACTTCTGTGGGGGTCCCTGCTCCTCTGGTGATGCCGGTTCTGGATGCCCTGACTGAACCTTTCTGGGAGCACCTCCAGGGCAAAGAAACCACACACACCTTGTGATCAAACAGGTTCTGTGTGCATCGCACTGGACAGCCTCTGCGTCCAGCGGAATGGTCAGGCTGCGCCTGCCGTGGGCAACCTTCATGCTCCTCGTTGACCCAATGACCCTGGGGGCTTACTGTGAGTCGTTATCTAAGAGTCATTAACTCTGTGACACTTGTAGCTGTGCCATTCCGGAGATCAGCATGGCTAGAAGAACCTCCTCCCTCACCTCATCATTGCTAGGGATCAAGGGTGGGCCGGCTGAGTCTCTCGCTGCTTCTCACTGGGCCTATCTGGTTCTCCGTGTCATGGAAACTTGCCAGTGTGCAGCTTCACGTCGGCAATTCCATCTCTGAGCAGATCTTCACCGTGGTGGACTCTGGAGCAATATCCTGCCTTTTCAGAGGAGGAAAGTAGTGCTATGTTCTTGTTCCATTTGGTCACGTGTGCCTCCGGGTGTCGGTGTTGACCCTAATTCCTCTGTGTGTCTAAGCTGGCCATTTTCACATGTTTCCTATTGGTCATTGATGTTTACGGGCTTTCCTTTATGCTCACAAAATGCAGTGTGAGTTTGTCATGACAGTAGACTGAGTCAAAGATGACAGAATTTTTATTTAATTTCTGCCTCTTTAATCATGGTGTTGTATATCACAAAGTCCTGCTGAGCCAGACAGCCCGTGGAAGCTCAGTTGATGTCCTTAACACACTAGAACAGCGATTGATTCCAGCGCATCAAAACAGGTGTGGGTTTTTTTCAGCTCTATCTTGCTGACTATGCGTAATCCCTGGTCCAGATCGCCACCCAAGCATGGCAAAACTTGCGCTAACTGCTAGTGCTTACACCGCTTGACGTTCATCTGGTCAAAATATCACCCTGCCATGCTTCCTCCTGAGCTGCCATAGGAGCCTAGCGTTCAGCTGTTTGCTGAGACTAGAGACTGTGTGTGATTTTGTCGTTGAGGACAGATGGTAAATGATCGTTGTAGCATTACAAGTTTTTGCAGAGGCTGTGAAAAACACGACACCTTTGTCCATCTCTTCTTAAAAGCATGTAATGAAGTTAAAGTATGCAGGCAGTTGTGTGTTCTGGGCTTTTGGGGTCCAAGTAATCACAAATTACATGCTTATTTACGCAAGTATTGTTTGCGGATCCACTGGAAGTAATGGCTAATTTAATTAATTGAATATGTGGCTGCAGTAGAAACAAATCCAGATTTGTGGGCATGACTGTACAAAGGCCCAAATGCAAGTATGTAGTGCAGTTTCACTTTGCACTATTCCTTATTTAATTGTTTGTGTTGGTGAATTTAAAGTTACCATTTTTCTGGACCCAGTTTGAATACTTTGACCTTGTTCTCACGTCACAGGTGAGGCTTTTTGCAGACTTTAGATGGGTGTACATGAGCTAAAGGCACTGCTGGACATCTTGAGATTTTTTAAGGGTAATTGACTTGATGTGTGCATCTGATCCAATACGTTTCTTTGGCTGACCATTGCATCTACAATCCTTAGCGTAGCCCATTTCTTTGTGCTTCTTTAAAAGAGATGAAACAGCACATCTTGAAACATGTGTCTGTTCTGAAATCCTTGTCTGGGAGAGACCTTGTTGTTGCAGTGCACAGACCCTCTGCTGAACACTAGTTGATGTTCAGTGAACTACAATTCACTCCATGTTATTAAATTTGTTGGTAATACTTAACGCATAACTAAGAGATAGTTACTACAGAATTAACAAAGTAACTGTCTAGCAACTCTAGAAATTACCCTTAACTATCAGTAACTAATGAATATATACATTACTCCCAAGTAATTACCATTAATTATTCAGTAATGCCTGTCATCATTGAAAAACATAGTTGTCACTTTAGAATACTCTCTCTAAGTGGTAACTCTAGTAGTTCCATAAGAACATATTGTAACTCGATTGTTTCATAATGCCAGGAAGCCCGCACTCAAAGGACTAAATATCTGGTTCTCAGGGAACTACTGATTAGTTATGATATGTTCTCATGGAACTACTGAATAGTTACTGAAGTTACCACTTAGCTATCAGGGAACTACTTAGTACTTGGAAGAGTATTCTATAGTGACTCAGAATTTTAGAGATAACAGTAGTAACAGATTCATTAATTGTAGTTATTTAGGAGTTATGTATTTATTCATTAGTTACTGATGGTGAACTGTAACTTCCTAGAAGGTAACAATAGTTAATGCAGAGTTGGTAGATAGTTACTGGTTAGTTCTGTAGTAACTACCTTAGAGTATTCTAAAGTGTTAACAATTTGCCGCTTGACCCAATTTGGACCATCAAACTCAAACTCTCTACCTCTAGTTCAATGATTTATTTTTGTATATGCTAATAATTTTGGCTAGCTTCAAGGCCTAAATTGGTTTTCAGTCTTTTCCACAGGATATATAACACCAGAATCCAAATCAACATACAAAGTTCACCACTATAATGAAGATATCATACACCTTCATGTGCAAAGAGACTGAACTCTGAATTGGACCTGGCACTGTAGTTCATTAAACTTGTAAACAAACTACAAACATCACCAAGGACAGCAGCTTCCCAAAGTCCCACCGAGGTCTTGATGATTTGACAGAATCAAGGACAGTCGCCCAACAGCAATGTCAAATGCCGTTTGATTGGCACGGTGATATTTATGACACACGCCACAAATTCAAAGTCATCATGGGAACAAAGGCAGCCAAACACCTTTGTGTTAATGTATCAACATCATACCTGTCATTGCCTATGATATGTTTTAGCATAAAAGCATCGCTAACTTGATTGACTTGCATGAGGATGTTGTTTTTACTTAAAACAAAATCAGGGTTAACCGGTGATTATGAAAACACAGTTCTCAGATCTGTCACATTGCTGCGGAATAAATGAACAGTGATGGACTGGGAAAATGTTTTCTTGCTGTTCTTTTATGATGATTTTTATTGATCCATCTGCTGTGACAGTCAGTTCGGGCTTCTCAGAAAACAGAATTTCTCATAAAATAGATTGTTATTGTCCTAATATATCAAAGAAAACACGTACGGCAGATTGTGAATTAGTTTTGATGAAATGTGATCTATAAATAGCTTCATTTAGTGAAAAACATAAAGGAACCATCCATGCTGCACTGTGTGGTCGACAGAACTCTACATCTGTCAATTGTAAAACTGGTTGGAGATGTATATAAAGTAAATCCTATATTACTGGCACTGATTCTCATGCCAGATTCAACGATCTGAAACAGAGCTTTATTCCTGATCTCCGCGGGGAGCAAAGAGAATTTCTGGATCTCCTGTGTTTGGGTCAGTTGATCCTCATGAAATAATACTGAAGAAGGGCTGACCTTCTAACCACAATGAAAACTCAGGGTTGGCATTTTACCCGGTATAAATATGATGTATTCTGTTCCATCATTGTGTTGATTCAAAATAAACAGCTGGATTTAGATTTAACATACATCTTTTCTCACATTTGGAACACTGTTTATTTCACTTTATTATCCAGGTTGTTTATACAATCTCAGTCGTGTCATAATGTTATTCATCTATAATTGTTTATTTAAATACAGCCAATGGCTGTGGACACTTGAACTTTGAGGAGCAGATCTGCACTGGACTGAGATATTGATGGGATCAAACATAAGCAATGAATTATTTGCAAACCAATCCTTTAGAACAAATCTTCTTGGTCGTGAATCATTATTTTAAGCAAATTGATTGCGCAATATTATACTATTTTCTTCATCTTTGATAATCTCCTTGATCAGTTTTTTACTTTAATTGAAAAAAAAGGGTTTAATGATCAAACTGAACGTGAATAGATACAACACACTTTTGTGCATGTACACTGAACCAAATGCCTTTTATCGAACAATTCAACATGAATTTGAGCGCATATTTGTATTGAAGTGTTCGGAAATACTCCCTGCAGTGAAATATACTAAGCTTTTCAAATAGATTGTATTGTACTGTACTTAGTACAGTGGTACCCCAAGATACGAATTTAATCCGTTACAGGGTAGCATTCGTATCTCGAAGCAAGTTTTACATGTAAAACGCCTAATAACACAACAGTAAACGTGGACATAAAAAAAAATGTCCACGTTTCTTCACATACCGTTTCTTCAAACCTTAAATCTATACATTGTTAATGTAATAAATGGTAATAAAACAGTATAAAACACAAGCAAAATACGTAATATATACACAAATGTGAAACCTTACCTTGAGTGTGAAGCGATGTGTCGGAGGAGGTGGAACGGACAGCAGAAAATATTACAACACTACGTATGAAACTTTCTCGAGATATTTCACAAATTACTAACACCAACACAGTTTCAAGCACAAGCGCAAACAGAAGGAGAGACGCTTCTGAGAGGGTGTCACTGGGTTTGAGAAGGTGATACTCTTATTTTAGTAGGAGCTCTTTGGTTCTGCTCTCTGATTGGCCAATATTTACACATTCATGAATGAAACTATGCAAAATTCTTAGATGGCTGGTAAACCATTAAAACGGGAAAAATCCAAATATTTATACAGGATTAGAGATCCATAGTATTCTGGTCACTTGCAAAATATTGTATTGATAAATGCACAGAATAAAGTCAGGAGTGTTTTCTGATCGATCTCTGGATAAATTGCCATTCAGTTTTTATAATGCTATTTACAAAATATACAACATTAGTCACTAATGTTACTTCTAAGTCAAGTCAAGCAACGACAGAGAAGACTTCGATTTGAGCCTCTTATAAAAAGCTTCTGCATATCAGAAGTAGATGATTGCTGCTCATATGTAGAGCAAAACCTGTACTGAACATCTTTTTCCAAGAATCCTTATAGCCATCCTTAGAAGCAGATTTGCGTGTTGTCCATGTGGAATTGCGGCCTTTCAGTGAAAAGGTTGCTGGTTTGATCTGGGCACCCAGGGAACTTCCTGAGAGGAGTTCACATGTTCTCACTGAGCTTGTATGGGTTTCCTCCGGTTTCCCTCGCAAGACAAAGAAACATGCATCAGGTTCATTTAAATTCCCCTTAGATGTGAATGTTTGAGTTTCCACATGATGGACTGGAGATCTGTTCAGGGTGTAGAACCCTGTGACACAGTAGAGGAAGAGGATAAAGAACATAAATGAATGAATACATTCACAGATGTATGAATAGTTCATTTAATTAAAGCAAAGAGAGAAGATACGGCTTTAAAATCAGCAAAAAATCATCATAGCACGGTGACCCATTCCAGATCAAACCAAACGGTAAGCTGTGCCACCGATCTCTTACTCTAGTCCTGTCTTCCCCTTTAATTGTGCCACTTGAGAAATTTACATGCCTGTGACTATGGCATGAATCTCATGCTTATTGCGGTATCATTAGCAGGCACATTTAAGCAACATCTGTGTGCTATAGAGGTAATTGAAGTAGCACGGCGTCAGCTGTAAATCCACGGGAAGATGGCAGATCCAGCTCGGCACTGCTGAGCTAGCCGCTAACAGTCAGCCTGTTCCTGCAATCTGCCACGTACCAGCATGGCACACACACACACACACATGCACACACACTTGCAGAGTCTTGTGTAGAGGCCCAAACACAGAGACACGGGGGTCAGTGATCTAATAGACATCCTGTTGCAGCAATACATCATTCTTACATTTTTATAAAAACTACCATTTCAATAACTTTCTTTAAAGCTTTCATTAAGAATTTCATTGTGTCGTTTAAATAGGAAAAAAATAAAAAAAGTGCAAAAAAGATTTGTCAGATTAAAAGCAAGGGCTCTGTCTTATTAAAGTTCTGAATCAGACCTTTTGCTACATTGATTTTAAATACTGTGTTCTGATTGGCTGGCGGGTGTTGATTAAATTCCAGTAATCACACAGTTTGCTCCGGTTTGGTTTATTCACTTAAGATATCAATTCACCATTATTGGTAACCCTAGTAACTAATAACATGGTATTAATCATAGCAACTAAAATCTTAACCTTATCATAGTTACTATAGAAACGTGGTCATTGGAGTCCTGTATTTGGAGGCGTCTCAAATTTAGTAAAGGCTTCACACATCTCTGGAGTCTACAGAGAGCTGAACATTACCACCATGTGTTGCTGAGAATGAAAGAAACTCTTCTGCCGGTGCACTGAGTCACGGTATCCCCGCAGCTCATAGAAAGGGACCATGAATTACAACGGCACCAGAAAAAGATTGTTAGATTCTTATCTAGTAGAAGTTTTGTTTAAGTTACTAGGTGGTCAGAAAAGGATCCCAGAGCACCCCTACAGCACATAAAAAACACACAAACTCCATTACTCACTGGCCTCAAATGTGGGTCCTGACCGAGAACTGCTCTCTATGACAAAATCTGATCAAAATGTGGCATCCCTGAACAACTTGTTCACAAAGAGAGTGAAAGAGATTGCTGTTGTGGATTACTTTGTTCAGTTTGAGGCTAAAACCACAGGTTTTTCATGTCTACATTGGCCAATCGAAGTGTAGTTAGGCCAAATGACAAGCAGGTAACTTCCAGTTTTGAGCCACATCTCACTCAATTATGTTTGTTATGGTATCTTAGCTATTCTAAGACTCCTTTAGCACCATGCTGAATTAAATGCAATAATCATATCATTTTAAATAAATAGGAAGAGTTAGACTTACATGTGAAACATGCCTCATAGAGCTGTTTATTTCTGAAAACCAGTAAAAAGTTGCAAAAAAGCCAACACAATAAAAACATTAGAATCCACACGGCGGGTGTTAACAGCACTTCTGATGAAGGATATTTCCTCATCACATTGTAAACGTGATAAATTACCGCAATATTACCCCCGAATCACGGCGTGACGTCACCTTCCTGGGACTTTTACTGCAGCAAAAACTTTTGGCTCGGACTCGCTCAATGGGTATCAGTATCTCTCTTAAACAACACATAACATCCATTTTGCCATCTGTGAGGGGCATCGGGCCACACAAAAAAAGCCACACAGGGCTGAAGAAAGTGTGTGGAAAGTGAGCTCCCTTCATGTGTGAGGCGTGTGAAGTGCCTCTGTGTTATTGTGGACAGGAAGTCAATACTGTAAATAGTTTCTGTAGTAACTAGTTTGGGATTTTATATTATTATAATATTTACAATTAATAAATATAGTTGAGATTTTATCAATTTTTTTGTTATAAATATCACATTGTGTGTTTTTTTTATAAAGTTTGTATCTTAACAAAAGTTTTAAGGTGCACACACTCATGACAAATGATACATTTTTTGTGTTTTATTTACACAAACTGTTTCATTTTATGATTAGGTCCTGGCAATCTGTGCTGGTTTAATCTGATTTAACAGGTGGAGAGCAGTCCTTTCTCACAGGTAGAGAGGACCCTGGTTTAAAGAGGATTTCTTCACCAGAAGCTCATCTTTTTCTCTGCCAAGACATGGGTTTGGAGCACAGTGGGTCCGAACATCAGGGAGTCACCAATGAGTGCGCCAGCGATGAGGATTTTCATAATGGTGATGATTCTCAGGAACGCTGAACTAGTTCATCACTGCACGATGATTATTGTTGAGTACTGCTAGGTTGCACGGATACTTTCACACGGATTGAAATATTATTTGATTCATTAATTATATGTTTTTAAGGTATGAAAAAAGAAACAATCAGGGTTGTAAAAAAAAAATAAAAAAGACTGGGCGAAAAAAAAATCAATGGTAGAAGAAAAAAATATGGGTGAAAAAATTTAGATTTTATGTGCTGTGCAGATATAAAATTGTGTTGATTTTAAGTGTAACTACAAATATAAGTATAAAATAGTGTAATTGCCAAAAGCAATTATTTGAATAATTCATGAGTGTACAGCATTGTACAAACTTTAGATTGTTATATTTTAGTTGCGTTAGACTGTAAATTAAGTAGGATGATTCATGTTTTATTGTAAAAAGAAATATAATATAATTAACTGTTTTGATAATGCCCTGCGAAGGACTGGCGACCTGTCCAGGGTGTCCCCCCGCCTCTCGCATAATGGGCACTGGAGATAGACCCACGTGACCCCAAAAAGGAAAATGAAAATTAATTAATGTTTTGCTAAAAATAATAAAAACGGGTTTCACAGACAAAAATAGGAATAGCATTTAATACTATTTCGCCCTGATTTTTATTTTTTTTTTGCCTAGCCTCATTTATTTCCCACCCTGATTGTTTTTTTTTCCTACCATCGTTTTAGGCTCTCCATAGTTTTTTTTACACAAACCTGAATAGGACAAAAAAAGAAAATAAAGTGCAAAATAACTAGTTTAAAAAGTTTTTAATTTATAAATATTTCAAATGATCCTCCTTTTAGTTTTAGCCATTTTGAGATGATCTAATGCAAAAGAAGAAAGTGTTGATGAAAACCGGGCACTGATAGGGATATTGAAACGAGAAGATTGTGGCGATTGAGTGAGTGGAGCGGGTTTGTGTGCAAAAGAAAAGAGTTTAGGAGACACGGAAGCAAACACACAGTTTTTCAATGTTTAAATAACATTTATTGCATGTCACAATATCTCACCATAACTGCTTAAAGTATGTTTCTCACGACTCTCTAGAGCACTGAAAATGTTGCTTCATTTTATATTGAGTTATATTTTCATTTGCACCAATTGTTCAATGGATGTCATTAACAAATAGAAGTAAAATTGCTGCCAACTTGCATAGAACTGGTTACTGAGGACTAAAATGAAAAGCAATACAATGAACGTCTAATGTTTGTGTTTGATATTTTGAGTATTTTGATATTACATAATTCCCTTGTGTTTATCAATTTGTAATCAGAAATAAATACAACGTCCACAAAATTATGCTAATGCGAGCAGTTAGAACCATCAGGTGTTTAGCTAGTAAACCATTTTAGAGAAATAACCATTTGTATGATCTGTTCTCATTTTATTGAAAATATTTGTAGTTTAAAAGTGGCAGCGTACTAAAAATTGCCATAATCGAGCGTTTTGAATAACAGCGTTGTTTAAAGTACTTTGGTATCTGTATTTTTACTCAAGTAAACAAATTAAAGCACAGTCGTTTTTGCCTCAATCTTTAGTTTGAAAAGTATTTTTGTATTTTAAAAAGTACATAAGTTAAAAGTTTATAATACACTGCTGAAAATATCTGTAAATTTAACAGCAAAAAAGCATGCTATAGAAAAAGATATTATTTCACAAAACATGGTATAAGTTTCAGAATATACAATGAAAACATGTAGTACGTTTTACAGAGTTAAACATTTACATTTACATTTATGTATTCAGCAGACGCTTTTCAAGCAGTTTGGTACAAAGTAGATTGATCAGTAGACATACACATAGAACACATTCAAGCTAGTACAGAAAGGGAATTCAAATCAGTGCTTCAGAGGGTTTTTATTATTATTATTTTTTTTTAGTTAGTAAGTAAGTAGGTTAAGTTAGTAAGTGCTCTCGCAAGAGTTTTTAGCTGCTTTTTGAAGGTGTAAAGAGATTCAGCTTTCCGTAATGGGACGGCAATGGAATTCCACCAGCCAGGAACTATGAAGGAGAAGGTCCTGGTGAGAGATTTTTTGCCGCTCTGAGATGGGACCACGAGACGCTGGTCATTTTCTGAACGGAGGCATCTGGAGGGGACGTAGAGCTGGAGGAGTTCGTGGAGGTATGAAGGAGCGGAGCCTATGACTGTACTGTATGCCAGCGTCAATTATTTGAACTTGATTCGAGCTTCAATGGGAAGCCAGTGAAGAGAGATGAGGAGAGGGGTGACGTGTGCTCTTCTTGGTTCCTTGAAGATCAGTCGAGCTGCCGAGTTCTGGATCATCTGAAAGGGTCTGACCGCACATGCAGGAAGTCCAGCGAGAAGAGCATTGCAGTAGTCGAGTCTTGATATGACCATTGCTTGGACCAGAAGTTGGGTTGAATGTTCTGTAAGGAGATGTCTGATCTTTCTGATGTTGAACAGGGCGAATCTGCAAGATCGAGCAGTTTTAGCAATGTGTTCCTTGAATGTCAGTTCCTCATCGAAGATCACTCCAAGGCTATGGACAGAGGTGGATGGAGAGATAGTTGACGACCCTAGTTGTATGGTGAAGTCATGCTGGACAGTGGAGTTTGCAGGGATGACCATCAGTGCAGTCTTTGCCATGTTGAGCTGGAGGTGATGGTCCTTCATCCATGTAGAAATGTCATTCAGGCAGTCAGTTATTCGGCTTGTAATAGTAGTATCATCAGGATGGTATGACAGGTGGAGTTGAGTGTCGTCAGCATAACAGTGGTAGGAGAAGCCGTGTCGGTTGATGATGGGACCCAGGGAGGTGATGTAGGTAGAGAAGAGTAGGGGTCCAAGAACTGAGCCCTGTGGAACTCCTGTGAGCAGCTGCTGTGGCTTGGACACCTTGTCCCTCCAGCCGACTCTGAAGGATCTGGAAGAGAGGTAAGACTTGAGGTTAAACCTTATGTTTAACAGTTAATATTTGATTAAAATACAGTTTTTTGTTGTGATATTAACAAATTACTGTATTATGTCTAAAAGACATGATTTTTAATGTTCTAAAATGTGTTTTTGTGAGAAACCTTTGAGATATAAACCGTAAAAAACATGGGAAATGTTAGGTACAATCGCGTAAAACTATTAACTAAAGTGTATTTGATGGTAAAGTTTTGGCAAGCACAGATTTAATATGAAATGTACAGCTATAAGTAATAAACGTATGTATAAACTTTTAAAGCTAAATGTACAAACTTTTTATAGTAAAAATATTTAGAAATTAAAAAAAAAATCAGTAAAATTTAAATTACAATCCTGTAAAACTGATTATGGTAGTACCGTATATTTAACGGTATAGTTCTGGCAACCACAGCTCTGGGTTTTTAATCGTAAAGATTACGTTTCATTTTTGACAGTCTACTATCAACAATTGTTTTCACAAAATCTCAGTGCCATCTAGGGGTGAAAAGAAGGGATAGCCCTTGAAAGTACAACACCTGTGATGTGTTTTTTTTTTTTTTACATTGTTTTAACCTTGTCTTTGCTTTTTGGGGAGATTTACAAATTTTTATTTTGTCTCAACACTTTTGATTTTTGAGACTTTGCCATAAAAAACCTCAAAAACGTGTAAATAATAAATTAATTTGTTGTGGAGATATTGTGAAATGTAATGAACAAATATTTGTAAAAAAAAAAAAAAAGGTGGGGTTGTTCAAATATACCAAAAAAAGATAGTTGTTTAAATTGTTTTAAAGATAATTTAATAGAGCAAGCACTCAAAAAGGCTAAGGATTTCTATCGATAAAAAAAGCATTTTTTTTGCATTTTATTTTATTTATATTTGAGCTTTATGCAAAGATTTTTATGCAATTTTGAGATTTTTGTGTCAGTGGAGTAATTCTTTCTTCATTTCTGGTCTTCATTAAGAAATTGGTTTTTTGTTGCTTGTTAAAGGTAAAATAAATATAACCCCTCCCCCCACCCCCCTTTCTTAGTCAACTTGCACCACCCACAATTAGCAAAAGCTGGTTTCATACAGCGGGGGAGGCGGGGAAGTCCACTACTCTCTGGGTGGCATGGATCTTTCAGCTATTGAAAATCAATGGTCACATGACGGGCGAGAGGTCAGAGGTCAGGTAAATGAAGCACTTTAAGCTCTGGGTCTGCAGTAGCCTGATGTCTAACAGCTTCTTTCACACTGGCTCTCTGATGAAACCCAATCCGGCCGCATCTGGACTCTCATGGACACACGCTTTCACAGGACGCTTCAGGTTTCACAAATGCATCATGCGCATTTTCTTGAGATATCTAACTTAATTGGGCGAGGCTCTCTGAATCGCTCTTTATACTGAATGCTGTAAGTTGTTGCTAATTTAATAATTGAGTGAACAAGTGGAAAATCAGGATAAATATGAAACTTAGTATAATATTATGGAAAGATAAAAAAATGGACTGTCAATAAAAAGGTTTAAAGCGACCAAAAAGAAAATGTGTTGTAGATGCTTGAAACCAGTTTGAGAAGAAACCCAGCACCCCTCAGAACTCCTCCAGACTAAACAGAGCCTCGTCTGGATGTGCCAACAGCAGGTAATTGGTGTCTGGCTGATAGCACCCGCAAACATGTCACTTATTGAAGCATGTGAATTTACAGGGCCGTGTTTAATAATCACCGACAGCCGCTTTCTTCATTGGTGATAGTGAGTGATAACCAGCCCCAGGCCTCGAGAGAGCTCTAGAGCCAAAAGTCGAAGCTCTCCGGAGGGTAAGCAAACTCTCTAACAAACAATAAAAGTCTGTTTGTGAGGAAAACTGAAAATGCACATTTGGTGTGCGGTATACCCCTGGGGCACAAATGTTTATGATTAACAGGGATAAAAAATAGGAATATATTAATAGTGTCATTTTAGCCAAAATCAAAGTGTTATATACATTATTTGAAGATATTTAAATTAAAATTTCACAACTCCTGAACAGAAGAAAAAATAACTTCTTGTTAGAACTTTATTTTGTGAAGTATAATATATTTAGCAAATAGTTTAACATGTTTATTTTTCACTTGTTATTCATGAACAAATAGTTTTTTTTTTTGCATTAAATAATAATTATGATAATAATGAAAATAAAATGCAGGTTAAAATGTGCTCATATAAAATTTATTGTAAACAATTTTATATTTAATGATGATAGAATATAAGAACATACCACTAAAGACTGGGTGGATGGAAGAATGAATGGATGGATTAATGGAAAGAGGGAGGGATGGATGGATGAAAGGATTGTATGTATGGATAGATAAATGAATGAGGTGACTGGTATGTGGAAGGAAGGAGTAAAGGATGGATGGACTTAAGGGGCGCAGGATGAATGGAATGATGGAAGAAGTATGGATGGATTCATAGATGGATGGGTGGAAAAAAGGATTCATGGATGGATGGAAGGATTTTCTGTATGGATAGATAGATGGAAGAGTGGATGGATGGATTTAAAGATGGGTGTATGGAAGAAGGGATTCTTAGATGGATGGATGGATGGATAGATAGAAGAGGGAATCGGAAGATGGATGAATTGAAGTAGGGATGGATGGAAAAAGGGATTGATGTGTGTATAGTTGGATGGAACAGAGTGATGAATAAATGGATGGGTAGAATATAGGGGGTGTAACGGTACGCTAAAATCGTATTCGGTTCGGTACAGTGTCTTGGAGAGCTCGGTTCGGTTCATTTTCAGTACAAAACAATAAGAACTTACATAATCTTTATTTTGAAAAGCTGCCAATACACAATAGAATTCTTGCATAAAATAAATAAAAGTGACACATTTGGGTGATATTTTAAATAAATTGCACTCTTTTAAATAAAAAATGAAATTCTGCAACTAGTAAACTTTTTAGACCTGAAAACTTTTAACACTAGCAACAGCTTCAGCTTGTATATCAACAGAACTAACTTTTTAAGTTGTAAGTTTTTGGCTAAAAAGATTATCCACATTTTCTGAAGAGAGCACAGATCTGGTTGCAGTGACAATATCTCCAGCAGTAGAAAATGTTAGATGTGTTGCCTGCCCGATCTCCGTGGAACAATGTCGGCATACAACTTTAAATTTATCCACTCGTCTATCCCCGTTATGTATTTTAACAGAGAAGCCAAAGTGTTCTCAAACAGGAGACCGTAGTGAGGTGGGAGGGTCTTCAAGCTCTGGCTTCTCTTTCGCTGTTGCCATTACTCGTGCAGCGCTACTGTGCGTCACTCAATAGCGTCCGTGCGGAAACTCGCCTAGGAACAATGTTCCGCTGCGCTTAATATCACGCTAATATTAAATTTATATTATTTAATTAAAAAAATATACCGAAACGGTACGCAAGTGTACCGAACCGAAATTTATATTATTTATTTTTAAAAATATACAGAAACGGTTCAATACATCCCTGTGAACCGTTACACCCCTAGTAGAATGGATATTTAAATGGAAGAGGGGATTGATGTAAGATGGATGGATTTAAAGATGGATAGATGGAAAAAGGGATGTATGGATGGATAAATTGAGGGAGGGATGGATGGATGAACGAATTATTGGGTTGGATGGATAGATGGCAGAAAGGATGAATGCTCCTATCTGCTGTTAACATATCTTTGCCCCACATCCATCACCTTCTTAAACACATTGGATTGTGGGGTTTCATTCAGAGTCTGTTTTTGTTCTACAATGAATTTACTTGAACCTTTTCTATAAAGTTAGCATTTACACTTAATACCTCTTACCCTTTAAACCTCTACATTAAATGTGTCGTTGATAACTTAACAACACACTTTAAATTCTCATATTTATTTTAAATACAGCTAATATATACCATGCTCAAAATCAATGTTTTTTTTTAATCAATATTCTTTAGAAATAGTATCTAAACTGCGACAATACAAATGCTTCTCATGTTACATTGTTTGCTAAAATCAAACATTTATTCGGTTCTTTTCCACTATTTAACATAGCAGCTCTATCACAACTACTTCTGTTTGTTTTAAAACATAAACCCAGCAACGTGTTAAACTCATTAAAGTGATGGATGAATAAATTAGTAAATGAATGTCAAAGAGAAAAGAAACTGTGTCAAAAGACGAGGTTTACGTCAGAATGGAAGATTCCGGAGCAGAGATGTATTTGGATTTGAGCAAAGCCTGGTGAAATCACATACATTTGGAATAATGCTGAATCTCCTGGGCAGCTTATCGGGTGCTGAGTACATGTATTAGGGCTTTAGCAATTTTACTTTATTAGAGCTTAGCTTGGCTAATATCACTGCTCAATACAGATTTATAAGGCTTGAGTGGTCAACAGTGCTTCTTGAGCTCAGTAGGGATGCTCTTTAAAATTAATATTATAGATCAACCAAATTACACCCGAGCAGAGCGGCCCACTGCGGCTCGACTGTATTAATACTCCCCTCTTTGCTCGGAATGAAACTTTTGTCTGCTTCGTACGGCGAGCAGTAGAAGACAAGTTAAAAGTGATAAGTTTAAGACAGCTCCTCTGCGCAGTGCACAAGTGTGTCACTGATAAGAAACACAAAGAATGTGGTGCAACCCAATTCTCTGCTGGCGCTAATTGAACTGCACATCATGCTCGTGCTTTCAAACAAGTTTGAGAGCGGTAAACTCGTAGAAAGCTGCCATATTGTTGTGAAATCTAGGCCACAGCATGTTCATGCTGCCGTGTTGACTGTATGTATGCCACTGAGAACACACACCAAAAAGATCTCTCTGTATCCGCGCCAGGGCGCATTCTGCCTTTCTACCCACAATGCAAAGCTGACACTAAATATAAACAGGGAGACACTGCAGGAAGGGTCCCAGAGACAAGCACGGCTGTGTTTGACCCAAAAGCTACATGTCATTCAGTTTTCAGAGGATGGAGACCTGGAGCAAACGCTACTCTGTGAGCTACAGGAGAGCTGGTCATCTGACCATCAAACGATGGACTTGCAATTCAATACAACGATGTCCTGTGCCAGGGACAAAACTGTAGACTCGCAAAGAAGTAGAAACCTGTGGATTTCTCTCTTTGTACTTTTACATCAGTCAATATAAAAAAATAAAGGTATTTAGAAGGATTTAAGTGAAAAATAATCGTCCAAAAAAAAAATATATAATATATAAACATAATATATATATATAATATAAAATTTACATACACATATATAAAAATCATTAGATACATTTTAGTTAGTTATAGCAGAAATTAAACACTTTCAATTATTGTAGATATTAAACAAATGGTAATTAATATAATAATAAAATAAAACGTACCAAATTTCAACAGAAATGTAATGTAAATGTAAACAGAAAAATAATGAAATTTAAATAACAATTACTTTAAAATGTAAACTAATAACAAAAACAAATAAACAAAACAACTAATTTAAAACAGAAAAAGTAAAATATGAAAAATAACAAAATATAGGTTTAAAAAAAAAACTAAAGCAACATATAAATAATAAACTAAATAACAAGTCCTTTAATAAATAATAAAAAAAATATTAAGAAAATTAATAATAAAAAATGGATTAAAATAATAAACAATTCATTTAAAGTGTAATCTAAACCCTTAAATACGTTTTGTGGAATAAACACAGTATATTATGTGAGAAAGGAAACTAAATCACGTCAATAAGAATAGTTAAATAATAATAAAAAAATCAACCGAAAGACAAATTTTATTTCACAGTGCACAATATTAAATTGAACTAAATGAAAGAAGGGGAAGAAATGAGAGAAAAAATGAGAAGAGAGCTGGTTGAAGATGCTACTTTCCCATGATGTTTGAATTCTGTGCTGCAGTGTCTGGAGCGACGCTCGGTACGGAGGGTTGTTGTTTGTGTGCAGATACTCAAACCCACTTTTGACTGTTGTCTCTCCCAAACGAGCAACGGGAGATCGTTTTTAATTGTCACGCATCATAAAATTATTCAAGCCTCTTCAAAACAGTAATCGTTCTGACACCTTTTCAAGACACAACAACCGACTGAGCAAATGGTTTTGTGGATGTAAGTACACCGGCTAATTTCTGATTTTGTTCATTTGGAATGCATGCACTCTCTCCGTGTTGTATTCCCCTCACTGTTTTCCAGCAGAAATAATTAGCCTCCTGAGAAATAAAGGTGTGTTTGCTTCACGCCGGCTGATTCTCCATCCTGGCGATAACTCACTCACACCTGACCACACTGTCTGTCTGTCTGTCTTTTCGGGTGTGTGCACGGCATGTGTGTTTGTGCGAGAATTTGATGTTGCTGAGGAATAAGAGCGCCACTGAAATCTTTTTAAAGCATATCTGTCAGCATCCAGGCATCATCAATCAAACCCGCTGTCAAAGCAACACGTTCCTCTCAGTTTTCAGAGAGCCAGCGATCCAGGCCTCCCCCTTTGCTCCTCAAGCCCATGGTGAAGCTCTCCGTCTGGGGTGAGTCTGTGCTGATAGAGCCCAGACTCTCTGGCTGTCTGGAACTGGTGCCAACCCGAACCCCTCCTGCACAAAGTGGGCCCCCGAATACACATCCACATAAACCAGCTGCCCAAAGCCTGGGGGCTGCTTTTCATCACACTCTCCCTAACATTTACTTTCTAAATAAATGCTTTTCTAGGGAACCCAACTATGAAGCAACAACAACCCAAGACTCAAACCAGCTTTTCAACAAGACAAAGTGCTAGACAAATAAACTTGTAATTTCAGTGACACCAGTGTCAACTTTTGCGGTCATAATTCAGACGGGTTTGTACACATGTTAAAGAATTGTCATAGAAAGAGCCATTTGTGGTGAATTGTGGTCATTTTTCTGTTGTTAAGTGAGGAACATGGAAATGGTAATATAGTGATAAATTCAAATGGAACAATTATTTTAGAAAGTGCTTTGACACTTTAAATAAATGCTTTTTTTTTGCAAATTTGACTACACTAATTATTAGTCGTTATTACATAGACCACTATGAAAAACTCATGTGTATGACATCATTGCTGAGATACGCGGCAGGAAGTATTTTTTTTTTACTGTGAGAAATCCTAGGAGAAAATGAAAATAGTTATGCTCACTTATGCTCTGTGGCATTTCAAGGTTTTCAGCCTGTAATATTCCTAGTTTAATTCAAAAAGCTTCCCTTATGCATTACCCTCACAGTCCTAAATATCCAAATGTGTCTCATTTCAAATGTTTTCAAAAATGTAATTTCAGTAGTGTGTCACACTACACCTGCCCAGCGCAGAATTACACTGCATGCAATTATGCCCACAAAACAGCATTGTTAACAACAAAATAACTTGTTAAAATTATAACAGGATGCTCTCTAATTTACTTTAAAGAAATAGTGACGTCCTAAAAATATACTTTTGTTACATATTGAGCTCATGGACCTGTCCTCGCCAATGTGGTGTCTCAAGACCCATCATGTGACACAATATCACAGGTCAAAGTTCCTCCCAGCTGAACTTTCCGTCTTTTTGTTTCTCTATATGCGACCCCACTCAAGTCAAAGAACATTCTTCCATAGTGTGACTGACCCATTAGAGCTGGCAACTCCATTCAAGACTCAAATGACAATTACCTGCCAACATTCACCTCATTACCCAGTCACAGTCACCAAGGTTCCCTATAAAAACTACAACTCCCAACAGTCATATATCCGTCCCTAGCTGGTTTTCTTCCCCATTTGTCTCCATCTTTGAGAGTTACTAAATCCCTGCTACATATCAGTGCTGCACTTCTTCCCCAGATCCAGAAGGCTCACGCAAGTGTGTATCTGTCATCAGCTTTATCACCGAGTTGAGCTCACCGGTTAGCACCCTAGCCAGTTTGCTCCCTGGCTCATGCCTGGTGGTGCATGCACACCTTTGTAAACTCACCTACAGCGTTTAACACGACCCTGAACTCTTTCCTTCCGTCTCTGGGCTATAAAATGAAGAACTGAACTCCAGATTGTGCTCTTCCTAGAAATGATCCCACAGAAAAAAGTAAGATTGCGTTTTTGATTTCAAAACTCACTGGATTTGAATATCATGGCCTACACCATTTGTGGGATAAATTAGATGCGCATAAGAAGAAGACTCACCAGCCAACTACATCATCACTTTCGGACATTAAAAGCATCCTCTGGTTGGGCTGAACAGTCCCTAATAGCTGTGTTCCAACGAGGTTTACAGAGTATTCTAAATAATACTATTCTAGATAATACTCTGGGTCTGGAACTAAGTCTGCAAATAAACTCTACGGAAAAAAGCATCACAGCTTTTTCGACCGAGACCAAGGCTACAGGGAAGGATCTGCTGAGGAAGAGAGGCCAGGGGTTCCAAAGGAGGACATTCTACATCCCAGATTCCTAGATGACTTCTACAAGGCCCACCCAAATAAACCCACCCCAAGACCCAGAGGAAGGCAAAGGAAAATACAGAACCCAGGTCCTGTTTTTTGTATGTTCTCAATGAAAGGTTTTCCTGTTTTATTATGTCAGAAAATACTGAAAAAAATTTCTAACCTCATTTATTTAAATTCTAATTTAACTGAAAATATTTTAACTTACAATTTTCCCCTCTAGGAGAATGTTGCTGAATTTCACTTTTACTTTATCGTAAACCCCTAATTGTATCAATCACTTTGAACATAAAGAAACATCCTTTAAAACAGTCTTTGCCATATTCTTTTACCAAACTACAGACTCCAAATTTGAATAGTTCCTCAAAAACTTCCTTGAGAGAGTAAAACTAAACTTCTATTGTCACTTTTTACCACCATATTCCTTTTATATCATCATCATCTGAGAAACATTGTTGCAGGAACATGTACCGGCCAGGAGTTCATCTTAAACTGTCAATATCTCAGCTGCCAGATTGAACAATTCATTTGAACAAACACTGATTTATTTCTAAAGTAATAATGTTCCAACTTATTATTAACTAACAACCGTGTATTTTGTTGATTGTGGCCACAAGAGGCATTTTATGTTTTTTTTTATGTGACAATAGATATTTATCATTAAAAAAACTTCTGAAGGTGATTATTGGGACTGATAGCTACTGTAATATATCTGGTTGTGTCATGCATTTGGTTAGAATCCTGAGGTTTAAAGCTTTCAAGTGATGCCAAATATTACACAACTTTTAGGACCTTTCAGGATGAAGGAGATACGGTTTTAGGGTTTAAGAGCGATTGTTTGCCCATGTCTTGTATGGTGTTTCAGAAAAACAAAGAGACTAGTTAACCTAACATGATAAAGAAAAAAAATGAATGATATCAATCGTTTTTTTTTTTTTTATTACAAATTATTAATTGTGATTAATTGTGCTCAAAAGACTGAAACCTTTTAGATGTGTAAATTTAAAAAGTAAATAGTTAATGTTTAATTTCATAATATCTCAACACACATTTTCTCGTGTAAACAACATATTCTTATAGTTTATTGATCACAAAAACAAGGATTATATACATAAAAGACTATTGTAGGGAAAACTTGAATAACATAAGACTTAACCAAAGGAGGAGGAATAAACTAAAGTAAATGAACGAATGACCAGGCTTTGTTCACAAACTCACTATAGTAACACGGAGGGCTTGAGAAAACAGTGAAAACAAATTTTGAATGCGGGGTTTGTCTTCACGCTTTTGATTGGCCGATATGACTTCAGCGTTTTAATAGACTTCTATTGGTTTGGTATAATTTTTTTCAGAGTTTTATGGGGAAGTTTTGCATTTCCTGTTTTTATTTAAACATTTTATTTTACACGCTATGAGAAAAAACAACAACAACAACTGGCATGAAATGGCATCAACATGTAATCCATTACAGACTTTTGAAAACTGATTTAACTGGACTTAATCTGATTATTTGCTTTATTGGTAATTTTTTTAATTTACTCAAAATTATTAAGAATATGTATGTTGTATATGTTGATAGAATAGTATATGTTGATTACATTTGCTGATAGACATTAAATTAAAGCATGTTGGATTAAATTGTCTTATAGAAGCATGCCACAGAAAATAAAAGTGCATCTTTGGTTAGCTACATTACAAAACAAGCTAAAGAAAACCAGAGCCACTTAGACTATCAAATGGAACAAAAGCTACACTTATTAACTATTAGAAATGCATCTATTGTCCACGAGAGAAGCAGAAAGAGCTCATTGTGGTACTACTGTAATGGGTTTCTGCATTGTGGTTGCTCAATCATAACTCAATGTCAAGCGTTTGATGGCGAGTGTGTCGGGATCTCAGGCATGCTGACGGGAGGGTAACCAGAGGCCAAAAATCTCAAATGTTAAACTTCAGCGGCGGGTGAATGGTTGCACTTTATTTTGCCCAGGAAACAAAAAATTGGAGCATAATGTGCTCATTGATCACTCACGTCTGTGTAAGTGAGTAGAGTAACCCAGAAATGTTTTCTTAATGTCCAATACGTTTAGCTGAACATGGATGTGTTGAGAGCACCAAGTGAAATCCAATCAGACTTCTTTCTGTTTCGAAAAGTGAGGGAAAGGGGAATTTAGAAGCAGGGAAGCAAGAAACAGCCAAGAGAAACGCAATGTTCTGGAAGATGCCAAATGGTGGTTTTCTTTGCAAGCTTGTTGGGATTATTCAGATTACAAGCACCATCCACAGGATAAGCTCTGCCTAGTTTTGGATAAAACAAAGCCTTAAATTATACGCTTTTAGCATTTAAACAAGTTGTTTTGCATAGCATTTAAAGTATTGTTTTACAGGAACCCCAACGAAACTGATGGTTTTCATTTTAAAGATTAGGACGGACAACAGTGTATGAGATTCAAAAAATCTGCCCCCACTCAGAGGTTAAAAATCTACACAATGACTTTAAAGAATGCATCTAGGTTTTTTTTTTTAACTCCGCTTTGAAATTGTTTTGTAAGTAAAATAATGAGGTTTACAATAGCTTGACGTTGTATATAAAGCAGATGTTCTGTAGATACCCTAATTCTAATGCAAACAATGTGCATCCACTATAGATAACATTCCATTCACTCGACTGAGAGATGACTTTCCTGCTCAAAGATTTCTTCACCTGTTAAAAAGCCCATGTCATACATTTGAAAGGAGAATAATTTGGTTTTTGAAGTGTCCAACAACAGGTTGGGGCATCCAAGGTCAAAAAACAATTATCTTTTAATACACGTACATTTTTAAAGGAAGTGCAGTAAATCGTTTTATGAATCGTTTTATGAATACAAAACTCCTTAATTTGAACCGTCTTCTCCAACAGAACATCTAACAACTATTAAACTACTGTTATTACAAAAAATAATGTAAAAAGTGCATGAAAGGACTCTTGAATGCAGTGCTTTTTCGTATTATACTAAATGTTATTGTCAGAATACATATATCCTCAGCTAAGTAGGTGTGTATATGGAAATTCCACATTTATTAGCTAACTATAGTGGCCTAACTATATTGGTTCATTCAAGATTTCCCTCCAGCCATCCCCATATGGACACTCATCCATCCATCCATCCATCCATTTACTTTACCTTACGCTTTTCCCTTTCCTTTTTTGTTACAGGAATCTGCTGGTGCTATTCAGGTGAAAGGTGGGACAACCTCCCACTTTCTCTCCTAATGCTTTACAAGAAGTGACAAACTGTAATTCCTCGACTGACCACTTGAGGCTTGAGACTTTAGGTCCTCAAGGTTTTTTGTTTCGCTATAGTTTTAACCTTTATGACAATTCTAAAGGGGATGGATTGTTTTTATTTTTTATTACTTATTAGTTTTAGTTGTATTGAACCTTAAAAGTATGGATAATTAAGGGTGTGACTTCTTGAGTAACAGCAATGATTGACACCGCACTGGAGCATGTTGTTGTAGCATTATCTAATCCAGCTTTAATCAGTTTTAGTTTTGTAGTTTTGTTGTTTTCAGGTGTATTTGTAAACCTTAAGCCACTCAGGCATCTTCGCAACACAAACACTCCATACGGGTCCGCCTCCTTTCCAAACCTTGTCCATTTTTGACGATTATCAAACAATTAAGTGAAAGATTTTTCCCAAATTACATTCTGCAATATAAAGTCAATGATATTAACCTGACGCATGTTTTTTGGCTTGTGGGGAAAGTACTAGAAGAAACCCATACATGCACACTCCTCGCAGGAAGCTACCAGCTGGCCTTGAGGCTGTGACAATCTCACTGAAAGGCCGTGGTGCTATCTAATGCCACCGTGCCACCCCATGGACACAGTATTTGTAAAAATCGTGTTTTCTAACAAAGAAGTGTGACCACAACATTACAGCTTTGGAAAACCTCTATTAAAAAAATAAAAATAAATAAACAATGAATTGCTGCATAGAAAGAGTGCAAAAGTACAAAGTGCCCTTCTAACAATTTGAACAGAAATAACCACACGATTAAGATGAAGAAAAAGTGAAGCCAGTGTTACCGTCGTTGGTGTGTTACGTCACTTAAACATTCCTTTTGTAACTGCCGATTGGACGAATGTAAGCGTGTGATCTCTAATAAAGAACGTAACCTGCAGCCCTGTGGCGCAAGTAACCAAAGATAGATTAAATCCTAGATCCCTAGATATCATGGTAGCCAAAACCCAGGATTTCTAAACTTAGCTGGCTAGCCACTTAATCCAGCAAGTGGTACAGGCCTCAGGTGTGGAATGGTAGGAAAAAAAAATCAAACCTTTTTTATTTAGCAGTTATTTATTTGATAACTCCATACAACTGCTAGTAATTGAACAATATATAAAATGAAGAATACAGAGAGTTCCTCTCTTCAGTCAAAAGTCTCCAAGTACTCACTTCAGTGTCTGGATGTGAAACTGAGCAAGATTTCCAAGGGAAAAGTTGAAATATCTCCATCCCTGACCACAGATCTCCAGCTCTTTCAGAAACAACTCAGCAGCCAGTGCTTTAAAATTAATAATTCATGTCTTTGTATAGGCCGGGCAATGGCTACAACATGAAATATTTCAAATGGAAAAACATAAGGAAGTCCACGGTTGTGGATTTTTTCGGACCGCACTGAAAGTAGCTACATCTATAATCAGAAATATATTATTTATGGCAGGACATGACCGGTATATTTTATTCAGAGGGATGATAGAAGCGATGCAGGTTAGGAGAGTTAGCCCACTCTGAAACACGCACTGCCTCTTTTCTTTGAATTGAAAACAAGAGGGAAATCATGAATTACATGCACTTCCTGCTCATTCTGGAGAGAGAGAGAGTGTAAATAAAAAGGTTGTTTAATAGATTGCATAGGTTCATTCTTTTCTTAATCTTATCTATTGGTACTTTTAGGTTTTATTGGTGAAGGGCAGGTGTACTTTAGGATTATAATACCACTTTGGTACTATTACGGTGCTTGGAGAAAGGAGGGACAAAGTGTGAGGACTAAATACACATTTATTTATTTTTTTAAAAAGTAATGTCCAGGTGCAGAAGTTATACATCCCAGGAATTGAGAGGTCTTCTGAGCAGAATGAATCATGGTTGAAACCCAGAAGAGATACAGCAATCCACACAGGAGAATCCAAGAAGGCAGGAAGCGCTTATGGAGAGTCGGGGGGTGTGAACAGTAGATCTGACAACTGAAAAGTTGCAGGATGATTTATTTGAACTGACTGAGTTTGACCGAGTACTGGTCGACTGTATTCGTGGAGTCATTGTCTGCAGGTGTATTCATGGAGGTGATCTTGATTGGTTGGGCACACAGAATCCCTGACATGTTCCCACTCTTTCCCACTCTCCTTTTTTTGTGTCATGTGAGTGAAGAAAAAATGCATTTGAAAAACGTCCCATTACAAGCAGAGATTAAGAGCCTCCTATAAAGATAGCACTCATAACTGTATAAAAACACGTCAATCTACAAAACAATCCATTTCAAAATAGAGGTCTAGGAAGGAGATACATACACAAATCAGGAATTTGCAGTGTTATATGGCGGTCACACTATGAAAAAAATTCCATTGACCTAAATGGGATCACATGCAGCAAGGTGAAAGCGGAACTTCCTGCCTAAGCGATTCCGCATCCCGCTCTGATGGAAAGTTCAGTTGGGAGGAGCTTTGACCGCATGTGAACTTTGAATCGCCTGCAGTGAAGTTTCACATTGTTCAGGAGTGACCAACCCATTAGAACCTACAACTCTGCCCCAAACCAAAATCACAATCCCCAGGGCCAGGTTTTTATTAAAAATGGGCTTTTCAAAAGAAGAAACGGATTAGATCACGTAATCCAATCTTCATTTTGATCCAGATCAAACCTTAAGTTTGGGTTTTTCAGAACATGTGGATGCGGATTTTTTTATTCTCAAAAAGTTGTGATTAAACTGATGCCTTCAGGGTGGATTCAGTGTGGATTTCATGCCCAAACTATAATGAAAACGTAAAAAAATGTATCAAGTGATACTATATTTGGATCATGCAGTATCTTCACCAGGCTAATGCTGGACGTGAACTTCCAAAAGTCCAGTGGAAAAGATGCAATGTTTCTTTACCATGCTATACAACGAGAGAGGACTTAGGCGCAGATAAGTAAACTTGAACGGTTTATCAACGCTAAATAGATCAGGAGTAAGACAATGTTCCTTTAGCAGGAATCATCATGCATGTAAACACAATGGGGCAGGATCTGAACGATCATTCATGCACTAAAGGTAGGATTATATAGATATCACCCTGTCTAGGGGAAAGGTCCAGAATGAGTTTTATTGAATGTATTTGTCAGAAGCAACATTCAAATGTGCTCAAAACTAGATTGTTTGGTGACTCGTGGGAATACTTTAACTTCTAGATTTTTGTTCTTGTATCATCCCATAAAAACTGGCCATAAACTCTGGCACACTCGTGGTCAGGGGAATTGTACATTTTTAAGGTAGCGCCACTAAACCAAATATTATTGTTGTATCTTGCACTTCTTCTCTCTCTGGAAATCGAACAGCATGGGTCTATGTGAAGCAGCTGCTGGGCAGAAAGAGCATCCCCTCGATGTCAGTTCAAAGGCAGCAGGGCACAGGAGCGGGGCATTGAAGAGGTCAGGGCACACATATCTGAGAATCATCCTCCACTTCCAATCCTGGCGAGCCGGACGCTATCTGAGAAACACACAGCCTGGAGGAGAAGCGTCCGGCCCGGCGGGGGAGTAAGAGGCCAGCACGAGGTGACCATCAAAGCATGGGCACAAAGCAGCAGAAGGGATCCAGCAGAGATGCAGTCGACTGGTGGACGAGAGAGGTGCCCACTAATACACCACAGCAGAGTTTGAGACAGGGAACACAACATTCGAACCAGGGAAGACTAGGATGAGAGTTTAAACAATTTATTGAAATAGACAAATTAAGTTCAACTCAACTAAACACTTACCTCAACTCTACTTATACGATACCTGCATAAACTATTGACTTTATGTACATTACTGCAAAAAAAAACAAAATGATCCCGAAAAAACACAACCTGCAAATAAGGGTCAGCTATTTCTTGTTGCTTACACAGATGTGAGGAGGGTTTTGTTGTACTTCTCTTTTCAGATCCTTCTCAAAGTCAATAAATGGAAAATTTATTGTATATATATAAGAAAACATGTCAGAAAATACTTTTTGTCGATAAATCTATAGCAAACTATAAAAATAGACACATTTCAAAGCAAAATGTTTTTTTACTGAATAAAAAAAGCTTTTATTAGAGTCAGTGGCAAAGTGACCCACGTCCTTTACATATCACTGGTGGACGTGGACTTACACTAGTATTTACGCATTATTCTGTCACAGCCTGCAATTCTGTCCAAGATTCTAACTACCCAATCACCGAATTTGCCTATATAAACTACAACTCCCGAAAGTCCGTCATCAATGTTTCCCCGATATTACTTCCTGGACTCCCTCACTGACTTCCTCTCTCGACTGCCCTGTGAATTTCTGTCTATTTGCTGCTTACTTGTGCTGGGATTTTCACCAGATCCAGACGATTCTCTCGTGTGTTCTAGTAGATGCGCTATCTGCATCATCGGTTTGACTCCTGAGCTGAGTTCACCTGTTGGCCCCCTGGCTGGTGGGCTCCCTTGCTTCATCCCTCACTGCTGGATACTCAGCTAACATCTTACACTCCCCTGTTCCACCTGTGGAGTTTCAGGGATTTCTATATCTCTTGTGTACGATCTTTGGCTCTTGTGTAAGGCCTGCTAAGCCACAAACATGCTCTGTTCCAGATCCAGCTGTGAAAAAAAAACAATTCTGCCTACCATCAGAACTTATTGTGTGGGTTAAAAAGGAGCGAGCCAGTGTTTGGAACAGCATATTACTATTTTACTGGTTTTACTTAAAGCATGGTGCAAAGCAGACCCCTAGCCACAGAAATACACTTGGGGGAAAAAGAAATTCATAGAGTAAATTTTCAAAAACAAATAATATTTGTTTATATTTCTTTCGAATTACTTGAACAAATGCATTTTACACTGTGTCACACACTAAAGTTGTCATATTACAAGAAAACTTGATAAGGAAACAATGTTTTGGTGTTAAAATGCTAAATTTAATATCCACGAAAGAAACAAAAAACAAAAGACACAAAGAACAAAAATCCAGTTGAGGGCCATTTGTGGAACTTCATGCGCTTCTTAAGCAGTCCTTTTTGTTCCAGCTTGTGGCTTCTACTACCTTTTATAGGTCTATGATCACTGATATTTGTGAGCATCTATTTGGTCTTGGCCATCGTTGAGATTGAATCTGAATGATTTATTCAGTGGACAGCTTCTCTACAGGAAGTGAGGTGGTCTCAGTTGGTCACATTTATAAAAGATACTGATTACCCAGACATCCCACTGATTGTAATACTTAGTTCTTATATGCAAGAGAACCTTTTCAAAGTTTTTCTAATTCAGAAAGTAGACAGTCAAATATTGTACTTGTTCCTCTCACTGTATCGAGATCCATATTAAAATGAGTAAAGTAAATCAAGAGCATTATATACAAATTATCTTGAAAAGTTGATCAGAATGAATGATAGTATTGGTATTTAATATAAATGTGGATCTGTGCATTTCTTATTTTATTTGATAGTTCGTTTGCATCCATAGTAACATTTCCAACTAGTAAAGGAGTTAAAGAAAGTTGAACTAGAATATCCATTAGGTCTAAATTACCAAGTTAGACTTGACTACAGATCCAGAATCATTCTTAAAAATCACATTAATACAATTTAAGATTATTCCATTTTTATTTTCTGCAAAAGTTAACGATAGAAAAAGGACTATATAAAGTTGTTCTTTCAACCCAGTGTTTTATGTGAAAACCAAAGTCTGGAAACCAACATTCTTTCAGTTTTCTTTCACCATGTCAGGAAAATGAAGACATCTCATCGGAAGCAACATGAACCTCTGCAACTTTTAATGAGTGAAAATTAATTGTTTAATTATGCCAAAAATGTGTGTGAATCCAGCGATCCATTGAAAATTCAGAAGAAAGCAGAACAAAAGAGAAACAGCAGTCTAATGTTAGCAAACGTGTCAAGAATCTCAGCAAAAAAAAAAAGATCTCGTTCCTCAGAGAGAGAGAGAGTGAGTTTTCAACAACCACAGACTTTAATGCAATTATAGTAAAGCATCCAAGTCTAGAAACACACTCCAGCCCCTCTCATGGAAACAAGACGAGCCCCTGAAGAATATCAGCTGTGAATCCCACCCCAAAAAAAGAGTGTTTAAAAAAGAAATGTTGGAACGAGACTTCAAAATTAGGAAGGGGGGCATGTTACAGCCCTTTTCCCCTGCAGCTCTGAGGTGCCGTGTTAATTCTCTCTCTCTCTCTCTCTCTCTTTTCTCCCTCCCTCTCATCAAGCCCCTTGAGGTTGCAGAGTTGCAGCACCTTTCATTAGTGCAGGCTCCAGTCTTGCTGTCCGGGCATCATTAGCAATCTCAGAAATCAGTGTGTGACGACGGGCCATTCTTCATCTACCTGTCCACCCGTATGACCAGCAGTAACCCCCCACATTTAAGGAAGTTGATTATAATAAGTATATAACATGTAGAGTATAGAAGTATAAAGCTAGAGTGATAAACACTAAATTAAACACGTGTAGTTAAATAAATATTTTTAACCGTACATGTATCATATTTTAATTCATTTGGAATCCAATAAAAATAATTGATTTACACCCATTCAAATACCACATTCAATAACATTCAATATACTGTGTGGCGTTGTGATCCGGCGTTTCATGGGCCTCACGATTTTATAATGTATAGTGAGTACTTGAAATGCTTTGGTTGATAACTTGTGTGTGTGTGTGTGTGTGTTTGTGTTTATGTGTGTGTACTTCCTCTAAACTGTACTGCCCTCTGTTGGATTTCAAACCACACGAGAGAGAGACAGAATTTCCACTTACACCTCACACACTCCTCTTCTATTCGGAACAGAAACATCATCCTCAGTATTGAAACCCGTTTTAATTTCAGTTGTGTCCACTGTGCAATAAAAATTATGCAATTATACTACAAACTGTTAAGAAAATCTCGTTATTTTCAGAAAGGTGTTGACTGATAGATATTTGAGATAATAGGTGAATATTATCGATAGTTCAAATTCAGACTCTAAATGGTGGTTTAAAAACACATTTTTCTAATGCAGCTGTGGGTGACGATTGAACAATCTTGTGTCTTTTTTTTTTTTTTTTTTTTTTTTTTTTTTACAGCTTACTAGATTTTATCCATTAAACCAGCTGCTCGATTATTTCTAAAATGACTGCTCGGCCATTACCATAAATTAAAGGTTTATTATTAGTAAAAACAACAATATTCCTTCAACACATTGTTTTATTTAAAACACAAACTCTCAAAAATAGACATCATTTTGAGTTGGCTACACCAAGGCACAAAGGTATACAAAGACTCCATCTTAAAACATATTTTTAAAAAGATATAATACATAATTTGTAATATCATGTTAAAGCCCAAATGATGAATTAATTATTTAAGCAATCAAAACAATGTGCGGAAATCTATGGCCCAACTGACAACATGATTAAGAGGCTCAGAACAAAGCCTTTTTTTTTTAAATACAAATTTAACATGTTTTTACCTTGTAATATTTTAGGTTTTTGCAGTAAACAATTTCAAAATCTAATTTTCAGAATTGTCTTTTTTTTGTACAGTTTCAGTTTGTTGTGCAATTATTGTGTTGTGCAAAAAATACATCAAGCATTGCCACTGTTCAAGGTAACCATTTTAAAGGCAATTTACATTATGAAGTATTAAAAAAAAATGGTTAATTAGGTTTTCCCTACTTTGAACCATTACAACAAGTTGCCAACTTTGAGCTTAGAAGACAACAAATATCGGAAAGAAGTGCAGAGAGAAAGAGAGTGGGAATGTTTTAAACGCTCCCTCCATGACTTCTTCATGGTGATGGAAAGAAAGCGAGCAAGAATAAATACCTGGAGACGAAACACAGAAATAGGTTTTGATGTTGACAGATGATATACGTCATAAATAAAGCCTTGGGTAGAATGTTGGCTGTAGAGTTGCTTTTAAAGGAACTTATTACTATGACTATGACCCAAAATGTTTAGTATATGTTTAATATAATGTTTAATATACTCCAGATTTTTTGCATCGCTTAGTATCGATCATTACATCAGATTAGAACAGTAACATTACAGTTTTAAAAATAGCTTGAAGTATGATTCTTCAAGTAATCAAAAATGAAAATACACTAAATATTTATTCACCCCATGTGGTTTCATAGCTGTAAAGATATTTTGAGGAATGTTGAATTAGATTCAAAGAGTGAAAAACAAACCAGTAATGTTACAGTGTCAAAAATGGCTTTCCATGCTAATTTCTTTGCTGTTCTTTTAAGAAACTGTGCTATTTTTGGTGTGATAATCAAGACTATATGGTCACACACATGGATGTACTACATCATACAGTTTGACATACCCAGTGTTGGTAGATCATAAACATGGTGGAATAAAGGTAAATTGAGGCGATTTAAAACATCTTGGGAATGATAAACGTTTAGAAACGACTGTGAGCAACTTGCCTGATAATAGGAAGTTGTTTTTCTATTTCCTTCGTAATAATAGTTATAGTATCAACATATTGTTTTTCTTGATGTTATA
The DNA here is from genome assembly GCA_007224835.1 of Danionella cerebrum. NCBI lineage: Eukaryota > Metazoa > Chordata > Actinopteri > Cypriniformes > Danionidae > Danionella > Danionella cerebrum. The sequence continues at coordinate 197,582 of SRMA01025742.1, forward strand.
CATCTGCATTTTCCATTGGAAGGTCATAGAGTTCATATCACCAGCACACCCCCCCCCCACCTCCCCACCCCCCAAAAAAATAGCTATACGCCAATATCAAACATTTTTCGGGGGTAAAAATAGATATGCAAAATATCCTTTATTTTTAGGCTTTATGAAATCATTTTCTGTTCTGTTTCTATTTTTTTTAGCAAAAGTTGGGCAATTGCTCATGACCTCATTATCTTATTGCATTCCTATTTAATTGTTTGTTTTTGGATCGGGGAACTGTGCTGGTTAGCTCAAATGTGTCATTTCCTGTTCTCAGAGTTTACTTGATCTGCCCTCAGCCCTTGAAACATATAAACACACAGCACCTCTGCTGACATCATCATGAAACTTGAGTCGCTGCTCTGAAAGTCAACAAAAAAACCTTCTAGGCAATAAAGAATGATTTGAGTCGAGCAAAGATGCTGGTTTCAGAAGATTTGAAGAATTGCAGATGGTTCAACCAAAAAATGAAAATACACTAAATATTTATTCACCCCATCTGGTTTCATAGCTGCAAAGACATTTTAAGGAACGTTGAATTGGATTTGCATTCAAAGTATTGGAAATCTATCAGCTCGCTGAGTTTTTTTTTTAATGTCTTGTTCAGCCATTTTGACTTCTAGGGGGGTTTGTACAGCAAACAAACACAACAAGGTCCACATTTAAGGATTCACATCTGGCTTCTCATCTCATAATAGTTTAAGTAAAAGTAAAACGACTTACCTCAAATGAACCGAATAAATTTTTTGAAAGAAAACATCATTTTATCAAGTTTGAGATGGCATATAACTATAAGATGCATCTAAATGTGATTCAAAAAGAACTACAACATCCACAGTAACAATTGTTACACACGTTATATGATGCAGAGGTGAGGGTGCTCCAAATGCCAAAAAGGTTATGTTTTTTTAGGTTATGTTTAGGATTCATTGGAAGGTTGTATAACTAATATGTCTCGCACCAATACATCCTGCATCAAATGTGTCTAGCTTCTGGTAGATTTTGGAAGAATTTTTTTGAATGTAGCTACATCTGGACTGCTCCTTTTTTATACAATTCTATGCATGTTTACTGAAGGGGGGGGGGTGAATAAGGGATTGGGGAAGGTGAGGGAGAAAGGTTCAGCAGTGAGAAAAATAGGAGGAATACCTACCTGAACATACAAAGTAAGTTTGTTACAGTTCGTGTTGTCCCGTTTGTGTTTTGTACATAGCACACATATATACAGAACATCTACCTAGACTATGTCTGTTTGTGTGTAGATAACTGCAACAACTGTACAAACTATAACATACATACATGCTCAAATATACATACACACACAGCCAATAAATTATGTGGGATTTTAATGATGTTGTACAGTTTATAATACAAATCTGCTACATGGGAGGGCACATAATGATACAGATGAAAGAGGATAACCGCGAGCTGAATGAAACATACGAGCCACGCATCGACCCGATCCGCATCGAGCAGAGACCCACGGTCACCAAATAAACACGCAGATTGTAGCACGCAGTGCCCAGGGACAGGAAACCCAACCCACGAGCGGCCGACCAATTTTCCATTCAACACCCCCACTCCACTGCGGGCCAAGTGTGATGTGAACCCTGACTCAGACCTGGCCCTGCAAACATACAGGAGTAACCTGATGGGCCAATTTCACCCCCCGTGAGTCGAAACGACCAGGGGCCCGGACTCGAGAGTCGGATGCGTCCCACCCCCACTGGAACCGATGGCGTCCCCAGAGGGAGGGAGCGAGGCAGGGGGGACGCCGGCCGCAGAGGGGGGACAAACTGCCCAGCAGTAGCCCGGTAGGCCCCCGACAGCACAGGGCGGCCCTAGCAGGCGCTGCCCGTGACCGCTGCCACCCGCAAACCCCCCTGGAGATGAGAAGAGGACATGGAGGGAGACCAGCCACAACCCGGCCCCGCACACACCATGACCAGCAGCCTTTTTCTTTTTTTTTATTTTTATTTCTACTGTTGTTTCTGCGAGCCATTGCATGGATTAGGTGTTTTACATGTTAGACTTCGAGTCACAAAAAATTCAGGATACGAAGGCTACCCTGAAACGGATTAATTTTGTATCTCGAGGTACTGTATAAGTACATTGGATAGCATTTCCAAAATCGACAGGAAGTCAGCTGTCTAGAAAAAACATTTAAAAATGGCCACTTTGATCTTATCATGCTCTAACAAAGTCCTAAAGATTTTATCTGTTCGTCTCGAACCTCCACCAGTCTTATCTTAAGGCAAATGGAATGTTAAATTGCGAAGCTTTTTTGACTACCATAAACAATGTGCACACAGCAGCCTTCAAAATTCAAAATTTTACCATAAACAGGAAGTTGTTCATAACACACCATTACAATATCTGATTGGTCCATAACATACCAACATTTTAACAGTCCTTGTCTGAACACATCCACGGCATATTCTGTTGCTTATAGCGCCACCATTTGGTCACAGGAAATACAAAATTGAACATTGATAAGGTACTTATGCCAGTTTTGAAAAATGTGACACTAATATTGGCCAAAACAATACGGGAAAAAATTTTGGCGTATAAAATTTCTCACTTTAATACATTTTGGAAATAAGGATCGTTGTAATAAGGATCCCAACAAACCGGTCACCTAGAGTTGATGGAGCCAGATTTGATGGTCAGCTTTAATTTTATTAGATGCAATGATTTTTGCTAGGTTATGCTAAAAGTGCAGTGTTCCTTTAAGACAAAAAAAAAAAAAAACATTCCCCAACTCTTTGTCTTTAATCTGTTAGCTGACGTCCTCGGCACCAGTGAGAATGTTTCATGAGGTTTTAAGCAGAAATGTGACCCATTCATTGGCTGTTTGGTGTCTATATTGGATCCATGCAAATAAAAAGGCATTATATCAGTTTTTAAAACCTTAAGTATAGGGTCTGCCTTTTTTTAAACATCCTCTTTCAAGTTTTTCGTATGATAGAATTTTTATATTTTTCTCTACTCTCTCTTTAAAGACATTATACATCCGCTGCCAAGCTTAGTTTAACTGAGGCAGCATTTTACAAGTGTGGGTTTGCTAAACTTGTTTCCACATTTTTACAAGGTCATTAACTCATGTAATGAACTCGAAATGCACTGCAAACAACACTTGATTAGAAACACAAGCATGCCGTGCATTTCTGTATTTAATTCAAGCATTATGTCAATGAGTTATGACATCTGTTTTTCACTTTGCTCTGTGTGTGAAAGTGTGTTTTAGGTTTGTACCAAAAAGAAACGCTTGTTCTTTTCAAACCATGAACATGTGAACGTCCTGCACTGGATATTGTCCTTCAACACAACAGATGCTTCCTTAAAGGGACGGCTCTTTCAGGGCAGATATTGGCCTCGCTATTCAGCCCCTCCCCCTCATATGTCTCTTTGAATCATCCTTTCATGGACATTAAAAATAGAAGAAATCTGAGCAGAGGAAAGACAGAGAATCACAGTTCGCATTGAAACATTCAGTTGTCTCTAAAAGCTTGATAAAACACAAGCTGAGGTCATGTGATGTCAGTGCATCAGGACATCATACATACACAATCCATCTTTGAACTTTTGAGGAAAGATTACCTTACATTTTCATTTGAAATCTTCTATTTATTTTGAAGGAGGTGAACTGAGAAAAGTTTTTGGTCTATTTACGTTGATGGAACAATGAAATTATAAATGTTGGGTAGAAAAGTACTGGCACCAGATTTCTGTAAAAAAAAAAAAAAAAAAAAAAAAAAAAAGTTGCCCGGTGTTACCAACTCCTCAGTAAGAAAAGTGGCTGTCAGTGGTAAATTTGTATACATCTCACGTGACGTTCGTAAAATGTCAAACAGCAAAAGTATTGCTTTTAAACTTGATCAAATAATTTTTAACACACACACACGCACACACACACAGTTTGAAAATACAATACAAGATGGGATTCAATTTATCCACAAGTGGGCACAGTCAATCCCCAATTGGTAATCACTCACAACCCCTTAATAGACTCCTCCCTGCACCTCCAAAGCTGTCAGATCTACAGTTCACACTGGCCGACTCACCAGAGTAACTTTGCCTGCCTGGTTGTACTCCTACTTCCTGTTTCCACTGCTGTGTCTCTCAGGACCCTCTGCACAATCCATCATTCGACAAGATTCCTCCTCTGTAAAGCCTGGTTCTGGAAACCCGCTTCTCAAAACTAACCCTGTCTCTGAGTGCCAAGGATCTTTCTTGGACTCCTTGATCTATGCATCTCTGATAGGTCTGACTGTTTCCTTTCAAAGGAACGAAATATTTCTGAACATGTGATTTAACTGGCGGTATACTGACACATGCTCCTTCTCTCCTTCCATGGTTGTGACAAAAGGTAACTTCAGTTTAAGCTCTGTGATTTTAAACTAGACACGTATTGAGATAAGTTTGTTTTGTCTGAAAAGTTGCTAAATCTATCAACAAAGTTGTTAACTGTCTTGTGATCGAGAAAGGCAGATTAAGCCCCACCCCATCCAGCTTTATTAGTCAGCAAAAAGAGGATTAGAATCTGTCTCTAAAAATGGCTTTATTTTATTTTAAAATAATCAGAGAACATGCTCAGTGCTGTGTTCACTGGCAACTTTTCATCTACAGCTAATACATATTTATGACATTAAATGATAGTAACCTCTTTTTGTTCCTTCTCCATTCACAAACTCTGTGTTTGTGCGCGTATGTAATACAGAATCACTATATACTGAACTTTCTACCAGTTCTAGAAATAGAGAGTCACCAGTTTTAGGATTAGCTGCTTATTGGTCGATAATCAATTTTATGCCTTGTCCCCCTTTTTATCAAAATACGTTATCCTCCACATATTGAGAACGTTATTGTGCTTTTTTCGGGAATACAATGAATCTACGATAAATGTTCATATTTTAAAAAATGCTTATAAACTTCCTAAATCTCTTAATGTTTCTTTTGTTATGTTCGCTCTCACTGGTAGAGAGTGGCAGATGGGGCATGACGCAGAACAGAATATTGGCCAATCAGATTTCTTCTGAAAGTAAGGATACTAGTGATGCTTCAAGTGAACTTGTTAACATGCTACACTATCGTGAGGAGGAAATACTTTGATAAAACGTTGACAATGTATTTTGATGTATACATGGAGATATTCGTAAAACATTATATATAAAACAATAACATTAATACCTTGAGAAACTATATACAAACCATTTAACAGTGTCAATAAAATTCATAATAAGGTTACTGAGAACTGTACCATATAATAATAACAATAATAATCATGTGACTGTGACCTTGACTTTTCTTAAGCAGTATTTGTTTTAGTCTTTATACTTTTTTTTCTGAGAATGTTTGTCTAAGGAAACTTTGGGGACGGTGGCTAGAGACCAAAACTCCATCAATTCAAATGATAACAAAAAAAATTCTAGTGGGTACTTTTCCACTTTTAAAGTTTTAAATATGAGAATTTAATTTTCCCTCAAAGGGTCATATACTTGAATTGGCATATTAACTCTGTATTGCAATGCATACATTACAGTATTTAAGATACTAAAAGGCCACACATGACCAAGAATTCAATAGAAATTGAACAAGTGAACAAACTGCAGAAAAAGAGGCGAGAAGAAGGGTTTGTTTGTGCTGTGTGGAGATAAGCTGGATTGAAACTGAACGACTCCTCCATATCTAAATGTAATCTCAGCACTGGATGAGGTGAATACAGTATCAGAGCAGAGGATTGACGTTTGTGAACGATACTGAATGAAAAAAGAGCTGGAGACGAATAACATATCCGGCCTCACTCAGTCTGGTTTATTACTGCACTCATTTTTCCATCCTTCAGGGTGGATTTTTATCACTTTAAGTGCATTTTTCAATCTAAATGCTGGACTTTCAAGGTTTTTAAAAGTTGCATCAGATTAGAGGATGAGTCGTGACAAAAAGAGAATTACATGATGAATTAGCTGGGCCTTTTCTTTTTATTGTGTTATATTCTCACCGGACAATCACCCGATGATATGAAAGTGATATCGGTCAAACTCAGTTAAAGTGTGCTTTCTCAAAGTTTTGGAATCGCTCAGCCAACCTTTTAAAATAAAACTCAAGTATTAATCTGCTGCCTGCTAAAGATTTGATTTCAACACTTTGTGCATGGTTTATACAGCTCCATACGGGTATGCTAATATTATATTAACACATTAAAAATGGTTTCTTTTCTGATTCTCGTGAAGATTACTGTGGTGCACACCAAATGGAGTTTATTGGAGAGTTTATTGAACAAACTCCATTAAAAAACTTTTTAACACCACTACTTAATTTGTGCCGGAGAAAGATCGAGCCTGTCTCAGTACCTCACTGGTTGTAAGCAAGACATTTGAAGTTGTCTGATTTCTCAAAAACTTTTATCAGGAAGTTAACAATGTGAAACTATTTTTTCATTGGATGAGCATCGCTGAAGCCCTGATCTTTAAGCTTATAGGATGCATAATAATGGAAAACCACCACTGTTTATAAATAACCATTGCAAAAATACAAAATTAACATGTAAAAATTAAAAGTTTTACATGTAAGACGCCTAATCTATGTAACGGCTCTCAGAAACAACTGTATAAGTAGATGAAAAAATGGAAAACCAGAGAAAAATAAAGTAATGTTTCTTTAATCCTTAAATCTACACATTGGTAATGTAATGCACCACGCATGAAAGTTAACTTTCCCAAGATATTTCTCGAATTAAGAACATCAACACGGTTTCAAGTGCAGACAGTAACAGTCGTGTGAGAAGGGATGAAGAGATGCTTCTGAGAATGCGTCACAGGGTTTCTCTAAGTTGCGCTACAGAACAGCACTTTCCACGTTATAAACGTTATTTCTTTTACGACACCTTGACTCTAACATTTGTTATAGTAAATTATTGGTAATCTATACATAATGTTTTGCTTGATTTAAAACTGATTTAAAGTGTTTTAAGGCGTATAAGCCCCCTAGCACTGTCTGCAATGAGCGAATGGAGCACCAGGACCCGAAATCGCAGCACGACGTTAGACTTAACAAGCGGATAATAGAGCAGAACTGTTGGTGTTTTTCGTATCTTGAAGCAAAATATTTCCCATAAGACCTTATAACTTGAAGCATTCGTATCTCGAGGTACCACTGTACGTTCAATTACTTAAGAGGATAGCAAAAGTTAATTCTATTTCTTATCATTTGTTCTGATCATTCTTGATTTTCTGAAGGGCTTTTGTCACTAAAACGTATAATTAGTATTATTTCTTTTATGTTGTTTTTGGATATTTTTGTTTAAATACCATATAAAGTACCACATAAATACTACAGAAAAAAAAGTATTTCACGTACGTGATAACCATAGAATGTACAGTGAAAAAAAATGAGTTAGACCTTAAATTTAACCGTTATCATGAATAAAATGCAATTGTTGTCATAAAATAATAATAAAAAAAAAACTCGAGAAAATGACTTCATTTAAAAATGTTTCAAATGTGTTTTGGAGATTTTTTTCAAAGAAACGCATGTGATCCCATGTGTATACAATACAGTCCCGTAATACTAACAACTTTTGTTAATCACAGTTTACCGTCAAATCTGAGCGGTAAAAAAAAATATTTATTCCAATACAAAGTGTACATTTAAAAGATGGTCATGAACCGTAAATAATCCTTGAATTGTACAGGTATAAAGCGTTTTTATAGCAACAAAATATGTTAATTAGACGGTTATAAACTGAAAAATCTGTAATATTTACGGTGCAACCATATATCTCTAAAGTTCTGACAACCACAGCTGCCGAGTTTTTAGCGTACAATTTACAGTTTATTTTTTACAGTGTGGCAGATGAAAACTTGAACTTCAATTAATAAGTTTATTTTGATTCAACTATTTTCTTAAATTTTCTTATAATAAGGTTCAATGAAAATAATAATTTAGAAGTCCTCAGAATCTAATTTCACACACAGCAATGGTGGTGGAGAAATGGTCAAAGCCCCTGACTCGTTTCATTGACGAGGAGAGAAGTAGGAAAAGCAACATGAAGGTGTGTTCCAATCGATGGCGGAATCCCTCAGATTGGGACTCCAGCTGAATATTTTTCTCCAACTTTGCATTTTTTACTCTCCTTAGTAAGTCGGCCACTTGGGATTGAGCTCGTTTCCCCTCTCCGCCTCATCAATAGCTAAATCCTGGCCAACAAGTGACATGGAGAAGCTGGAATCAATAGCCCAGCCTGCGTTTTCCCCTCCTCCTGGTCAAATGGTTCTACACAGTTGACAGGCATGACGAGCCGAACATGATACAAAATCATTATCAGCAGGCCATGGAGATGAGTGCAGAAAAACATGACACAGGCATTAATGGCCATGGCCGCTGCTGAATAAACTAGCTGCTCGCTAAAGGATTTGTCAAGTGGAAAAAAGATGCGGGCAAACTTCTCCCTGCGTATCGATTTTCTGGGTGTATTGAGCCGCTGGTAGCGAAATCGCAGTCGATACGACACCGCGCTGAGCAGAGGATGTCAGTGCTGGAAATGTTTTAATTTGAATCCATGCTGGAAACGCATTCTTGCTCTGGCCATTTCTTCACACTCACCGATCTAGAATTGTACAGTAGCTGAAATATTCAGTGTGTCACACACATGCTATATGTCAAATGTAGTTTGTAGCCTTTGATTGAACTCGACTCAATATGTCGAGTGAGATGCTTTATTTTGCATTTTACAAACAAAAAGTCACTCACCAAAAACCCTATTTGCTTAAAATAAAAAAAATAAAAAATCGATTAATTCTTTTGCACACGCATCTTGTCAAAACTTAGTTTAAACTACTTTCTTTCTTTGACAAGCAACAAAATGCTCATGTATACACTAGTCTCTGTCTGCACAAGACTGTAACCTGAACCAATTACGTTAATTTCAACAAGATTTGTTTTGTATCTTGCTTTCTTTAGTACTTCCTGTTTTAAAATGAACTTACAGGTTTATATGTTTAGAGATGGTGGTTGGTGGTATGTTTCCCTGAACCCGACAGGATCCAACATGACCTGACGAAGGGGGTTTGGGCTCAATTTATAAAACTGTACACTGGCTTGGGTCCGGATCTGCAGTGCGCAGTGAGGTAATGCAAGATATTGCAGCGGGAGAAACAAGAATGGACGTAGCGAAAGTGAAACAGAGGCTTGTCTCTGGAGATTACTTTCAGTATAAATGTTTATGCAATGATCTCTTTGAATACTGCATTCTGATTGGCTGGCCAGTGTTGATTATTTTAGTTTAACCGCTTTCAGGGGTTTGCGAGGGAGAGACTAATACTGTTCAACGCTGCAACCCTGTATTTCCGGGGTGCCCTCACCTCGCTTAGTCCTTTGGTGTGTGGGTTCCCGGGGCACAGAGGTGTGGGATCTCATCATTGATGTTCTCCTCAGCATTCCCCGGGCTCCGAGCTTAATGAGCCTGTCTCCATTCCATCGAAGGCGTCGGCCTGAATGATATAAATCAAATTTACAATTATCAGGATAACTTTTCCTAATTGTTTTGCTTTCCCTGGCTCAACTTGAGATCTAATGCTCTTTAAAATTATTATAACTAAATATCTCAATGTGATTTGAATATCTTGGTTATAAACTAGGTCTCTGAGAGGCGACAGCACTTCACAAACTGTGCATTTTATTTTAATCAATTTGTAACACTGCTTAGCGCCATAATAACTTGATTGCTCTATTCTGCTTGGTTTAGCCACACGTGCTGACAGAGTTCTTTAGCAAATAGTAAACTGTTAAAATGCAAAAAAAGCATTCATTTCTATTTGCTAATTAATTATATTTTACATTTTGTTTGTACATTTTAAATAAAATTCATTATTTCTGTAATGTACCGATAAACATTAGACTTATTTCAGATTCATGTACACACAAATGAAGTAGTTCAAGCTTTTATTGTTTTCATATTGATGATTTTGGCATACAGCTCATGAAAACCCCAAAAATTCCCTAAATTTTTTTTTTATATTTTAATTTTATTTTAAAGAAAAGTGTTTTTAATGCAAACAAGTCAACCTTCAAATTATTCTGTGGCACTGCTGAGGTGTTATGGAGGCCCAGGATGCTTCGATAGCGGCCTTAAGCTCCTCCAGAGTGTTGGGTCTGGCGGTTCTCAACTTTCTCTTCACAATATCCCTTAGATTCTCTACGGGGCTCAGCTCAGGAGAGTTGAGCACCAGTAATACCATGGTCAGTAAACCATTTAGCAGGGGTTTTGGCACTGTGAGCAGGTGCCAGGTCGTGCTGAAAAATGAAATCTTCATCTCCATAAAGCTTTTCAGCAGATGGAAGCATAACATGCTCCAAAATCTCCTGAAAGCTACCTGCATTGACCCCGCCCTTGATAAAACACAGTGGATCAACACCAGCACCTGACATGGCACCCCAGACCATCACTGATTGTTGGTACTTGACACTGGACTTCAGGCATTTCACTCTTCCCAGTCTCCTCCAGACTCTGGCACCTTGATTTCCGAATGACATGCAACATTTGAGCAACAGTCCAGTTTCTGTTCAAAAGTGACTGCAGGAAATGGGTTACAGATGCCACATTCCCCACACACCTGTACACGGTGGCTCTGGATGTTTCAACTCCAGACTCATCCACTGCTTCCACAGGTCCCCCAATGTCTGGAATCAGTACTTCTTCCTCAGGGTTCGGTCATGTCTTGTCGTTGTGCAACGTTTTCTGCCACACCTTTTCTTTCCCACAGATTTCACACTGAGGCGCCTTGATACAGCACTCTGAGAACAGCCGATTCATTTAGAAATTTCTTTCTGTGTCTTACCCTCCTGCTTGAGGGTGTCAGTGATGGCCTTCTGGGCAGAAGTCTTACCTATAATTGCGGTTGAGTTTTTAAAAGCCCCAGGAATCTTTTGCAGGTGTTTAGAGATAATTAGTTGAGTCAGATGAAAAGCTAAAATTCAGGTTAAAAGCTCGTTTAGAAAACCTTTCATGATATGCTAATTTTCATGAGATGTATGCCAAAATCATCAATGTTTAAACAATAAAAGGCTTGAACTACTTCAGTTGTGTGTAAATGAATCCGAAATATTTGAAAATCTAAAGTTTATCAGTACATTACAGGAAATAATAAACTTTGTGGTAAATGCTACTTTTTGTAATAGTACGTCCTTCTCAAAAAAGCAACATATTGTGATAGAGTTCAGTATGAAAACTTGTGATGAAACCCCCTGTTAAATGATCCAAAGGGTAATTCCAGTTGAATTTCCATGCAGATATCTCCCGAGAATATAAAAAAAATCTTAAGATATGCAGAACACGGTGGTGAGAATAAACACAGTTTTCATTTTGGGAAGATGCATCTTTTAACCGGACATCTGTCAGGGAACTCTAATCAGTCTGGGGTGTAAATAGCTCACATTCTCTCTTTTCATTATTCCAAGCTCACTGCGTGCAAAAGAAGTTCTTAAAGTGTCTCAACTCAATTAAAAATGAAAATCAAACATTGCTGAACTATTAACATAAGTTGATGAATATAGGTCATGCCACAAAGAGAAAGAGAAAAGCTTATTAATTAAATAATAAGGGCAATTCTGGCACTATCAGACCCTGTCAGCAGAGTGGGGAAAAATAAATTGGTCGGCTCTGAAGAAGCTCATTTTAAGCTTGTTTACAGCGCTGCCTGAAAATGTCAGGTTAACTAAATCCCGAACTTGCTTTCCAGTTACAGTCAGAGGTAATGAGTTTATTGAAAACGGGGTGGAAAAAGCTGATTAGTCCTTAACATTGTGACACAGGCTGTATTAGGAAGCCGAGTAATCCAGGTCAGAGTGGAACAGGGTCATCACAGAAATTAACTTTTTGTTCATTAATTTGTCTGGATTAGTCGAGGGCAGAAAGACTGCAAATTTGCTCCAGTTTTTCTTATGAAAATCATTTAAAAGCGCACATCAATTGTGGCTGATGGGTGACTTTGGGGTTAATCAGCCTGATGTGTCCTTTTAATTGCTTTCTATTCAGAGTAAATTCATTAGATAATGTTCTCTTCGAAATGCTGGAATCAATTTAACAGAAGCAAACCGCATTAACAGCTTTGCTTTCATTACGCCGTGTTGTTGTGTCACCAGACCTGGGCCAGACTTCCTCTAGGCAAACACGCGATTACTTACAAGGGATTTATTCCATATCCATTCTTGTCTCCATTACCGATTTGCCCACATTCAACGGCAAATTATAACAATGAAATAAGCCCTGAAACTCAAAGGCCTGTATCGGTAGCTCCTCTTGTTATGTGTGGTTCATTTGGACTGATTACAACATGGAAAGTCTTTGGCCTGGGGCTGAGAGATGCTGGAAGAGGAGGCAGGAATAATGGCACCGGCATAAGAGTGTTTGCTTCCACATTGGAAGACCATGAAGGAGCTTGGCATTGTGTGACGTGAGAAATTTCGCAGTCCTAAATGTGTCAATCATTGTGCGTTGTGTTTGAATCATTAACATGGCCGTCATCTTGTGTGGGGTCCGCAAGTAATTTTCTAATGGCTGGCCACATTTGGCCGAGAGCTAAATTTGTCGGGGCGTGTTTGGAAGGAGGTGGATCATCTTTTTGACAGTGAGTTAATGTAACAATTATTTCAACAGGAAGCACTACATGTTTTACACATCACCAGGAAGATGCTGACACGCTCTTTATTAGCTTCCGATAAATCCTAATGGCGGCAGTGAAAAAGCATTCGAATTAAAATTAAATGCATTAATCTACATTTATTTGTTATGTTTATCTTTTTTTTTTTTTTGTTCAATTGGTGGGGCTTGTTTTTTCCATAAATAAATACTAATTACATACTAAATAAAGAAATAATGATAACTGTATTTAATTGTGTTTAAATAATACATTTATTTAAAATACAAACATTTATTTAAATACACAATTTAACCTTAGAAGTCTGGGGCCTTGTTGTTACTACTTTACAATCTGCTCTTATGAATTACCCTTAAAACCTTTTTTGTGGCAATATGTGATTTAATATTTTTTAGTACAACCCCAGCTTTTTTATTTACAAATATGTTTTCATAACGTTACACAAAAATTCCACAGCAAACCTGAAATTGTACAAAATGCCGTCCTGACAATTGCCGTCATTTATTTTACTTTAAAAATTTGTTTTTGTTTATATGTTTATAACAAAAATCCAAAGTTTTGAGACAAAATAGAAATTCACAAATACCACAAAAAAGCAAAGTCAAAACAAAGTGAAAATTGTATCACTAAACAGGCCATTGTTTTTGTGCCATTGTGCTTTTTTGTGCCAGAACTTTGAAAAACACAAGCCATATCACAACTTTTGTACTTCCAAGGGTTATGACTTATTTTAAGCACTAGAGTTTTGGGGTCTGGTAAATGAAACTGAAAGACGATTTTCTCTCATTATAATTTGAATAACATTGCTAATTTTGTCATAACTTTTGTAATGTTGGTTTAAAACCGCAACTATCAAAGCTAAAAACATTTTTTTTAAATCTATATAATTTAAATTCGGTGTGTGCAGGACTTCTAAGCATTAGGTTAATGAATGTATACTACTACTTATAATAAAAGTTAAAAAAAGTAGCACTGCGTCTCAATCCTTTCATCTCATGCCAAACCTGAAATGTATACATTCCGGATTATTCACGCAGTGTTGAGCAAAAGCACAGGGTATAGTTTTTGACATATTGCGAAAACTAAAAGTCATGTTTACATTGAGAATTAAAATATAGTTTTTAATAGTTTGGTTTATAGTCTTAAAAGCCTTTAGAAACTTTCTTGTTCAACACATCTGTAATAACCAATGAATATAAATAAACAATATTACACTTGTGTTGTTATTATAGTAAAATAGATTTTAAAATGTCACAGTGTGTCAAAAAGTTGTTTTTTTCTTGTTTATTCAAACACTTGCTAGTTTCTCAAAATAAAAGTTTTCTAAAGCCAAAATATACTGTTCTAAAAACATAAGTGCATTTCAAAGCCAGAAAATACGATAATAAAGATACAAAATCTTTTATTAGAGAAGCTGTAGGCTTTCTGCAGTTGCTCGTTTGCTCACAGTGAGAGGATGAATGATCCCCCAATCAAACGACACAAAATAATACGCATTTCATTCTAAAAAGACTAGAGGGTGCATTTGACATCAAGAGTTTTATGTTTTATGTACATAAGGATGTCAAACATTGAATTTATGATTAGTGAATATGGTGATTTAGATAAAAGTCTCCAGATCTCCCAGATTCCAGTTATTTCTTTGAATTGTAACAGTCCCTTTTGCTTCTCCTTTCTTTGTCTTTCAGCAGTTTGTAGAATGGCATCTCAATGGATTTAAGCATCACCTTTGGTCCATTTTTAGTGTTTACGCGAGTGAAAATCACATTCACTGCAAAAATAGGCCTTTTGCACTCACTCCGCTACTACGAGGAACAGCAAAGCCATGTGCAAACCTTCAATTAGTAGTATTTTATTATTGGAAGCATCAGTAGTAGAGTATCATTGGAGAAGAACCTCGTAATCAAGGCTTGAACTTTGGGGGATATTTATTACATCCAGAAGAGTGTGCTTTGATTGATATCTGCCCAGGCATTGTCAAGAAGAGCCCCTGCAGTGATGCGAAATACATTTTCATTGATAATCACCCTGTCACTGCCATCCAGACAACTTTTGAAGACAAGCCAAACAGCAGCGCAGAGAGGATCGAGGATAGGAAGCTGCTCAGGGGCCGATGCAAGACCTCTTCATTTCTTAATAAATGTTTTCTTTGGAGTAGGACAGGGATTAAGACCGAGAGAGCTGTCACGGGAACAGGTGAGGGAGAGAAACTGGCAGCCTTTAATTTCTCTGTGAGGAACGATGAGCCTCTGTGGGGACTAATCTCCTTATCAACACTGAGCCACCGCCGCCGGGCCAGTGCTGCCATTCACACCAACCACCCACTACACAATTCTCCCTCTCCCACCAATATGGAGTTTTGTATGGCATCGACTTACAGCAATTGGTGCCATCTTGTGATTTTCAAAGGGCTGAAAGTGCTGGGTAAAAAGCCGATCTCCATGTTTGTTTGTGCAAACAAGATCAATTCTTTAACTGACACAGTGTCGGGATCAAATGGACCACACACACGGTCTGTTCGAAGGACTTTTGAGGTGTTTACCACACAAACACTGATACAATCACTAGTTTTTGCTAATGACCCCAAATTCTTGAACTCATGCATAGGAACCAAGTTTGCGCTTTTCTTTTTTATTATAATATTTTGAATATTATGATATTTTAAAGCAATGTTGGATGAATCTATATTCCAAAAGGTTAAATTATAGAGATATTTTCTATATTTGTATTGGTTTTACAAGTTTATGGAGCATTATATTGTTATTACATGTATGTGAAGCGCTGCGAGTCCCTGAATGAGTCGTTGCATTTGTTTGACGACTTTTAAGTTTAAACTGAGCCATTTCTAGCTTTAATTTTGTATTTCCGACTTCCTGTTTGAAAAGAAGTGTCTGCGGACTTTTTTTTGTACCATTTCAATTAAGCGTAGGTACTTCATAATTATTCATGAGTCTGAGCTCAGTTATCCAATGGGATATGTATCCGCATTATGCACATATCCGTAGTGTAACGGATAGGGCTGTGCAATTAACCGCAAAATCACAAAAAAATCTTTTAAACACATGCAATTTTTAAACTTTTATCAAAAAATTTTAAGCAATTTATCTGTTCATTTAAGTAGATTGTTATTCAGAATTCGTTCTTGTGCTCATTTTTTGAATATGTAAACCAACCACAGCTGACGCAGTGTATCGTGCACTTACATGGAGCGGGAGAAAGGTGTAAACCAATCAGAGCTCACCTTGCACACAACGAATCTTTGTATTGCTGCCACCAGCTCAATGTTGGAGTGTTTAGTACTGGGGGAAGTGTGGTGACATCCACCGTTCATGCTTGAAACCAGAAATGGTGGACATGCTGGTTTTTCTTGAATAAATTTGGATTTACGTTAGTTTATATTTATTGTTATTACTGTCCAACTATATTTGCTATTCTTTTTAATGTTTTCTTTTTTTAAGACAATTTGGTACAGTTTTAAAATACATTTCGAATGTTTGTATGTAGCTTTTTAGTTGCCAAAATCGCTAATAAAATCACAATATTTGTTTAAAAAAATGCAGTGTGATTATTTGGTCCATATTGCACAGCCCAAGTAACAATATATTTTGGTACAAAATTGTCACTCTACGTAGCGTGGAATTCCTGCTATTTATCGCCTAATGATTGTGTTTCTGGTCACTTCTGTAACTTCTTTTTTAATATTTAGTACACAATTCTTCTATACTCACATTTTAAATGAAAAAACTGAGGATGTAATGCAAACATTAGCACTGCCTCCTAGTGCACAGTAAAATCCTAAAAGTTAAATTAACTCTACTCAGAGTGTATTTGGTCCCACTCTATATAGAGTTAAACCAACTCTGAAGGAGTTATTTAAATAAGTCTATTTGAACTAAGCAGTCTATTTTTGTCTGTTTTTACTCTTTCTGGAGTGGACTTGGTGCCTCTCTGAATAGTTCATATTTAGTTTGCATTTTCCATGCAGATTTGGAAAAACATGAAGAAAATAGATGATTAAATTACTCTTTCTCAGAGTCAGTTTAACTCTCTATAGAGTGGGACCAAATATACTCAGAGTAGAGTTAATTTAACTCTTAGGATTTTACTGTGTGGGTGTGGGTGCCACCTTCTAAGCTCTCAAAACTTTTAAATATTTTTTTTTGTTGTCAATAGTTTTTTATAATCAATAATTTTCAACAATTTGTTGTCAGACACTGATGTAGGATGTGAAGGTCTGGGTCATTGCCTGCTTTGTAATTTATCCCAAATGTTTTTTTGTTTTTTTTTTTGTTAAAAGTTCCCCATACCAAAATTTGCTTTGTGCGCAGTCACCATAGAAAAGGAAGTGCCCATGGAATCTGCTAATATTTTTGGGCATATTTAAACATTTCAAGCGCAAAACTGCCAATGCCCATAAAAACGAAAAAAAAAAAAAAAAAAACAAAAAAAAAAACAATTGATTTTAAGCAGAGAGTCATTTTCTTCAAGCGGTCAGTAAAACATGTGCCATTCTCCTGGAAACTGCCAAACCCTCTGATCACTCCCAGTCCAGAGACTGCCTGCACCATGGTAGCAAGCTTTACATCACTGCATTCCATTTCACTTGGTGATGTTAGTCTAGAACGCAGCTGGAAACCCATCCAACAAAGCTCTTTACACAGGTTCTTTGAGTGAAGACCCCATGGAGTTTATTGGAAGATAGAAAAACATTGTCAACCTCTTTGCACTCCATTTTATTGCCCAAATGAGTTTTTACATGTGAGTTTGCAAGCATTATCTGAGGAGACAGGAGATTCTCTTCTTTATAAAAGTAAGGAACCAACTGGAGCAACTTTTAGGCGTAGTGAAACATCTCGTGGTGAGAAATTCCACTCTAAACATCACTGTAAATCCACGAACCTAGGGAAAACTTTCCAGTCACTCTGATTTAACCGGAACACCTTGAGTGCTGTGAAGTCTATGTTTGAGTGAAACCTCCCACAGTTCTCTTGTGCTCTCTTCTGTCAGCCAGCAAGGATCCACATACTCTCAATATTAATATTAATGTCCATGCAAGAGTGGCTCTAAAAAGGGGAGTGGTGGTGGCTGTTTAAGGCGTGTAATGTAAGTTGACACATGGGCCAGATCTACAGCTCTCGTCACGCTCTCTCCTGCCGGGTAGTCTCTTCACCTTCCACTCCAGACTTTATCAATTACTGTCAGACACAGATACAAGCTCCATTCACAATGACTCCACAGTCGTCTGAACGTCAAGGCACTTCCTTGAGTCAGAGGAGGGCATGTTCATTTACAACGTGAAAATCTAAACGGGTCGAGGTTAATCCACAGGGTGAGCCGGTCTCACAGGGGACGGACTTGGTTAACTTGGACGTGCAGCAAAAGCATAAAAATGGGCTAAATATGACAAAGCACTCATTGAAACTGTGAAAAACTTTCCATCCAATTGAATGCTTTGCAGGTTTTTGGCCACTTATAGGTTTTTCTCCTGCTTATAAGATCATTTAAATACTGTTTAACTAAGTCTTTCATTACATTAGAATACATTTATATCTTCTACAAAATCTATGTGAAAATATTTTGAGAAATTTTGAAAAAACTTCCAATTTATATTGTAAAAAGCACAAAACATTGAAAAAAATCATAATATATAAAATATTTCCATTTTTAAAGGCATTACTGTTTAATTGGTGCGTTCAAATTCCAGGTGTTTAATCAGTTTTTTTAAGCAGCGATGGGTTTGCGGAAGAACAATATAGACTTGTCTAACCATGCAACAGAAAAATACAACATTTTGTTTCTTTTAACAGACATATCAAACTCATGATGGTCCTTTTGAAATCTTTCTCTGCCTCCATTGTTCAAATGGAAGTTCCTGGTTGGCAAAATATGATAGAAAAAAGCTTTATATAAGGGCGAGGGATTAATGTAAACCCTTTTTTTTCATTATGTTGGCTAAAAGTGTTTAACCTTAATTAATTTTACTCAACATTTATGTCAAGTGTACTCATTACAAGTAATGTCATTTATAATGTAAATATTTATACCAGTCACCAGGACTGAAGTTATATGAGTTTTGTGGAATTTGTACTAAAACATTGAGTATGGACAAAGTGGTAAGATGCATAAAACTCTGATGATGCAGATTAAACATTAAACACAGCACGTATGCATGAGCACAACCCCATTTCCAGTGGTGGTGTTATTACTGTAATTGAGTAGTTTTTTTTCTCACAAATTATAATTTAGTGAGTAGATTTAAAAATGTATACTTTTACTTTTACTTGAGTACATGTCTAGTTCTGTATCTGTACTTTTACTGCACTTGTTTTCAACCTGCCTTAACTACTTTTTGTTTTCTACAGGGATTGGCACCTATCCAATTAAATTGCATATAAAGAAACGATCCCCCAAAACGAGATCAAGTGAATGTAACCAATACAATACCATCACATAAAAAATACAATCAGTAGAAAATTGAAATTATTTTGTAAGAACATCTCGTTTATTTTCTTTTATTGTTTCAATCGCCAGGAAAATAGTTGAAAGTTTAATTATGAAGTATTTATTCTCTCTCTTCTTCTCTGTATTTTCACTGTTTTGTGTTCTCTATATCACTCTTTCTCTCCCATTCTCTATATTTTTGCTCCTCTCTTTTTCCCTCTTTTTCTTGATTTCGTTTGCTCTCTATTTTTCTCTTTCTTCCCTTCTCTTTCTTTTTTTACTTCTACTCTCTGTTTCATTCTCCTGTATTTATATCTTTTTGTTCTCTCACCTTTACTGTCTCTTTTACTTTCTCTTTTTTCAATCTATCTATCTCTTATCTGGTTCACTCTCTCTTTCTCTTTCTCTATTTTCTTTTTTCTTTCCTCTCCTTTTCCTCCAGCTCCCTCTCACTCTCTTCATGCTATGTATCTGTCTCTTTTCTTTCATGCTCCCATTTCCCCCCCTCTTTTTTCACTCTCTTCTTCCCTATCCCTCTCCCTCTTTCTCTCTTTACCTCTTCTCTATTTCTATCTCACTTAGAAAGACTCTTAAGAAAGTTTCTTTACTTTTTTGGCAAGTAATGTTACTTTTACTTTAGTATCATATCTCAGTGCTCATTACCCTCGTTTACATAAATTGTAATATGTTAATAGGACACTTGAATGACAGACCACAAGAAGATGGCATGAAAGTTGAAAAAATCTCACTTAATGTCACAATATGACGGATAGCAAAGACAGAGAAAAACTCAAACGAAGGTTCAATATGCAAGTTTCATGCAGAGTGATAAATTTGTGTAAACAGCTCTCCAGTAGAATAATACCCCGGGAAAGCAAGAACTGATCAAATGTGTTCATTCCTTGAAAGTAGGGATACACCAATGCCATTTTTTTAAAAGCTGAGTACAAGTACCAATATTTTTTGAGGTACTCGCTGATAACGATTCTGACCTGTTTTATTTGGGATGTGGCAGTTTTATAATATGTATTATAATCTGTAGTATTATGACAATATCCCAAGTTATCAACATCTGAAAATGGTTAATCGTCAAAAACAAGTTCTGTCGATGACGTCCAGAGTATTTGTCTTTGGTATCGGAGTGTTTGTACAAATACAAGTACGAGTAAATGAGCTCAGTATCAGTATCAGTGCATCCCTACCTGAAAGGTAAGTCGGTTAGGGTAAAAGCATCTACCAAACGCATTGAAGTAAATGTAGGTAAGATATTGGCATGTAAACAGTACTCAAACCTAATATTATTTGTGATTAATTGCAGGCATTTAGAGCCAAGGTTGGTAGGCTACCAGCGGATAATCTCTCTTTTTGGCTGCTGGTGACTTTATTAAGTGTGATCAGCTGAAAAATGGGCATATTCTGTTCCGTCTTCGTAGAATGGTTATCAAATGATTCAAAACAGCCATTTTTCCACCACCTCATCATCTGGGGTTTATCATGCCAGACAAAAAAAAAAAAA
The DNA here is from genome assembly GCA_007224835.1 of Danionella cerebrum. Taxonomy (NCBI): domain Eukaryota; kingdom Metazoa; phylum Chordata; class Actinopteri; order Cypriniformes; family Danionidae; genus Danionella; species Danionella cerebrum. The sequence continues at coordinate 218,225 of SRMA01025742.1, forward strand.
AAAACAGACCAACCAAGACTCCATCACACAACAAAAAAATTAATAATGGGTTTTTCACATATAAAAAAATACACTTTAGATTTGGCACTAGAGCGTTTATCTCAGTTTTTGATCCAAACTCCTCATTTGTTTTAGTATTTCTTATGTTCTAGTATCTGTATTTGTCCACGTAAGGTGTTCGTGGATGGCTTGAAAGGTGGTAAAAAATAAAATGTATTAATATTATTATTATTATTATTGTGGAAGAACTGATCAACATTACATGTGCTTCCGTCAAAAAAAAAAAACTCACATTAAACTATTTGAAAATTTTATAGAATGCACTTTTTTATATAGGCATGTTTTATTTGACTGTGTTGTAGGGGTGGACAGATTGATATCGGAACATAGGCACCGGAGCATTGCCCCTCCTCCCCCTGTGCGGTCTTGTAATCACAGATTCAGCGGCGCACTGCTTTGACTGTTGTTTGTTACATTTTCAACTGATTAGTCACTCATGTAATTTTTTATATCGCTGTATTTCTAATTCTCAAACAGCTCGCCTACAGCTTGTACAAAATTCGACATTCGTAAATGTTGTAAACATGAACATATCACCCCGATTCTGAAAGATCTACATTGGCTGCCAGTCTCTCAGAGAATTAATTTTAAAATCCTTTTTATCTATAAATCTCTACATAATCTAGCACTAGCCTACTCCTTCTAGATTACTAAGAACTTGTAACCAGGCTCTATTAGTAGTCCCTCATGTGAGGCTCAAGCGTAGAGGGGCACAGGAATTTGCGGTAGCAGGGCCTCAACTATGGAATAGCTTATCTTTAGATTTTAGAATGGCGCCGTTTTTGCTCAAAACTAACTTTTTTCTCTTTAGTGTATTAATTTTTCCATAAAGTTGTTGTCAAATGGGCGGTTTTATTTTGTTTGAATGATTCATGTTTTGCGATGTGGTTTTTCTGTGAAGCACTTTGGTCAGCCTGAGGGCTCTTGAACTTACCATTCAGTGTAAAACATTCTGAAAGTTAAGATGGTTCCTATCTTATCTGTGATTTGCAAGCTCAGCTGCCTATTTGTTACTCTTTTATTTACACACAAAAGTCAACCATGGAAACCACTGTATTTATTTTTTAGTTCTCCCTTTAATGCATGTCCATTTTTTTTTATTTTCATGTAAATCATTTCTGATGCTGTGTATTTTTTGAAACGTTCGTTGTTCATTATGACATTGTCTGAAACATACTGCTGTTTATCGTTTTACTCCTGTTTAATTAATATAAACACTTGTTTTTTTTTTTTGTTCTGCCGGCCGGCTGGTACACAGGTCCGATATAGAGGTAACTGATCCCAGCAGAGTTGCCTTCCTCTCGTGAGGTTAAAATCATTTCACAGCACAGCTCTGGAAATTGCCTCTCACTTAGACAACTTCGGGTGGGGTAGAACGCAGTAATCTGTGCACTTAATGAAAAGTTTAAAACAGAGGGTGAAGGGTCAGGACCTCCCAGCCTGCTGGAGTTCCAGTGTAAATTGTTTGAATTAACCGCTGGTACACGGGGCTGAAATCGTATCCCTGCGAGGAGCAGAACATGCAGTAAAGGCGTTACAGCTCGTTAACTTCCCTCTCAAAACAGATTATCCCACTACTGCCCATGAGGGAGCCGGCTGTGTCTGATTGGCTAAGAGGGCGTCTGTCTGTATTGATCAGGCAAAACCAATCGTGTGGCTTTATGTCCACTGTTATGGCAAATATTTATGGAGGAGACATTAGCCAATCATTTAAGGGCAATAATGGGGAAAGTGCAGCTGGGGCATGATCTCATCGAAGGGGAAATTGGTCGAGGGGTCGTTTATACACCAAACTAAACCAGCTGTCAGTGTGCAACTCAATACAAGCTCCGGAAACGTTAAACTCATTCCAACAGGTGTGTTTGCTGGGATCAAAACTGGCTTTAAAAGTTCCATCAGCTTATCCAACCGTTACTTATGTCAATAAAGCATCCCTACCAAATCCTCGTTACTCGGAACAATGCCCCGACGCCCTCCTCATGTCTTCAAGAACACTTGTTTTCAAAGATCTTTGCATGAAGTCAGCATGGCCTCTAATGAGTGGTCTGAGATGGGGGCTTTCATTTCCCCCAGTTCGGGAAAGATCACAGGGGATGAATCGCTACTCCCTCTCCCTCTGTGCCCCAGGAAACTGATTAAAAACTTAGCTGTGAATTGGACCATCAGAGCCCTTTAAGAACCTGTTCCTCTCCTCCTCGCTTCTCTTTGAGAGATGCTACCTGGGTCTTTTACGAGGCGATACATCATTAATGAGGATGAGAGAGACTTAATCATTTTCACAGTCGCCTCCTTGCGCTCGTTCTCACAACTCAGCCATTTGCACTTGACGTACTCCATCTATTGCAGTCCTCAAAGCTCCGTTTTGAAGCCCAATTTAAATGTATATTTCATTATGGCTGCATAGCTCATGCTGGGTCACGTCATGTATAGATGTCTGAGGGTCTCTTCATGTGTTGCCATGAATCACATTTGCATTTCTCCAGATCTGGAGACAGAAGAAGTTCAAACGATGCATTAAAAAACTCAGAGAAATGAGGGAGAATTACATACAATTAAACAAAAAAAGGCTAAAAGATTGAGGTGGTAGAAAAAATAAATAGTTACTTTATGGAACTGTCACAAATTATGCTTTGATTTTGTGTGATTCTAAAGTAGAATTTTCAGTATTTTTTATTATTCAGGTTTTATTGTCACATTATCTGATATTGTTTTATTAAGTCAATTTAATCATTCAAATTTATTTCCTCTTGTATTTCAGTACGTGAAACCTATAACTTGCTCTACATTAAGTTTCCTTTGTGGCTTCACCGTCAGAGAGTGTATCCACAAGGAAAACATGACTTTTCCATGTTTTTTTTAGCCTACAAAGTTGTTGACTCTCCAAGCAAAGCAGTGTCGGATCTGTTGGTGATTGTAGGGAGTCTCTCCTTGTTTGCATATGTAAAAGGAGTACACTTAATTGTGCAGTCCATTATTCTCACTCACAGACAGCCGTTTGGTCATTCAAGCAAATTATTGAGTTGTTGTAATTCTTGGAAGGACTTTAGTGAAGGATTGTGATTGTCTGAATCAGTGCACGTGTGCTTGAATCCTCAATGAAGAATCATTATAACTAAATTCTCAAAAAGGGGGAAGAAAAACTCATTTTCAATGTGAGCAAACTTGGTATTATTCCAATATTCTACCTAAACCTGGGTGATTTAACAAAATTGTAAATCTTGTTTTCTTTTAGGTTGATTTATTCATGGTTTAAAATGTTAAACAGCATTGTCGTTGATATTTCAGGTTACGGAACATTGACTGTGTAATATATGCCACTGTTCAACAAGGTAGAAATAATATAAATCCTATGTGGTCAGACAATAAAGTCTCTGTAATGCTCAAATAAATTGCACATCTTGCATGACAAACATAAATGTTTTAGAAAAATATTTTTCAATTGCACAGTAATAAAAAAAAAGCAAATGGAAGAATTTTCACTTGTAGCCCTGGACGCCTGTATTGCTCCCAAGACTGCTAATGAAGATGCCATTATTACAATCTGATATTTACTAAATATAAAAATCACATTACAGTTAGTATTTGGGCCAAAGTTATACCTTTTTTTTTTGTTTGTTTGAATGCTTTTTGAGACCTTCCTGGGTCTGATCTATCTTGGCGTTTTAAAAATTAGATGGACAGCACATTCATGTTCCTCTGTGTTGTAAATGCTGTGTTATAAATATATCGGGATGATCTTGTCCAGGCTCCTTTAATCAGTTTTTTTTTTTTCAGAACACCATGACTTCATTTTGATTAATTTGTGTAAACATGTTTTCTTTAGCACAAAAGTGGTTTGAGAAAACATTCTGTTCCAAATTTTAACAAAGCACCTCAAAGTCATTAAAAAAAATCCAAATGTTAATATATTATGATTTGTTTAAAAATATGTTGTTTTTTTTCCTCGAAACCCGAAAACGTACCTATTTTTTTTTTTTTTTTACAAAATGCTACAAATCCACATACATTCATTCATTCATTCATCTTCTTATCAGCATCGATATTGAATCAAGTGGCTGGTTCCAGAATAAGCCGGTAAAACAGGGTCAGAACCCACATGCAGATATTGGACTTACTCCAGTCTCTCCTTACTCCTCCCAGTGACTTTGGGAACGTCTCCGCTGAACCTTTTTGACTATGATTAGCTGCAAAATGGTCTGATTCGGTTTCGTCTTCGTGGAAAGATTATTTTTAAAGACTCCAAACTTTTTAATCCGCCATTTTTCATACTCTTCAGCCCTCATTGATGGACTTGCATTGAAAAAAAAGAGTGGTGGATATCACGGTTTTGAAAAATAAAAAAACAAAAAACAGACAAACCAGGACTGCATTCTATGGCAAGCATTGTATTTTTTGGGGGAAACTGATTATGGCTTTTTCAAATGTGAAAGCAAGACACTTATAATTTGTATTTTATTGCATTTTAGAACCAAGCTCCTCATTTATATAACTGAATCAGCGTAGCTGCAAGGCAAATTGAGTTGATCATGCCAACTGACAATAATTGCTTGAGGGTTAAAAAATTGTGTGAGAAACTTTGCCAAAGACTATTTAAATTGAAGGCAAATCAGGGTTTTACATAATAAATGATGGTATATGGCTATCAAAATGCTAAAATAATCCAGTATTTTAGTTAAGTTAACCTGGAAAAGTTTTATGGTAACCAATAACACCAGATTGATGTAAGTGAACAAACTGAACCCCAGGAACCTGTGTGGTTATTTTGAAATTTATCAACAACCGCTACCAATCAGAATCCAAAATGGTCATTCCCAAAGATAAGCCTCTGTTTCTGCGTCCTTTTTCATTTTTATTGTGTCAATGAGTAGTGAGGCGGTGGCCTAGTGCCCTCTTTTAGTTTGTTTTGTATTAATTTCATGATGTTTTTACTTCTTTTAAATGTATTACATTTATATGTCTATTATTTTTCTCACTTTGCTGCAGGTTTTATTCAAACCCCAATTCAAGACATTTATCAGGAGCTCCAAATATACAAAATGTGATTCCCCTTGTTGTTTCCAGTCTCCCAAATTTTCCAGTTTTGCAATGAAACAGCATTTTCTAACTCACCAGGGTTAGTTTACACCGAGCTGTAGTCAAATCACACAACACTTCCTCATAACCAAAGTCTCCATTAAGCTCTGGTCTCAGTGGGGCCGTCAGTGTGTGAACGTGAGGTGTGTGTAATGTGCCTGTATTCCTCCGTGTGTGGTGTGTGAGTTCAGGAGGTGACACTGTGTCTGTAATCTCAGACGGTGAGGGTGAGTCCTGACATGCTCCTCTTGCTGCTCCAGGAGTCCCATCATCACCCACAGGCTCATTTTGCATACTAACAGGAGACCAGAGGGAAGGCACACTCATTCAGAGGACACACAAGCACAGCAGCAGCACATGACCTGTGGTGGGGTGACACAGCAATGTTGCATAAATATACATGGATCTTCATTTTTGCTTTAATACACATCAAGTGTACAGCGGTTCTGACAGAAGAGAGGTTTATGGATACACTATAGCTCCCTCTAAAATGTGGAATTGCCAACAGCAAGAATGATTTCATTGTCTTTAGAAACACATTTTGATACTTGGTTAATGAGCATAAATAATCATATTCATGCTGGAAGTTTAGCTGTATTTCAACTATATATTAATGCAATGCTTTAAAACTATATATAGTGTATCAAGAAATAACTCTTTTCTGGTAAGGAGTACAATTTGGTATTGATTGTTAATAATTCTCATATGGGGAAGATGAGATCGGGAACCCTGGGTAAAATTAAGCTAATTTCTAAAATTGAGCTGGGTTGCAAGGCCGGACAAAGTTCAGAAAAGTAAATATGTAACTATGAAAGAGACAGTTATTATGCTTAGACGTCTCTCTGAAGGGTTTCTCAGTTCCTCAAAGTTTTACTTGTGAGGGTGTGGCTTGTGTCATCCAATCAGGAAAGGGGTTTATGGTACTAGATCTTCTCTGTGTGCATACTTAATGAGGGTGGAGCTTTTGGAGGGAAACGGCAACATATTCTAATAGCCTACATGTTATTGCAATGCAACTACCTGCATAATTCAGGTCAATTCAGGACAGCACAAGTCCAAGTATAAAGTAAATCTGTTTATTAACCGGAAATATGGATATAATATATTTCCATAAATATAATATAATAAGGAAATATGCATCACTTTATTCCATGGAAACTGTAGTAGTATTTTCCATATCTGGATAAATTACATTTGGTAAATGTAGATGTTCTGCAGTAGGTACATGTGCAAGAGCTGTGATTTTAGCGTGAAAGTATATCAGACTAGGGACAGGGGTTTAAATGAGAAACAGCTTTGACTGATTAATGATATTAACTCACACCTCCAGAAATAGTTTAGACAAACTTCACTTCCAAAGATTGCAGTTGAGTCATATGACGTCCTTAGCAACAACCTCTTTTTATCCTTCTCTCATATTTCATTACAGATGCTCACAGTTTGGGATAAGGCGTGGGGACAGTTAGGGCAGTTAATGTGAAAAAAAACACCCTGGAGAAGTTGCCAGTTCATGGCACGGTCAAACGGAGTGTTTGTAGAGACCATGCATGTATTTACAAAATTCCATCTATATATGGATGTTCCTGGATAAACTGGATATATATATTTTGAGTATATTTTATATACAGTTTGAGTTTAATAAGAGAGTTTTCTCTAAGTCTCTGAAATGAGTCATCATTAAAATTTATGTTTCAGCTTGATGAACAAACATACTACATGTGCTTAAACCCGGGAAACCGAACTCTTTGACCAAAGACACCACAGTAATAATGGTATAAAACTTTATGTCTTTTCTCTCACCCATCACTCAACAATGTCTATTCCCTGCCATGAAAATTAGTATGCTCTTAATTGATAAGTGTCGAAGATGGTACGAATACACTGCTGGTTTTGCTGCCATGGCACGTGAAAATAAAAGCTTTTTTTATGAACTGTTTCAGACACGTCAGTTATGAGCCGGCCCACAACATTGCTTAAATTGAAATAATTCACTGTATAACTCAAATCCACTTTTATAGCAATATTGATATCCCAAATGTATTTATTCGCTTCATATTGATTCATCAAACGTATGAGGTGTTGTCGCAGGTCAGAGTTCACCCGAGCTGAACTTTCTGTCCGAGTGGAATCCGCAATCGCAATGCGTGGACTTTAAGTTTCAGATTTACATTGAGGCACACAGAGCAGTGGGAGATCATCTCAAGTTCAGTATCCCTCATGAGTGAAACTTTAGTCACGTCCATGTAGAAAGCATTCCTTTGGGATCTGAACCAAACAGCACACCATTAATGCCACCAAACACCATACTTCTTTCTTCCTGGTATTTTACTCTTTCAGCTGGAAAAATCCCCTCAGACTTTTCCTCTGTTCACCACTTGCCTAACCCATGTGATATAGCACCATTGCATATCAATCTAGTCAAAGGTACAACGCTACATCGTACCCATTTCTAATGCAGGGGTGATGCCATTTTTGTTCGTGGTCAGTTCCCAGTTTGTTTGGACCACTCCAAATCACATCAAACTGCATAATGTCAAAGTTGGGGTTTTCTATAATTGAGTCACAGAACGAGATATTTGTGAGTTTTTAAATTCAGAACTAGTAACTGTGTGTCATGAGAGAATACAATGTTTTTTGTTGGTTCGTTTTTTTCGTCCTTTCATTTCTTTTACAATAACAAACTTTTTAAAACTGTGGAAAAACATAAAATAAATAAAACAAGTTTAGTGTTGTGAATATTTTCAAGATGCACTAAGAATACTGTTAGGTTTACATTGATCAAACAGGTTGCCTCAAAACATTTAAGGAGACAACCTTAGTTAGTACTCAAATAAATAATATAAAAATGTAATATCTTTACAAAGCACAAGAAACTGGAGGGAATCATTTTATGGACAGAAATTAGCTTCCAATTTCATTAAAACAGAAACAGTATTTTTTTTTAAATCTGGAGACAGTCCACAATTAATTAAAAAGATGTAGGTTTGTTTTAAGCACATAGAATCCATTTCTCTACAGATTCATGATCTTTTTGATAAAAGCAATTCAAGGTTGATGCAGACTCAACTGGACAGAGAAGCTGCTACACAGAAACCAAACACAACTCACTCTATAACAAGATCCAGAAAGCCGCTACGGAATCTCCTATTCAGATCAGGTCCTGATGAATTCCACATATTCTCAAATTTAATTAAAACCCCAAAGATTTCAAATTAGATGCAATTTGAAGTGCCTGGGGCAGAAATACATGCACTTGCGTGGCATGGGCATCAGACTGAAAGTTGATATCGTAATTGGTCTTGATGTATTTGTGTGTTGCCAGGCTGAGGCGAGGAGCTCATAACCATAGAGTAATTCTCAATAGACTTACCTGCTCATTGAGAATGCCATCACTCGGATCTACTCTGCACTAAATTAGCCTGGCGCTAAAGCTCTCTTTGTGAGCTGCAGCTGGCCACCAGCACCACACTTATGCATTCCGCACCCAAATATGCATGGTTGAACAATAAAAAATAATTGGCATTCATCCTAAGCGGCTTACGCCATTTCGATATTTTCTTTTAAAATGATTTCAAGTCTCTGCAGTAATTATTTTCAAAGAGGCATTTATAGCCTAATGACAGGGAAGCCAAAGGGAATGCAAAGGTTTACACAAACATGCAAAATAATGTGCTTTGTTGTGTAGATAGAGAGCCCTGCAAAATGAAAAACAGATTGTTGATGTGACAAAAATTGAAGAAATCGTACATTGTTGATATTTCACCTGAAAAATAAAGAATGCTTCTAAATTATTCCATCTTCTTTTTATTTCTTTGAATCACCACAAGTCACGTTTTATCAAAGGATTTTTGGGAGGTGTTATCAGGGCTTGTTACATCATCACCATTCAAGCTTGGCCATCTTTGCGCACACCGGTGAGCAGAGCACACAGCAAAAACTTTGTTTAGAGAAACAGACACTGTATTTCTGTTAGTAGCTGTTAGTGATAGTAACACTATGGCATCTAAGAAGAAGATTTTATCAAACACATTTTAGAGGAGATTCAGTGCCGCTCCAGAGTAAAGTTCACCATCCAATATTGGGCATGCACAAATCTTATTGAATTACTTTTTAATTGTTTGCATTTTAGTTTATCCAGTGGTATTGATTTGTATTTAAAATGGTAATTTAGGGCGGCACAGTGGTGCAGTGGGTAGCACTGTGGCCTTAGAAGTTAGAAGGTTGTCGGTTCAAGGCTCGCCGGTGACCTTCCTGGAAGGAGTTTGTATGTTCTCCCCATGCTTGCGTGGCTTTCCTCCAGGTACTCCCCCACAATCCCAAAAACATGCAGTTAGGTTAATTGAATAATCTAAATTCCCCTTAGGTGTGCATATGTGTGTGAATCTTGCCCTGTGATGGACTGGCAACCTGTCCAGGGTGTACCCCCGCCTCTCACCCAATGTGTGCTGGAGACAGGCAACGGCAGACCCCCATGACCCTAAAAGAGAAAATGAATGACTGAAAAAATGGTAATTTACATTTATTTCTTCATTTGGTTACCAAGTGCCAATTTGGTGCCAATGGACCATGCATTAAAAAAAATCACTCCAGAAAACACATGTTTAGCTCAATTTCGACAGATTTTGGCCATGTATTGGTCCACAGTTGTGACTTCTATTCAGTTTAGTTAAAAAGTCCACCAGGGACTCAAGCATTCACTTATTTAAAAAAATAAAATAAAATTAGGCAAGGATAATTTCCACAGTTTCTACAAAGTTTGTGAATCTATAACTTTAGTTTTGTTTAAGGTATCCATTTCCTTACTTTTCCTGATAAACTAGAAAGGGTTACCTTTTCAATGACACCAAGGACATTAATTCAACCAATAAAATGTGAGAGTTACAGCCATTTTATTGTAGGCATGCCTTTTTCGGACCTATGCTCAAAAAGAGGGGTACCAGTGTCCCTCTCGCCAATCCTGCTACAATATGGAGTTCCCCAAACACCCACAGAGCTCACCGTCTCTACCTACACTGCACAATTTTCTGGGAGGTGCACCCCAGGCTCAGGTACCGAGGTCTGCATCTACACATGGGCTATGGTGTAGGCAGAAGTAAAAAGTGGGCTTTAAGTTATGTTATGACAAGAAACTGTACTTGTGAAAGAATGGAGCTCTCAGGAGCTCAGCGAATTTCAGTGTGGTCCTGTGATAAATCACAAGTCTGCAGGTAATGTCTGCAGGCACTACAGGTTTGAGAGTTGTGTAATGTCAATGCTCTTTATGTAAGTTTTAACAAAGCATTTATTTTGGTTGAATATCCATTATTTCTGGTGACAAGAGAGAAAGTAGCCATTGGTGATGCCGTCTGGGCATGTCTGGCAACAAGTGGAGATGGCAAACCAACCAATACACTCCAATCATGATGCGTTTTCTCTACAACTTTATTGAGTCTCCTTTTCTGACACGTACTATACCATTTCCCAAATAAGTATTCACTTTTTTAAAGGTGCCAGTGTTTCCAGCCAGCACAATGGATTTGCCTAAACTATAACAGGGGGCTTTTGTATCTACTCTATGGTAACACTGACATGTACATTTGCTTCATAAAGAATCATCAAAAAAGCTCACGGATCTGACTTCACCAATCTTGTGGTGAAGATTGCATCTCAAGATGCATCACGTGACCAGAGAGGTCGCAGTTCAAACTTCCTTGCACCTGAACTTTCCTCTAGAGTTTTACACAAAGGCATGAGTTCTGAATAGCCGGTTGCTATTCCATTCAAGTCAATGAAATGTATAAAGTAGTATGACCGCGGCTTAACACTTAACGTCATTGCATCCTCTGCTAAGTGTGACGAGGTTGCGAGGGGTTTTCAGCGTTGACAGGTGCAACTCATTCGGACTGCATGTGCTTGCCAGCTGCGCATCATCACGCTGCATGTACTGAAACGCGACACAGCCAAGGAGAGGAAAGTCACACAATTCAGTGTGCTGGAGTGGACGGACCATTTCCTTCTTCCGGGAGCCGAAGGAGCCCAGGAGGTGCCCGCTGACCTGGTCTATAGAGTCAGTTGAGTCACTGGGCTTGGCTGGTCAGCCGCTCTGCCAGAGAAGGCTTCTAGTGCGCTCTGGCTGTCCATGGCCCCGAAGGGGTTGGCCCATGGAGACGGGCCCATAGCTCGAAGCCCGGGATCTTTGTGGAGACCAGCCATAGGAGATCCCATACCTCTGGCCAGGAAACCACGCTTCACTGGACTGAGCGGGGTGAGGACACCTTGGAACACTCCACAGTGCTGCTCCCAGGAGCCTGAGCATGTCTAGTTTGCTCACAAACACCTCCATTGCCACATTGAGTGAGTTTTAATTACTTATTATGGTGCCATATTTGAATTAAAGTGCTTTGTGCACAATCAGTGCCAGTATATCAGTGACTCTCTTGCCACCCACTACATAAAGGCAAGAAGAAGCACCAGTGAAATGTAGGACAAAAGAAAGAGAGGCCGGATGCACTTCTGGTTATGACTTTTGTGTATCAAAAACCTGAATTAAAATCGACCAACAATAAGATTAACACTGAATGATCCAAAGTTTTCTCCTCCAACACCTTTGCAATGATTTACAGATAATATTAGAGTCTGGCGTTCTCTACAACATCATGTTTGACCTCACAAAAATGTTGAAGTAGTTATAGCTGCAGTGGGCTGATGTAATTTTAGACATTTAAGCGGATTAAGAATGGGATGAACATAGGTTCATGAGTGCCTAAGGGCAGGTGAGATAATAGTTTGTCACTACATTGCAAATCCATGCATAACATCTGTTCCTGCTTTTGTCAAGCAGATACGGTGGAGTCTTACTGTCTCTTCTTAATGCAAAAGCAGGAGTAGGGGTTTGTTTTTTGCAAACCAAGCAGGATCCCACAAAAGAACATACATCAGAAAAGGAAAAAAAAAACTTTTCTTTGAAGACCAGGAAAGTCTTCAAGCAGATCGATGTTTGTTGATGTTTTAGACAAAATATGTTTCCACTTTCCCTTATCTTTAAACATGTCCCTTTTCCTCTGATTCCATTTTTACTGATTTATAAAAGTCTAGTGTAAATGCAGTATTTATTTTAGGGTTTCTCCCAAATAAAGCTTCATTCACCGTTCATTGCTTTCACACACTCTTAATTTTTTTGCACTAATCCGTGAAGTGTTGAGGAATTAAAGTGCATCTGTTGTGGTCTTCTGGGAAGCAGGAAAAGCAGCGTTCCTGAGTGTTTCTGGGCGGCATCGCTCTCCCCTCACACACATTCGCACTCCAGATTGTAAAAATGTCAGCCTGCCAATCACCAGTATTTGAATGTTCTGTTGACAGGCGCAGGCACCTGGAGGATGTGAATATGATAAGTTGTCACCTCGTCATGGAGATTCTCTATTCGGCCCGGAGAGTGAGACAGTAATAATTTTACAGACCTTCACAGTTTCAAAATAACTTTTAATATTCGAGCAGGAGAATAAAAAAGCTGTTGAATTATAAATGCCTGCCGCTGTGGTTCTCTGACACCACCATCTGTCTTTTTGATGGAGATGAGGAGAGAAAGAGGTGAGCGGGTCAGTGTGTAACGTGGGGACGGTGGAAAAACCACAGCAGCTGCTGGAACGCAGAGTATTTTCATATGCACTTCTCATTGGGAAGCAAATCAAACTGTGTGGTCGATCTGAGGTTGATGGAAAGTTACTTACATTCTTAACCACAACATGAGGCCTAACTTCACGTCACCCCTTTTTTCAATGTGCAGAAAATGAAGAGGTGTTAGGAGGAACGGATGTCTCTGCAGTCGCCCCAACATGAGCTCTGGCCTTCATCCGTGAGGAAATGCCTCGTATGAAGATGTAAGTATGCGAACATGGATATGAGCGAGTCCAAATGGTGTAATTTCCAATGGGAAGTGGATTTTTTAGATTCTCAAGTATAAGTTCATGCACTCAGTCATTTTTAGAAGTGGAATAGATTTGGATGGAAGCACTCGATATTCAGTTATTAAACAATTTACTTCCACACTAGAATCTTTTAAAACATTGTTCAGAGTCGCTTGCTGACTTTTCACGATCTTTATTGATATTTCAGACTATTCAAGTTTTCTTAAATTTGTCATTTTATTTTTCACTACATTTTCCTTTTTATTTTATAAGACAGTATCTGTTATTTAATAAAAACAAATCAAATTAAAAAGCAAAACTTATGTAACTTATTTATTTCATTTTTTGCAAGCTACATACATTTTCTCTCTCTCTTTTTTATGATATGATATTTAAATGTAATTTTTGTGAGCTACATATATTATTCTTTTATTAATAAATTTTGACAGGTTTTGTATTTGTTACTTTTTCTAGATTTTTTTTGATGGGTAGTCTACTTCAATCAAAATGCAACTCATTCCACCCCTAAGGCTTCAGAGCATTAGTTGCAGGACCCAAAGACATTAGAAGGGCGAATACATAAATAAATGCTGAATATTGAGCTAATAATGCTATTTTTTCTTCAACAGGTGTGTTTAACTTAATAGTTGTAACTTTTTGTGCACTTCTTTTGTGCAACTTAATAGTTATTAATCTTCTAATGCTTGTTCCTTTTCAGGGTCACAGGGGTTTGCTACAAGAGGCAAGGCTACACCCGGGACAGGTCGCCAGTCCATCACAGAAAATATTGTTATTTTTCCAAATTATGATTTTACACCTTAATAACAAAAATGAAAAACAAATGCTTCTAAAATAAAAAGATTTTATGAAATACAGCTGGGTACATTTTATAACTTCATAAAATTGTGAGTAACTATAAATACTTGAAAACAAGCTATATATAATATAGCTTCATAATGTAGTCACAAATGGCTTTACCGTTTTTGCTAAATCAGTATCTTTCATCTTTAATCCGGGGGACCGTAACACACTCTACCAAGTTCAACACTATGCCCCTGGATATGACCCGACATTGACCAAGTCTGAAAAAAGCACTGTGACTATCAATTTAGCATCTGATTCCATCTTCAATGGTGCATAACCCACAACGAACCTTCCAACAATGACTCGGGGACAGGAATCTTTAGCATTGTCCATTAACATCTACCTTCTCCACCCTTTTGAAATCGGGCCTTTCAAAGCAAACAAAAGGCTCATTGAAATGTTAAATCCATATACTGCACATATAGCCTCACATTTTCAGCCAGCGGATGTCAAGAGTTGAGCTTGCTTTCCTGCCTGCACCTGTGCCAAAAATTATGCAGCGCCAAGCCAAGACCAACATGGCCACTTGGAGCGGCTAACCGCTAGCTAACCCTCATAACTGACCAGTGTTATATAGCATCCTGGTGCTATAAAACCCTCCACTGTGGCACAATGAAGAAGTAGCCGTGGTGATGTAAGAGTTTCTGGGTGCGCTGGCTGCTGAATAACACTTGAGCTGTTGGAGACTGTGACCACTGTTTAAGGCACGGAATTAAAGCCCCTCAGGGCACTGTATGTGTCTGCAGGCTGCTCAAATGCACATATATACGAAGGTAATTCAATCTGTATTATATTCCTGTAAATGTTTTATTTGTCTGTTGCCAGGTTTTAACATATTAAAGTGTAGTGTAAAATGTAGAGTTGTCAAAATTTAAAACCAATTCTGCAGGTTGAGTATAGACTTACAGAAGGGTCAAAACCATGAAGAAAGATTTATATGTAGGGTACTGCAAATGTGAGAAAAAAGATTTAGATTTGAAGTATCAGTATTTCCGTTTGTGGACAGTAGTTCTTCGTGGTACTACTATGATGAGCAATGAGTCATAGAGTCTAAGTTTATTGTTTGATATTTGAAATGTCCGTATTAACTTTTGTACCTTCACTGCTTCCAGCCATCACCATACTCAAAAACACACACCTACCTACCTACCAACCTAATAGTGACATCACACTCTCTAAGCCCACATGATTGGCTTATGGACTTGGTTAGGAGGTTCTCATTATGATGCTGTTGACGGACTAGCTATCATCGTGGCCGGGGAGGCTTTAGGTGCCTCCTTGTCACTCAATAGGTGTCAGTTGCCGATGTGAGATCCATGGCATATTTAAAAAAGCCGAAAAACCAAACTGTTGTCAGTGTCTTTGTTAAGACGGATTCTAAGCCTCACAGAGGTCGTTACATTGGTGTCAGAAGTGGAATGGCAACATCCCTCCCCGCTCAAGGGTGGAGTGGGATGGCAACCGGCAAAGAGGAGCGATGGGAAGTCCGGAGCCGAGCTGAGGAGTACCCTGGGTTCGACCCACTAGCGATGACCAGGGTTGCCTGCCAACCATTGTATCAGGTTCCAGAGGTTGCGAGGGAATTAGAACTGCCTGCACCATCTAGTAGTCAAGCCGACCAAAGTTTACCAGGTACGAGTGTTTTAGGGCTGTTTCAGTGCACCAGAACCAACCAGGAAACACGGCTCCAAGTTAACATGTCGCAACTGACGTTTGTAGTTGGCAGCAAGGGTTGGATCTCCAGTTCAAGATGGGGAAGAGGTCCGTCACCTCACATGCCGAGTCACTGACATGGACTTGGGCTTGTTATGAAGCAGATCATAGACAGGCTACATTGTCTGGTCTGAGGAGTCTCGATTTCTGCTGCGACATTTGGATGGTAGGGTCAGATCTTGGCGTCAACAACACCGTCCATCCTGCCTTTTCAGGCTGGTGATGGTGGTGTAATGGTGCAGGGATAAAAATCGTGGCACACTTTGGGCCCAGTAGTTCCAATTGAGCATCATGTAGACACCACAGCCTACCTGAGTATTGTTGGTGACCATTTCCTTTGGTAACATCTTCTGATGGTCACTTGCAGCAGGATAACACTCCATTTAATAAAGCAGTGTTTCTTAACCATGGGGCCGCGACCCAATCTCGGTCCGCGAGCGCCAACTAGTGGGCCGCGGAAAAAAATCTGTTCTGAACGTGTGGGCTGCGAGGGCCGCGGGACCTGAATGGCGCTTCCTAGCACTTGGTAGCAGTGGGGCGTCAGTCAGGTGTTGTGGTATGCGCCAATAGAGCCTCGGCCAAATTAGCATGTGACTCTTTGCCTTATTTCAATTTATTTATTTTTTTTACCTTTTAAACCACACTCACATCCATCATAGGACATTAAAAACAAATTATAAATGATATTAATTATAAAATTAATATGGAAGATTGGGTGTACTCCTTGCGAGCGTCACTAATTGCTGACGCACCACGTCTCGCGCTGCTGCAGTTTCCCGGGCAAATGCTGGGAGATCCGATTGATGGTATGCAGTACCAATGTTCTCTCTGTTAATAACGTTAACTTTAAATCGGTCTATTTCGGTCAAAACTCACGTTATGGGGATATTGTTGTTTTGGTTCAGTTGAGTTGAGCCGGCTTCACCGTTTCATTCTTGCTGTACTCGCTCTAATACGGAGTTTAATAAAAGAGCCGTTGGACAGCCGTTGTTTCTTGAACTCCAACTTATCTTGGAGTCTTACTGAGACCAAAGCTCGCAGCAGACTCAGAGCATCTCTGGAGGCTTCCCTAAGAGTGAGCCATTCCACCCAGACTGGATTTGATCATGTCTAAGAGACAGGCCCAAGTCTCTCATTAAGAGGTGATCATGAAATGTGATTTGTAGAATGTTAAAAAACACACTGTTGTTAATTTGTCACAGATTTGGAGAGAGCTACAAAAGTTAAGACTGCTAGTTTGTCAAGTTCATCAGCAGGCTGCACTCTACTTAAGTGTCATTTACAGTTTATTTCATTTTAAACTTATTTTAAGTGTGCTTGCTTTATTACCACACAATTTTATTTATCAAAATGCCTTATAAATATTTTTCTAATTTGTGCTAAGCACGACAACTTTGGTTTAACAGTTCAGTGTGAAAATATTTGTTTCTTTTACTTTAATTTAAAGAATGCTTTAAAGATTTTACTTTAATAAACCATAAAATGACTTGATTTAATTATTAAATACTAATCAAACAAGCTGTGGATCAATTTACATTAACAAGTTATTTGAATGGGCCTTGAATCACGTTGTACAGGGAAAATTGGGCCCCAGTGTCAAAAAGGTTAAGAAACTCTGTAATAAATCACCAATGATCTCATTTCTCAAACATGACAATGAGTTCACTGAACTCAAATGGTCTGCACAGCCCGATCTCAAACCAGCAAAGCACCATAGGTATGTGGTGGAATGGCAGATTCACATCATGGATGTGATCAAATGTAGATTTGATTAGTGATTAATGATCAAATATATAGTTTTCATGCAAAGAGAAACATTCAAAACAATATCAAAATGATAAACACTGTTATATGTCTAAAACAATAACTCTGATTATGCACAGAGAACATATTCTTAACTGTGTGCTACAAGAACAATATATTGTATATTTTAATAAAAAAAGGAACCTTTACATTTCAAAGACAAACCAAAAATTAACATTACGCTACCAAGTAAAAGTGACACATTGACAACACATCTTGATCGCAATGTTCAAGGGACTGAAAACATGTATTATAAATAAACCAAAACAATGAGAGAAAGATGTCATGAATAACATGCGGCTGATTTATACAAAAATTCAGTCAAATTCTGGAAAAAACAACAACACCAGAAGCCTGACTATGAACCTGTTCAGACTGATAATGAATAATTTAGTCCCCGATGATTAAAAAACAATTAGAATATGCACAGCTATCAGGTTAAATCTTATTCAGATGCAAGCACTACTTGTATTTTCCACATTCATTCTTTCTGTATTTGCCGTGTGTTAGGCCTCTGAGGTATCAGCACAATTCATTATGTATGAGCATCAACTTACAGTTCTGACTGCCGATTATTAGAAAGTTTTCAGGATGATTGTTAGCAACACATCAAGATTTTTATGACTCTTCACACAACATATCTTCCAAGAGATACATGTTTTCATACGGTATATTGAAGCGTTTCTTTAATAGATTTGTTAAAACCTTGGATTGAAATGGTTTAATTTGAATATAGTGAATTCAACGGTTCCTTTAAAGTGACGTTAGATGTCCTTATATAGGATGATGTAATTCCTAAGGTCTGGAGTTGTCCTCTTTTTAAACAATTATTAGAATAAAACTGTGCATGTTATTGAACTCACTTTACCTTAAAAATAAATATTTCGCGAAATGTGTGTGGTTTTAGATTTCTAAACTTCAGATTTTGTACATTTTAAGATACATTTTCTATTTCTCTTTAAAAAACATTCTAAAGAGTAATTGTTATATGTTTTGAGAGAGTCATTATTGCAATGAAAGAAGAGGTCAATCTCTCTTTGTTTTTATAGTGATCACGAGAACATTAGGAACAAGCTCAGAGCTGCAGTAGAGGTGGATGTGGAGCACCGACGTGAAACGGTCATAGGCCACCCACCAAAACAACAGATGGCATTCGATCCATGGCATTTTTAAAATGATTATTACGCACTGTGTGTTCACAAACACAGGTGCCTCTATTGGTGATCAAATACTGGGAGTCCAAATACTTCAAATCCACTGGGAGTCGAAGGTGGGATGAGTGTTGAAACTCTCTCCAACCTGTGACAACCGTTACTGTGATGAACTTGAGCCAAGTCACCAGTTACCATAGCTCCCCGGGCATGGCAGCCATGGCTGCACACTGCTCTCGGTGTGTTTATTCACTGCTGTGTGTGTGCACTTGGATGGGTTAAATGCAGAGCACAAATTCCTTGTATGGGACACTCCATACTAGGTCCTAACGTCACTTTCGTTTGTTAAATTGTAAACATGCGCATGCAGTACGGTACATGCTGTGAGCCACAGTAGCGGAACAACCAAAAACTTAGCCCTTACACGGATGCACCAGTGATGGACAGCCAGTGTTTTACATTTCATAGCGATTCCCTTTCCAAGGCAAGTCCGGATAAAGAACTTGTGGAGTGATGTTCATATACTGAGTTTGGGGAGGAGTTATTAGGGCGTGTTGTGTCATGAATCAACCATTATCTCTAAAACATTTTAGTCAGAAGAACAATGGATCACATGACCGTGTTCTGAGCCTTCAAGTACCTAGAGGGACTTTCTTAGCTACTATCCTGCAAACTTGTGTTGTGCTCTGGTATTTGCTTTCAATTTTAGCTTGGTACCCCTGAGTCATGACCTTAGGGGACCTCCAGGCTTAATACTCAATAACGAAATTGGATTTCTTAGTTTCAACTTAGGCACCTAAAGTGATAACAGTACAGTTCTTTATCCTGCAAACTTGCGACGTGGTCTGGTATCGCTTTTTCCTAGAGACGCAACCTTAGGCGATTATCAGACAAAACTATTTATTCATCCCAATACATTGTTCGAAGCATTCCCTTCCGTCCACCCCAATGCCCCACTGGGGGTGTTACATAGGTGCACTTATGCTGGACAGCCAGCCTAGTACATTTCAAACCTGCCAAATGAACCTGTCACGTTACACTAACCCTAGTTTACATTTTCAGAAAAGCGAAACCTTCATAAAGTTAGAGTTCTGTCCACTGGCATTCCACTAGGTATTATTTTTAAGTAATGCTAAGCAAAGCCTATGGTGATATGAGTTGCAGAGAAAGGGAAAGGCTTATGCAATTAAAAAAAAATGTAACATTTCTTTATCACAAAATAATTAGTTCCAATAAAAATGGTTTCATTCTGAAACATGAAAACGAATAAGATAAAAAAAAATATAGTGTTTCTTGTTTACCCAATATACCCATTTATTCTGGATTAATGGAAAATGTGAATGGTGATACTCATTAGTTGCGGCCCTAGAAAATGGATAAAACATATAAGCTCAAAAAAGTTTGTGGTTTGCTCAGTCCAGCCATGGTTTACGAAATGTTCCTCTTTTTTGTAAAATCAGCCAATCTGTTGTTGTGGAGAAAATAGACAGACTCCTCAGTAGGATCCCCTGAAGCTCAACCTAAACCTCTGAACTGGCTGTCATCGTACCTAATAAAGTGGCCAAATTGCTGGGTCAAACCATTGGGATTGAATTATCCTCAAAACAAGTAATATTACTTAAGATTCCGTCACCTAGGGAGATTAATCAATATTGTTCTTCTATGCATATCTGTGTCCTTGCACACCACTAAAACAGACACTATGAATGTCCTTCTGCAAGTACCAAATACCCAAGTGCACACTCAAACACACACGCACACAAACTCCCAGACAGGCCCTAAATAACACACACTTCACACTCTACGTAAAAGTGTGTTCTAGATCCATTTTCACCCTTTAAGCACAAAAGGTCATGAAATATCTACAGGGTCAATGACCTTCACTCTGCAAGACCTTGTGTTTCCTTACAAAACCCTGCTTGAAGGACAACCGTCTATGAGGTTTCCCCACACATATCTCTCGGAAAAACAAAAAGAAGTATTGAAAATAATACATACATAAATCTACAGTACCACTGCTATACCATACTAACCTTTTCAATCCCAAAATTGACTCAATTATTCATTCAATCTTCCCGGAACCAACCATTCCTACTCTAAGTCAACAATTGTCTCATTTATTTCTCATATTTCATTTCCCCTAAGGACAAACATCTGAGACAAAGTTAAATGACTAATAATTGAGACTCCATTAAGCCCCCTGAGTTACGACGGAGCAAGCCATGAGCAATAAAACTGTCCTCTGGGATGTCTTTGTGTGAGAGGTCTCTCCCAATACAATTTTATGTTGTGTCCAGTCAGTGCTGTGCTGTCATTATAGCTAAACCTCTTGAATTATACATGCCTTGCACACTTCAGGAGGTGAATCTGGTATATTTGTTCCATTAACTTCTACAAGCTCATGAATAAGTAACTTGCCACTTAAGTGTCTTTCTTGTAAATTGGTTTATACAGCACCACATACATGAAGCCCATTTCATTTTACCACCGTTCCTCCGACAGACCTGCGGTGTGTTAATGTGGATTTCAGTTGCCTAAATTTGTGACTTTCCCCCCAAACATCTAGTAAAGATTTGCTTTTTGGAAGAGTGAAAAACAGCAGTGTTAGATGTTTAACATGAAATATTTTTTTGGTATTGGTTTCACTCCTCTTCCACTTTTTTGCAGAAGTATAGGAGAATCAATGAAATCAATAGAACTATTTTTACACTGCCTTGTTTTTTCCATGTCTTGCAGAAAATGAATCAATAAACTGAAACACTACATGATCTCAGTTGATGTTTTTGCAGTTCTAAACAGAGCAGTGGAAACGTAAATTTAGCTTGAAAATACATGCAACAAATAAACTCAAGGTATACTGAATTGACTTCATCGCTCTGTTTTTATTTCAAAATCTTAATGAAAGCTTGACTTTTTTACATGGAAATCTAATCACTGTATCCCAGGTCTTTGTACATTTTCACGATTTTCCAAATAACCATATTCCAAAATGAAGCTGGTTTGTCCAAATGTGTTTTAGCATACATCAAGCAACACGTTTGTGGCGAGTTCAGAGAAGGCTTTTTCTGCATTACTTGTCCATACAGCATCTCTTTGTGTAATGTGCTCTGAATAGTTGTACCATCTACAGCAAAATGATGTCTTTGGAGCTGGTCCGTGGGTTGACTGTGACAGTTCACACCAACCTGTGCTTCTGCTTTTCTGAGATTTTGTCTTTGTCTGCAACTTCGGGCCTAATCTAGAACCGTGTCTCTGGTCTTCCAATTCCTCCCAATGTTCCTCACAGTGGAAAATGAGAGAGAATCTCTGAGAGAGCTTTCTGAATCTTTCCCGTTAACCATGATGTTCAACAATCATTGTTTTCAGGTCATCTAAGAGTTGTTTTGAGGCTCCCATTTTGCCACTTTGTAGAGGTGCAAAAAGGAGAAACACACTTGGCCTCCTTTAAATACTTTCCCCTGTTTTGAGGTTTCAGGGTCATTGAAGTTACTAAAACAATTTTGAGTTGAATTTTGTAGGTTAAGTTGAACCTTATAATGCGTTCTAAAGGTATTGCAATCAATAATATAGAAGTGGGTGCATGAATTTCAAAATAATTTTCCAATAACATTTAGCTTTATTTCACTTTTTAAATACAAACAGCAGCTGTTACCTTTAAGATATATTTAATTAATTGTCTTGTTAAGACAATAAAGGAAAGTAATGAAATTTGCAGGGGTGCCAAAACATTTGCATACCACTGTGCATTAGTAGTTTTGTTTACAAAAATGACACTTGTCTTTTGTTTGGCTGTGTCATTGTCTATTGAGCTGGGATTGGCACTAGTAGACCCTGTACACTGTGGTCATAAAGGGATGGACATGGTAGTGGTAGTGACACAATGCTCAATTGGTACAAATGGGCCGCAAGGGTGCCAAGAAAATATCCCCCACAACATTACACCACGACCACCAGCCTGAACCATCGATACAAGGCAGGATGGATCCATGTTTTCATGTTGTTGACATCAAATTCTGACCCCACCATTCGAATGTCACAGCAGAAATCAAGACTCATCAGACCAGGCAACATTTTTACAATCTTCCATTGTGACCTCAGTTTTCTGTTCTTAGCTCAACCATCATTCTCCACTGATCTGTGGTATCTACAAGACAGTTAAACTTTACTAAACAACTCAATTACTTAATAACCCCTACATTTCAAGTTTGGTTTGTAATTTCTGTTTAAAGAGAGGGGTGTGTGGCCGTAATCTCAGCCCTACAACTCTCTGATTTGGTACAGCCATTTGACTCATGTGAACATGCAAAACAGAGAGTTTGGACCAAGGGGTTAGACTGAGGGTAGTGCTCACATTAAAAATGTAAATGTTTGTTTTAAAACTATGATGGTGTGCCTTTAATTCTGCACTTAAAATAAACTTGGAAGTAATTGTTGGGTCCTTCTTTGTTTTGTTACCCATTTCATTCACCTGTTCACCGCTTAATTGGAGACCAGCAGCTGTGCATTGGATATCATAAAAATCTCAGGTTGAGATTAACTCATTTTCTTGATTTTCACTCTTACTCAGTTGCCATGGCAATGTTTGTTTTGCATCTGCAATCATTAGACGCTTCAGTAAAGACACATTTATAAACCTAGCGAGCTAGCTAAGAATTTCACTATATAACTCATTTAAATTATAACAGAATGCTCTCTAATCTAGTTTAAAGACATTCCAACATCTTAAAAATGTACATTTGCTTCATACTGAGTCATCAAAAAGACTCACTGACCTGATCTCACTAATGTGGTGCCTAAAGACGTGTCATGTGACCTGATATCACACGTAAAAATTCCTCCCAGCTGAACTTTCAGTCAGAGCAGAATGTGGATTTTAATTTTTTCACATTGTGACATTGTTAATAGGCTGATCAATGATACATACATATGATCTACAAAGGATTAATGCTAACCTATGCAAAATAGTGTTAACACAATAAATATTCACCAGTCTTTGTTTATATTGTATAAATATGATTTAATTTGAGAATACATCTTGTTTTCCATACATCTTGTGATGCCCCTAAACACATTGTCAGTGATGTTACCTGGTGTCCTCAGGTGTTTCATAATTCATAACTAGCTTAAAGTTTTGCACATTACTCCAGACCAAAATAAACTCTATTAGCAAACGTTCATTGCAGTCTATAGTCTATTAGCTCGCGTGTGTGTCCTTACCACAGTTTCCCGGTGCATTAGCAGCAGAATCATTTTGTCATTGCCAACCATAAAACTCTTTTGTTGACGCTGCTGTCATCATCCCCAAAAAGAACAAAAATTCAGGTGCCTCATGTGTGCAACGTGTCCGGGGGTGGGAGTGACCAGGCAAGTAAAACAAGCGTTGGTGGATACTTTATGTTTTGAATAACAGACTACAGCCACGAAACACGAAATCTGATATTTCATGCATTTTGATCGTGTCCACTTGTTAACATTTTCGTCCATTCTCGTTTCGTTTTCGTCAGTGTCTCGTTATCGTCAAAAGAAAATTACCTCATTATCGTCATCAGCGAAAACAAGACTGATCGCTAAACAATATTTTCATTTCAGTCAGAGTCTTGTCATGTCTGGATTGCATGGATCTGTGTGTTACCCCCAGCCGTGAGTAATTATCGCTATCCTTCTGGAAACGGTGGTTGTCTGGAACTGGGAGGCTCTCCATGGCCCCACAAGCTCCTGGCTGCTAGCTCCGGTGGTTCCCTACCTCCAAGTGTTCACGTCTCATAAAGAGTGATACATTATACCGTCCTCTATCTCCAATTATTAAATAAATCTGAGAATATTGCATTTGGGACCTCTATGCTTACTTTGCACATAACAATAGTTCATATTTTTTGCTCAGAAAACATCTTTTGATTATCACTATTTGAAATACTTAAATGAGAATTAAACCAAAATAGTATTAGTGCATTCAAATATAATAGCTAGTCTAGTGCTAGCTAGCTAGTCAATATCTAGTGACAAAACTGTTCATGTGATGCACTAAATATCCCAGGCTAGCGGCGGGGGCGGCTCCTTGGCATGAATTAATAGTATGTTGACTGAATTAATGGGGCTGAAAAACATGCATATATCTCCTAATACATGAGAAGGACACTGCAGGTGTGTGTTTGCATGCACTGGAGTATGGGTGTGTGTTCACTGAAGCATTACTTCTGGAAATAGCCAAAAGCATAGGGGGATGCACTAAAAGGTTTGGTGCTTGACCAATCATGAGTGAGACAGAGCATTGTTAAGAACCTGCGGCTTGATGTAGGGACTCCAACTTGGGCGATGTGCAACCTGCGTGCAGCCTGTGTGCGATTTATGAATAAATTATTGGATGCGGAGTCCCCCAGGGGTGTGTAGTGCTCACCCCTCCTAAACTTAAAGCAATTACTGCCAGGAGATTATTGCCACTCAGCTACAGACCGCGGTTCAACTTCACTGACTGGCAGACGTCATTTTATAACAGCCTCTGAGCATTTGAGTCACTGTGACGGATAATTCATTTTTAAAGGGGTATGGCTCATCCCTAAAAAGACTGACATAATTTATTCTCAAAATGGTTCTTTCAACCACACACGTTTGGATTTAGGGCGCCCCATTCTCAAATGAAAACTCAGTAATTTTTTCTGAAGAAATTTATCCTGTTGTAGGATGAAATTGGCTCCGATCAAGAGCTGTCCACAAGGTACGGCATGCCTTTGCAAAATGGAGTGATAGTCTGAAAAAATCTCCAACCTTACCAGCATAAACCCCAGACCACCAAGTTACCCCCGCCATGCTTGACAGATAGTGTCAGGCAGCATTCCAGCATCTTTTCAGTTGTTCTGCATCTCACAAATGTTTTTCTGTGTGATCCAAACATCTCAATCTTTCTCTGTCCAATATCTGTGTTCTTTGGCCGAAATTTAGATTTTTCTTTTATTGGCCGGTCTCAGATATGCCTTTTCCTTGCCACTCTACCTTGAAATCCAGCGTCTCGGAGTTGCCTCTTCACTGAAGATGTTGACACTGGCATTTTGCGGATACTGTTTAATAAAGCTGCATGTTGAGGACCTGTGAGTTGTCTATTTCTCAAGCTAGAGACTCTAATGTACTTATCTTCTTGCTCAGTTCTGCAAATGTGATGCTCCAGTTACTCAACCTGCTCAATGGTTATTCCTTCTCTAGCCAGCAAAACTCTTTTCACTGGTGCTCACAGGGTTTTTTTTCTAATCATCCATTAGTCTGCTGAGAGGAGTTTCTCAATTGTTTTGACTCCGCAGCACCAGTCTCACGGTGGGGTTCTCAGAGTGGTACAGCTGCAACTAGATATGCCTCTTACTTTGACCCTATATTTAAAGTCTTGATTTATTTACTTTTTGTTAAAACTTGAAATCGGCCGTGAATTCATGCTTTGTGCCCAGTTTTTATTCAAAGAAAAATGCAATTTTCAGTCACACGTCTATCATGTTGGTGCCTGGGTCTTTGTTGTTTTGCCTATTATTAGCAAAAATAAAATGAATCGTTTCAATGAGTCTCCGCTCGTTTCGTCTGTGGGAAGCGAAAGTCATCCAAAGACAAACCACATGTTTAAAAGACAAGATATTCTGATGCTGGAAATATTGCGGAGAGCTCCTGCCACTCACAAAGCAAAAAGCTTGTGCAGAGAGGATTTCTGAACTGTTTGTTAAGCACCTTTCTGTACAGCAGAAATCATCTTTGGTTCATTCAGAACTTTTAACATGGCACAGAAATATATTTTCCTTTAATCTGCAGCCATCTTACTCCATTTGGAAAAAGAAGGGCTTTCAAGACTTATAATAAAATATGAACTGCTTTGCATTGTTAAAACGAGGTGTGTATGGAGTGAAAGATTGTTTCTGCAGATTCGAACATGTAGACGACTAGAAGAAGATCCAAACATCAGAGTTTGTCAGGATTTATTTTTGCTTTTTCTGGTACATTCACATATCAGGCATATGCTAAATTTTAGTTTCACTGATATACACACAGTATAATATCCATTGTAAATGGGCCCCAGATCAACAATGAACAACAGTGAATGAATTTTGGAAAGAAACTTTCCGTAAGATGAGTTTAGCTGACTTTTTAAGCAAGCTGTGCTCCAGTAAAGATGATTATGTGCAAGTTTGGGACTTGACATAAGGGAAAAAAAAAACACTTTCAATTGGTATTTACAGTGATAGACGAAGTACACAGACCATGTACTTGAGCAAAAGTTGAGATACCTGGTGTAAAATATTACTCCAGCAAAAGTGAAAGTGCACCCTTTAAACGTTGACTTGAGTAAAAGTATAAAAGTACTTAACCTCAAAGTACCAAAAGTAATTTAGTACTTAAAAGTCAACACCACTCTGAAAATGCAATGTTTTCTATTTATGATATCTAGTACTGATATCTTTTGATATTATTATGAGCACATTCTACTAAATGGAAACCATGTGCTTAGGAATAAATAGGGTGGTGGTGGGGGGGCACATTAGACATATATTTCTTTAAAAATTTATTGTTTGAAGTAATGTAGAAATCTTGCTCCTTTATCACATGGCACCTTGCCCCTTTTACTACATCATAGCTGAGCTGTGCAATAACGTGCAAAACGGTTTACAAAAGATGTCTTAATTCCAATTTACTAAACACGACTCGTTACAACACAGCTGTATGTCCACTCTATAAACAAATGTTAGTGTTAGTGCATAAATCACACAAAAACAGAAACACCACCAGATTTTCTTGAAGATTACGCGGTGTGTAGAAATCAAAGACTCATTCTTCCTTTCCACTACTTCAAAAAATTCACTTAAATATGTCCATGGTTTCAATTTCAATGTCTGCCGCTTCTTCCATTATTGCGCTATAAACGTGACAGCGAAAAGAAGCAAGCAGGCAGGCAGCAGCCGTATTAGAAAGTAAAGCGCTCAAACTGCACGAAAAACGCCGCGTTCTGATTGGCGGAGCATGTGAACTTAGTTTAAACCGTCACTGGTTACGCATGTACAGTACGTTGTGGAATGTAAAAGAAGTGATGGGTTTTAGGAAAGTAGTCGAGTAAAAAGTAAGGTTTTCCACTTTGAAATGTAGTTGAGTCAAAGTATAATGTCTCACAAAACAGTGATACTCAAGTAAAGTACAGATAAGCTAAAGAACTTTACAGAAACAAATTACTTCGTTACTGTTCGTTAGTGTCCACCACTGGTTATTTATTGTTGTCAGTGTTGGGCAGTAACAAAGTAAATGTAATTAGTTACTGTACTTAAGCAGCTTTTTCAAGTATCTGTACTTTACTCAAGCATTGAGTAGTCAAATATCTTACTTTTTACTCAACTACATTTGGCGGAGTCAGTCATTCCTTTTTATTAATGAGTAGATAAAAACAAAATTAGCATTTAGGTACAATATAGTAAAAGGAAACTTGTGAGCCTGTTTTTAAGAGTTTAAACATTAAAAAAGTTGTTTTGAACGTGAAATATGTTAAAAATAAACCTTGAAAAGGCCGGCTCATGTTATTTGGTTTAAAGGAAATGTAGATTCAAGATTTGAGGTAGATTCAAGTAAGAAGAGTCTTGATAAAAATGCTAATGGTACAGTATAGTATAGCCACAATGAATCATAGTACTTTGGATACTTAAGTAGATTTAAAGACAAATACTGTTGTACTTATACTCTAGTGAAATTCTAAAGGGAATACTTTTATTTTATCTTGTGTATCTCTACTTTAACTCGAATACTTGGTTTATGTGCTTTGTTCACCACTGATTGTTGTATATTTGCTATGAATGGAATTGATGTATAGGGTCTTGTAGAAATATATTGGGGAACATCTACATTTTTTTACATTAAAATAAAATTTCACAAGAAGTCCATGTTTTTTTTTTACATTTTTTTTTCTGAAACCATACAACAATCAAAAAATACAATCAATATTGAAACAAGTGGCTGGTTCCAGAACAGATTGGTAGAACACTGTCAGAACAGACACACAGATATCGAACTCACTGCTTCCAACCGTGGATGCCTTCATCCAATGCCTGCTCATGTGAGTCCACGTCTCCCAATATCTCCTTTCACCTGCCCTGTGACTTTGTCTCCGCTGGACTTTATTGACTGTGATCAGCTGGAAAGTGCTCGGATTCTGTTCCATCTTCATGGAATGATAATAAAACGATGCAAAATATTTGACAGCTGCCATTTTTCCTCCTCCTCATCTTCTTTGCGCCTCATCTTCTCAGCTCCTTCTCTTCTTGCTTTAATGGAGTTATAGTGTTAAAAAAAAACTTGAGTGTCATTTATCACATTTAGAGGGAAAAAAACATTACACTGCAAGTATTGTGTTTGTTCGGAAAATTGGTGAAGATATTAGCTGTGTCCCAATCAAGCTTCTAAAGGCCTCCGGAGGGTCCTTGCTATCCAGCCTCCAAGGCTGCGGCTTGGGAGGATCCTCAGAAGAATGCAAAAACCCTTGGTAAACGGGACGGTCTAGCCTCTTCTTCTTCTTTTGTTGTTGTTTGCTTATGGTGCATTAGCGCTACCAGCTGGATCAGTAGTTTGGATCCCGAAATGAATGAACGAAACGTTCTTGTATTATTAATATTTTCCTTACGTGATTGTTTTATATTTATGTTTTGTGTATAATAAACTTGTAAGATCACTGTAAGTTCTTTCGCTGCTTAATATATTGTCTAGTATTTTAGAGTTAATTTGTTATATTTCTTTGATAGTTCTATTTTTTCTTTATTTATTTTTGTCTTTTTAATTTTGAATACATTGTATTAAAACATGCTCTGTATTTTCATTTTGGTCACATTGGTCACTATGACGTTTTAAGACGAGATATATGGATGTACTGAAAGAGGACATGAAGGTAGTTGGTTCAAGAGTAGAGGATACTGAGGACAGAGTTAGGTGGAAACAGATGATTCGCTGTGGCGATCCCTAAACTGGGAACTGGGAACAAGCCGAAAGGTAAAAGAAGAAGAAGGTCACTATGACGTTTTAAGTATGGTCTGTTTCAAGTTTTATAAACTCCTTCGTCTGCTACTTAAAACATAATGACATCCACCAATACTTAGTTAACATTGATGTTTAAACATGAATGTTTAAAATAAAAATATGTTTTACAATTCGCCTAACACCACCAGCATTAAAAGCTGGTTATACCGTCCTGTCAAAAAAGAATGTGTTACTTACATGTAAATACAAATTAAAGTGTGTTTTTTATGTTGATTCTAATGAAAAAATAAAAAAAACGCAAAGCATTGTGGGATATTTGAAGCCACGAAAGATGGTCGTGATGCATCCTTCGAATTCAGGGGAAAGTAGGAAGTATTTCAAGGATGGATTTTAAGGATTCTTTGAGTTTTGCTGAAAAGAGACGGCCTTGGTGCACCGTTGTGACGTAAATGGCCTTACATCGCACTTGGGAGGATGCACACTTCTGGATTGGGACACAGCTATTGTAACACTGACTCTTTTTTTTTTTTCTTAAACTCCTCAAATATAAATTAGTTTTTAAATGTCATTGGAAACTGATTATGATCAATATGAAAAAGAGAAATGAGTTTTCAAGCAAACTCAAAGGGATTTCATTGGGAAAGAAAATACCTTTGTTCTCAATTTAACAGTAAGCGATTTATAGCATGTTGGAACACACAATCCAGTTACTAGAGAAGTCTAGATCCTTTTCAATACCTTTAGCGTTGGTTCTAAAGATGAAAAGAACAGCTTATGGAGGATGCAGTGGACAATTGAGGAGTGGGGGCTCAGGATCATTTAAAGGGATAGAGTTTATAATGGGTCAGCAGATAGAATTCAAATTTACCAACCAGCTTTATTAAGTAGCAGCCTTTTTGAGAAAGTTTTGAAAAATAATTTCCATCATTGTTTACACTTCAGTATTTCTATTCAGTCCAGGGAGTGTCTGAACTGGGAGATGTTTTTGTCTTTTGGAGGAACTTTCCAATTGATTCCAATTTTCAGTTAGTAACAAGAAACAATGTGTTTGTCTGTAGGATATTTCCCCCTAAACACATCTCAACAAGAAGGATTTGTTTCTTTTTTTGTTAAGTTTTGAACGCTTGAAGAATGTTGGAAACCAGTCGGAGACCTGATCATACAGCGTGTGATATTTTATTGTTGTATTTTATCTTGAAGCTGACAACACTTCTCTTCTTCCAGGAGGCATAGCATCCCACCCCTTTTCTCCCCTCCGCACCTCTCAATTTATTCTCTTTCTTCTGGCTCACAGGTGATTACAGGCCTGGTTCAACCCAAGGGGTTCAAGCCAGGAAAATGAGATGCTAATCGTGCTGTTTTCTGTTTTATGATGGATCATCCCTCGCCGCTGAATCTGTTTTGCTGAGGAGCGTTGCTTTGGGCCCTAAAGACTTGTGCTCTGCAAGTACGTCAATTTAAAGACACACAAATCATTCCCGACATCAAACTCCATGTCCAGTCGGTGATGTATGGACATTAGAACTCCGAAAACATTTCTTCTCGACTTTCAGAAAACACTTGAAATGTTGCACAGACCACAAAGGAATAATGATAATCTGTCAATATGTCATTCCAACTCTGGATTACTTCTTTCTTCTGGGAAGAAAGGAATCGGAGCTGCTTCACATACAACAAAAGCGGATGATGCTTTGGACAGCCAAGGACGAAAATGTTCTTCGCAGTAGTACTTCCCAACTATGAATCATTGCACTACCTGTCAGAAAAGAGAGGGAAAAAGTGAGACGGAACACAAACAGAAACAATTCGTCTTGTGAATTTGGGTTAAAGACCAACATTTGCGATCAAAAGCCAGAAAATAAGTTTTACAGTCAAATATTTTTTGTTCTGTCCTGCTCAAAAGCCATCACATGGGAGAGTATATGCCTTGCTTAGTTGGACAGTTTTGCTTTCTCCAGGGGAGTAAAACACCGGTGTGGTGTTTTCTCCTCTGGATTGGAGCATTGAATGTATGTAAATATTTACTAGTTGTGGTTCCCGCAAGTTCACATTAAGAGAAGTCACGTGGGGTTACTCAACTCGCATTTAATTGGACAATGTGTTCTTGCGTCCCCTAAATAACACCGGAAAGATCACAGTAGCCGCGTTTGGTCTGCAGTTTCAGGTCCGTATGGGACAGCTTCTGGGACCTGTTAGTGTTGTTTTGTTCTTTTGTTCAGAGTTTATACTTGCAAACTGTAAAGTAAACATTACTGGTTCCGACTAGCTGAATGCTAACAATGCTAAGCACACCAGCGCACACACTGCACTGTCATATTGTTTTCCTATGATCTGAATAAGTAAAAGAAACAGATGTTCCCATTGTATTTGGTAAATCTGCATGAAATCTAAAACAGCCACTTTGTATGCTGCTGGTGTGCAATGTACACCGCACTTGTTGACCGAGTTCATGATGAGTGGCGCACTTTAGCTGTCAGCTCGCATCAGAGCAGCCATGAGCATCTTGATGCGTGCGCCACCTGATTCCTGACCGACTGCGCCTGCTTAATAAATAACCACCCTCAGAAATGGCAGAGAGACACTCTGTGTTAACTGGGACCATCTCTGAAGACCCCCCCCCCACCTCCTCCCCCTCCCTCCATTGCAACACTTAGAGAAATCCAAGCAAGGTTTGGCACAGCTGGACAGAGCCAGAGACAGAGAGGAAGACTCTTTCGATGCTGTTGGCTGACTTTCTATCATTCCCTCTTGCCATGGATGACTGCCCTGTCCAGCCTGTTTGTGTCATTTTCACTTTAACCCCCACCCCCTACCTCAACCATTTTTAGCAGATCGTTCATTCCTCATTCTGTATTTCTCTTCTCTTGGACCGTCTGAAATGCTCACAGCAAGGATGTGTCTGAGGCCTGCATGCTGTACATGGAAATGGACGCAGTGATAGATGGATGGAGAGATTGATAGGTGGATGGACAGATAGTAAAAGAGGTGGATGAGTGTGTGTCCTTTTGTCATGGTAGAAGGCTTCCCTTCTCTCTAACACTCATTACGTACCTCGCATCCCACAGGCCCATAGTGCTAGACGCCACCATGTACTGTACTGCATGGGGATGTACGGGTGTATGTGAGAGAGAGAGAGGTTGCTCATCCAAAATTTTATCCGTTTTCTTAAGTTCAGACAAGTGTGTGATGGGCTGTTGAACTGAAATTTTGGAAATAGGACTTACTGTTCATAGAGGTCTATTAAAATTAAATATTTTCTATGTATTTTATGCTTTGAGGATAAGCTGAAACTCTTATTGCTGGGGTTTTAAAGGTGCACTGATTTGTGGATGTATCTTGAAGACTCTGAAGCTGCACTGGCTGGTAACACTGAAACACTTAGGCTGGACTGGCTTGGTGCTGGAGCTTGAGTACTTAAGGCTGGACTTCGGAGGCTGCACTGACTTTGGGTGGAGTTCTGAGGCTACACTGACTTTTGGTTGGAGCTCAGTGGCTGCATTGACTTTTGGTTGGAGCTCATATGAAATTCCTGGCGCTCCACTCTCTC
The DNA here is from genome assembly GCA_007224835.1 of Danionella cerebrum. Classification (NCBI taxonomy): domain Eukaryota; kingdom Metazoa; phylum Chordata; class Actinopteri; order Cypriniformes; family Danionidae; genus Danionella; species Danionella cerebrum. The sequence continues at coordinate 251,296 of SRMA01025742.1, forward strand.
ATTGACAGAAATTGGTAAAAGGTGCTGAAACGTTCATCGTTATCACACCAAAAACTTTTGAATCAGTTTTAAATCAAGTGAAACACTATGTATAGATTACCAATAATGTGCTATAACAAAAGTTAGAGTCATGTTAGAGATGAAACCACCTTGACAATGTGTAGATTTAAGGATTGAAGAAAAGTTACTTGATTTTTCTCTGGTTTCCATTTTTATAGTGTTGTTTCTGGGCATTTTAGATGTACAAATTGCTTCAACACACAAACATTTCGGGATATAAAGGAATAATTTCATATCTCGAGGTACCACCCTACTCTGTAATGGCCATCTCAGTCCTTAGACCTGAATATTATTGAAAACCTGAGAAAACTGGAGATGTTTTGTAAAAAAAAAAAAATAACCAATATACCTTCTGCCGGAGACCAGTCGATAATTGGAAGCTAAAGAAAGCATTTAGATATTACTATTTCTGCAAAAGGAGGATGCACGAAATCTTCTTTTGTGGTCCCCAATTTATGCACCTGCCTTATTTTGTTTAAATAATTCTGTTGAGGACAGTAACGAGAAGCACACAAAAAAGCATCTCAACCACACCTTAGTAGCAGAGTTTGGCTTTTCCTCACCCAGTTTCAAGGTTCCTACACAGCTGTTTGGGTAGAATCAATCAAAAATAATCCTGCAAAATCACTGATTTTGTTTAAGTGTAGCTGTAAAAAGTGACTCTGGCTCAAAGGAAAAGGTAGTAACAGCAAATATTAATTTGATTTAGATTCTATTGTGTCTCAAGTTGTATTGTGTATGGGTTAAACTGAGGTACAGTATTTAAATAAAAGTAAAATTCAAATAGAAAATGTATCACCATTGCACAAATACCCAGATTAATCTCAATTTTTATTATGGAAATTGTAATGCTACTTAAATAATTCTGCCACACTTTCCATAAATCTTTTATTTCACTTCTCAAAAGTCACTGTGCTTGTCACATGATCAACTTCATTTATAAGATGAGGATTTAGAGGGGTGCCCAAACTTTTGTATACCACTACATTTTACAGTTGTTTTCATTGTAATCTGTTTTACAAAGTTCAACTATTTTTGTTCAACATAGAGGTTTGCAAACCCGAGATGGCGAGGAACTGATGAACTTCACAATCCCTTTAGAGTATATGATGGTCATTAACTTTGCCCCTTCTGCTGAGTAAAATCTAGAGTTGTTTTTATTTATTTTTGCACTTGATTTTTTTTTTATTGTTTTTATTTGGACCTGTCAAACTCCCACAGACTCCAACTGAGCGCAGAGATTCACATAACAAGGTAATGCCTTTAAAAACTGCTGATGCTGAACATAAAACAGGACATGGAGAAAGTGAAAATAAATCCACACAATGAGACCCTCATGCTCTCAAGCACACTGCCAGAGAAAAGCCTTTTTAAACTCTTATTATTTGGCCATCCCTCGCTGAATTATAACCTTGAAATGTATCCAGTTCCAGAAACAAGGACGTTTTAATGGCAAGCAGGGCCTTTGACGTAATGAATGATATAATCAATGGAGATGATGAAAGAGGACATGATGGAGGGCTCAAATCTGTTTCGAATCTGCAAACCATGACGTCGCTGAGGAGATTTGGGAATGCAAAGTGGTGCCAACAAAGAATTGATGGTTTAACAATGGCTGTTTGCCGCCCAGTGATTTAACATGCCAAGCAAACAAACACAAGCAAATGATTTGTCAAAAACATTCTGACAGCTTTTAATCTCCAGATGCTGAAGATGGATAAAAGCGCAATAAAATTAAAACATTAACCATGCTCGACCCTCTTGTTTTACAAGATAAATCATTATATTAACGTGTTATGAAAGACTTTAATTACTACAGAGATTTAAACTCTGTACTTTTCATGCGGAAACATAAAAAAAATGTATACATTTCAAGTTCAGTTTTAAACCTAGTATTATAACAATGGCTTAAATAAAAAAACTCAAAATTTGTAGCTCAATATAGCTTTTTCTTGATACATTACGACTGATAAAAATATACATTTAATCCTAAGAAATCACTACATGCACCGGGTGCGTGTGCCAATCACAGCTGTGTAGGGTTCATAAAGGTTATTAGCTTTGATATTTTTGTTTTTAAATGAACTTACAAGAGTTACGATGCATTTTACAGACTTCAAATTGGTCTCATCAGTGCCATCTAGTGAAGAAAATAAGAATCAACCATTGGAAGTACAATATCTGTGACATAGATAGTGATTTTTACAATGTTTGCATTGTTTTACCTTCATTTTGCTTTTTTATGGGACTAAAGATTTAGTTTTTTGCCTCAATACTTTTGCGTTTGGTCATAAAACATAAAAAAAAAAACAGCTCATTCTCAATTTTTTGAGATGATTGCAGCGAAGACTAAATGTACTACAATTTCAGGTTTGTTATGGAATTATTGTGTAATTTAATTTCAAATATTTGTAAAGAAGAGAAGCTGGTGCTCTACTAAAAAATCATATCAAGCATTGGCACAAAAATGTTTTTTTTTTTTTTAAACCAATTCAAATTTTTTAAACTTTACCAATTTATTAGAGCAAGTTCAAAAAGGCCCCAGACTTCAAGGATATCAAGATCAATATGATCACAAAAAAGATCAAAACATATTTTTGATATAACAATTCTTTAACTTTGCCATTAAAATCAATCAAAACATTTCATTAGAATAAACAACAGCCATTGCTGTTGCATTATACTTGAGTTTCTCACCATTAAATGCAGTATATTGTAATTAATACTGTAAATAAACTAGATGCACAGTTCAGCTTGTCACATAACAAACCACAAGTCTGAAGATGTTTAAGCTTGTTGTCCTGTGAGGTTTGCTCCATTTCAGGAAAAAAAATGAGCCATGTGGCGCTACCTGATTCCAGCTTAATGCACAAAAACCACTTCCACACAAGTGACAGAGCACATTACCCCCATCACTTCCATTAGCTTTGATTTCTGGATGTCTGTCGAGAGCAGTTACACGTTTCCTCAAGCGAGCGAGCCTCGGAAAGAGCCAGGGTGTGACAGACAGACAGAAAAACTGAGAGGGAGTCAGTAAAAATGCAGGGAATCAGACAGGTCAATGCTTCTGAGTGCCATGTCAAGCCGTTTACTTTAGGGAATTTAATAATGGCTGTTTGGCCTCGATGGCTATTTGTTCTGCTATTACGAGCCACTGAGATGCTTATGAATCCAGAAAATGGGAGGTAAGAGAGTACTCTACATTTCCTAACCAGAGACTTAAATATGCATGACACTCTGTGGGGAATTCACAGGGATAGGCCACATATGCTGCGCACCTAGAAATAAACACCCCCTGCAACATTCACATTATATTCTAATGCTTGGGGGCTGTGAGAATATTTACCATGTGACACAAACACCCCAGGAATTCGGAAGATGGCATTTTGCTAAACTGTTTATTGCTGTTAATGAGCAAAGTAATAGCACTCCAGTGAAGTGTATCCAAGTGGGCTTGATTTTAAAATAAATTCTTCTGATAGAATTACTTTAATAACATTTACTGTTAATGTATGTGATAATCTGTTCCAAAGCTTGCACCATTTGCAGAAGTTTGAGTGTATTGCATACTCACACTTTGGTTGCAGAGCTTGGCTGTCCTTCACCCAGTTTCAAGCCTCCTACACAGCTGTTTCTGCTTCAGTTCATGACTAGGTTTAAATCTACGTGTGACATTGATGATCTTTAGCGCTTTTTTGGTAGAATCAGTCATAAACCTGATTATAATCCTGCAAAATCACTGATTTTGTTTAAGTGTAGCTGTAAAAAGTGACTGGTTAAAGGAAAAGGTAGTAACAGCAAAAATTTATTTGATTTAGATTCTATTGTGTCTCACGTCATAGTGTGTATGGGTTAAACTGAGGTACAGCATTTAAATAAAGGTAAAATTCAAAATGTGTCACCATTGCACAAATACCCAGATTAACCTCAATTTTCATTATGTAAATAGAACTTGTACTTAAATTTTAAAAATGGTTTTAACATTTTGTGGCAATGCTTGATATTATTATTTTTTTAATAACAGTTTTTAGTAACATTTTTTAGTAACATTACATTACACAATAAATCCACAATAAATCTGAAATTGTATCAATACAATATGATTCAGAGCATCACATTTTGTGTTGTTTTTTTAACTGCAACCCACCCCTCCCCTCAAAAAAAATAAATAAATAAATAATCAAGGACACTGTCAAAACAATGTGAAAATTAAAAAAAAAAAAAAAAAAAACTTTTGGTTGCATTGTGCTTTTTTTGTGGCAGAATTTTTTTCAATACAAGCCATATCACAGATATTATACTTCCAAGGGTTATCCCTTCTTTTCACCACTAGATAGCATGGGGCTTGAAAAAACAATCATTTATTTTCTCACATTTTATTTTGAACTAGCTTGCAAATTATGTGCCATAACTTAAATTAACTACAATGCTCATTTAAAACTAAAATTATTTATTCTAATAACCTTTTTGAAACCCACACATTATATTTGAAAAAAAAAAAAAAACATTTGCACCGGTCTGTACAAATGGTTGAAAATTAAAAAAAGTAGATGTGAAAGTGCACACAATTATCTTTCAACGTGTTCAAAACTACGTTTTCAAAATCTACTTCACACTAATTCCTTCTGATGTAAATAAAATGAAACAAAATCAGTTAACTTGACAACCCTTTGAAATTGAAATTCTGAGTCAATAAAAAAGGTAGCAGTTGGTTTTAAATTTGTAGATGCCTTTTCAAGCAGAGATGATGATGCATTTCAGAAAAAAAAATCAGTAATTGTGATTATATCCATTTAATATACAATAGGTACATCTAACCTCTAAAGTAAATAAATGTATAACAATCAAGGCACAATCACAATGAATTTAGGGATGAAGACATGGTCTTGGCCATCTACTACTGTTGGCTCCATGAATCATCTCTGATTGGTTTCATGGAACCTAGGGAGAACCTAGTTTGTACCCGATACCAGCAAGCTGTACCTAATAAAGTGGACGGTGTTGATATACATATATATATAGATTTATATAGATATATATATATTGTATGGGTCACTCCTTACTTGGTCCTAATGTCACTTTCACTTCATTTTCATATACATTTAATTTATCTTTAATTATTTATTTAATTATTATTTAAGCCCCTTAAAGTTGGGACATGATCCTTCGAGAAACATCAAGCTACACTAACAGAGCAGATTGAAAATTTGACACATACACCGAACCCACTCTCTCCTCCACTGAACTGAGTGCAGGAACAGTTAGGATGAGACAATACAACAGCATCAAGCCGAAGCATCTCCATGACTTTTGAAAGTTTTGGAGAAAGTGTCACACCTCTGGTCCAGGGGGACAGCAAGCACGAAACACTGCGAAGGCGGCAGATGCAACACCTCCCAAGCTGAAGGCTTTCAACAAAAACAGCAGGTAGAGTGCTGTCGACTGGCAGCCAGTGAAAATTCCCTGCCTGCTTCCTCCGAGAGAGCGCCACAGCACAATTACCCCCTCAGAGAAAGCCTAGAAAGCAAGACACGGCAGGAGACTCCAGATTTCTCTCATCTCACTCCTCGTGTGATGTCCTCCACAGTAATGGCTGCTTTGGTGCATTTATAGACAGATGAAACACTGCAAACTCAACATAGTCATCACAAATAACAAGACCGAGAGAGAGAGAGAGAGAGAGAGAGAGAGAGAGAGGTGTGTGTGTGTGTGTCTGAGAATCGTACATAAAAACATTCAGACCTCGACTTGGGAATATTTGGAGTAAACCTATTTCGGTCCGAGACACATTATCAGTTGCAGGATTCCTCTCCTGATTTTCCACTCGATGGATTTGGTTTTCTATGAATCAAGGCTGAAACACAACAAAAGATGCAGAGGAATTCCCTGCTGTTTGTAAAGACATAGATCCTCATGATGTTCAGGTAGGAAAGGGTTGTGTTCAGTTGTTATCACTCCACTCTAAAAGCCATTATCAGTTGTTATCAAAACCATACTTATGAGCCCAGTAGGTTCTTGCTCTTACCACTATAGTCTTTAACCTTTAGAAACTTTTGTTGGATATATTTTTTGTAGAACCCCAGCTACTTTTTTTACAAATATTTTTTTTTCCATTACATTACACAACACAGCTAAAATTGTACAAAATTTTTTTTGTTTTGTTTTTTGTTTTGTAACAAAAAAAACAAACATTTTGAGACAAAATAAAAATTCACAAGTCCCCAAAAAAGTCAAAACAATGTGAAAATTGTATGAAAAAAAAACCAACAGGTACATCTTATACTCTGTTCAAAGAGCTTTTTGAGCCTTAAAAAACACAAGCCATGTCACATTTGTTGTACTTCAAATGGTTGTCCCTTCTTTCTACCGCTAGATGGCGATGATGGCACCAAAACACGCACATTTAAATTTGAATTACCCTGCAAATTATGTGTTGTAACTCATTATGTTAATCTAAAACACAAAATATCAAAGCTATTAACCTTTTTAAGCCTAAACACTATTTTAAATCAAAATTAAATAAGAGGTGGGTCATGTCACTCCTACTTCAAAACAGCTCATGCAAATGGAGCATGTACCGTGCCTGCAGAGACTTCGAGGGTTAAAAGGTGGATTCAAATAGTAGAAAAGCATTTGAATGCAACTGATAACAGATGAATGCTTGACTTATACAAGAAACCAAATAGAGCATAGCATCAAAAATATTTACAACATTTTAGATGATTAAAGTCAAAATAATTTAGAAAAATAGACTTTTTTTATTCAAACGGTTGTATTGGTATTTAAAATTTTAGACATTTTAATAAAATAGAACTTCATATATAGTTTTGAAATCCAAAACTACTGGGGAAATGGAGTAAAGATGGTGGGAAGAACAATGTTCTCAGCCTGAGAACTTCTGTATCATTACCATAGGTGAAATTGTCAGCAATGTGAAAAAGATGCACTGCAAGATCTATACATATATACCAATGTGTTACAAAATATACAAACTTTCTGATTTCTGAGCCACTTCCCCTGTTTCTGGACCACTGAATAAATTGAAAAACATTTTGTCTAGTCAAGTCAAATGTCTTTATCTAGAGCTTTTATGCAGACGCTTCAAAGCAGATTCGCAGAAGTAGGAGCTTAATATTTAGTTCTACTATGAATGTGTTTTTTCACATAGTTTTAAATTGTGTTCAAATTAAGTTTAAGGGTTTAATAATGATGGTGTTTGGTAATCATTTAAATCCAGTTAACAAGTTTTAGTATCATTTTTTTTCATGTTTTAGATTTGAAGGAAAACAGAGCTGGTGGAAAAGCCCACACTAGCAATTCCAATTAACATGGGGAACTACATGGGGAAGCTACTATACACAAAGAGGCGTGGTCAGGGTGTACCAAGCCAGTTAGGACTAGCTGATTTGAATTGACTAATTAATGGACAATTTGATTTTTTATTTTATTTTTCACTTCATGGTGGAAAACATTTTAAGCAACCAAATCGAGCATTTCTTGGCTTGAAGCAGGAAACTAGAAGAAACATTCCCATGGGCTTTTTATTAGTGTAAAGAGTTACTAGTTGGAATAAAAGTGGTGATAAAATAGTTTGAGATTTCCCTCTGTTAGCTGACTTTCACTCACATCCGGATCTAGGGCCTACCATGGACTTTGTAGAAGACAGGGATAATATCTATCTTTACACTACCTAAACTTCTCAGAGAGCTCCATTAAAATTAAAATGCTATGTTTTATTGTTAAATGTATGCATATAACCCATATAATATTTGTTGTCTGAATTGTGTAACTAACTATTTTAACTAAATACACTTTATTTACCTCTGCTCACACATAATATTCAAATCAGGACTATTTTACATTAATTTCATCCGCATAAAGTTGTGATAGGAATGCATTTTTAAAAAACAAATAAAAGATGATAAAATGTGTTTAAATTTCACATGTGAATCTGTTCAGAATGTGTTTTACTTCACGAAATTTCTCAATAAATGATTATCTTCTAGGCCAAGCCCAACATATATTATATTTTGAGAATATAACAACATTAGCAGATTTAGCGCTGTGGAGCTTTTGCAAAGAAGTGCAGCTTATATTTATCATCAGATAACTGCAAGCATTCCAACCCAGAAGATGAGCCATGCATTAGGAACTCTAACTACGTGAGAATTAATACTCAGTGAATAATTTAGCATGTGCTTCTGTTTGCCAGGGCTTTGGGGATATCCTACACGCTTAAATCTGGCCTTTGTTTCCACTTTTTGTTTTAGTGAGAGGTGACACATTGATACCGTGTGTGACAATCCATCTCTCCCTCCATGTCTCGCTCTCTCTTTGTGTCCCCCAGCACCGAATTAAAAGCTCTAATTCACAGTGACACCAAAGGTAGATCAGTTCTGAAATCTGTGGCTTTCAAACCCAACAAGGCTCAAAACTTTATAAATGTTGCATTAGGCGATGTTCAACCCTGTCCACTTCAATCTCGCTCACTCTCTTTCTCTTTCAGAGCCCGGATGCCATTGTTGTTGTTAAGTGCTGCTTCGGTGACAGCCGACGCACATCAGTCAGAAATGACTAGCGAGCTGGATCCAAGGGGCCGGTTGGTGATCAGGTCACAGCGGTGGGACCTGTTCCCCCATCCCTTGAGAACGCATGACCGCTGAGTCCAACAGATAACAGCCAAGTTCAGTCACTTGAAGTAATCCTTTAGTGACTAAAATGACTGGAATGACAAAATAGGGTAACATGATTTACACTTTCCGACATCAATAAAAGCGGATATACGGGGGGTTTGAACGAAGGGAGAAAGGGCTTGGAAAAGTGCCTTGCAGTTCAAAGGGAGACAAGAGAACACCGGATTGAAAGGCAGAGAGCGTGAAAACTGCATTTATTTATTGTGTTGAGGAAGAATCAGAGTTTCGAACAGGATGTGATCATCTGATATCAGTAACCGCTTTAATTAATCGCTTTCATTTCATCTATTCTTAAGTGATGCAGTAAGAAGTAGCAATAATTTTTATGCATCAGGGTCCTAGAGTCTCCAGTGCACATTATAATTATTAAAAAGAACTTAATTCATGAATTTTAAATTAAATTAAACATAATACATTTTTATAATTAAACATTTTTTGTAGTTCTAAGTACAAAATTCCTTGTTTCTAAGCAATTTATTTTGTTTTTGATATTTTAAACAATTTAGCTAAAAAGTAGACCAAATAATTTATATATATAATTAATTATATAACTTTAGTTTATCTTAATTTTTTACCCCTCACTATACTTGTTCCTTTTACACTTTTATGTTTTTATAAGCAATTTAAATCTAAATAGTACATAATATTATTGAAAATAAACTGATAATTGTGATAATAAAACAATAATAAATAATAAAACATTAATATTAAAACATTACATGTAAAATGCAACCATTTTACTATTCATTCTATTATTCTAGGTTTCTATTCTTTCTTTCATTCTTTTTCAAATCAGTTTATTCCCTTTCGGGGTCACAGAGGTCTACCAGTGCCTATCTTCAGGTTGAGGATACACCCTGGACAGGTCGCCAAACCATCACAGGGTTTCTATTCACTTAACTTTTTTTGTATTTTGACATTTTGCAAAATTTCCAGTTCGTTTGTTCTGGAAAACAAAAGCTTTAAATAACGTAAAATGCATTGTTATGTATAATAAAACCTTGCTGACTGAATAGGGGTCAAATACTTATCTTTCTCTTGGAACACAAAACTTTTCATTGCCGGATGCAACCAGAGCATTTCTTGGGAGTATTGCGCATCTTGGCAAATGCAAATCATTTGACGCACGTGCAGAGTGTACCATGATGCCAGTGTCATGATTCACGATCAAACACATCACTTGCATTCTGAACAATTGTGAAACGCTGAGTGATTCGGAGACAATGACACTCTGTGCATGGAACATCTGGACCAGATGTGACACTGTGCATCTCAGCAAACAGGAAACAGACGGCTTCACTCATCTATATAGTGGAGGTTAGGGTTAGTTGTCAGGCTTTGCTACGATGAGTATTTGCAGGGTGTGTTCAGTTTTGAAGGTCAGTGTTTTACTTTCAAGTTTTTACTCTTTATTTCATTCACTTGTTATTTTTAACAGAAAAAAAGGTTTCATTTTAGATATTGTTTGTAGTGATGTTGTGATTCACACCCAGATTCAAGTAAGTATTTGAACCCGTGCGATTTTTTACCCAAAACAAAATATTGTCAGTTCATAAATTGCTATATCAGTAGTGAGGGACACGTCTACACTAATGACTTAAAAAATGAAATTATTTACATTTATTTAATTTTACATTCATGTATTATACAGAACATTTCATCCAAAGCAACTTACAGATCAAGACAAAAAAACACAACCATCAAGTGTCTTCATAAATCATAAGAAGTGAGCACAGAAGAGGTTCTAGCTGACTTCACAGTTCATTTAGTGCTTTTGGGGAAAAGTATTTTCTTTTTTGTTTTGAGTCTGACCACTGCAGGTGCATAGAACCCTATTGAAATTGCTGAGAGAAAATTTATTTCTGACTGGGGTTCCAAAAGTGGGTGTGGATAAATGTCTCTATAGCGCCACCTAACGCATTTAAGAATATGTTGCACTCCCAGCAGAGGTGGAAAGTACTGTTACTTCAATAAAATTTTACTCAAGTACAAGTAAAAGTACTGACCAAAAAAATCTACTAAAGTAAAAAGTAACTCTTCTAAAATTTTACTCTGAGTAAAATTTACTGAGTTTTTTTTTTTTGAACAACAGTGGTGGGTGGGTGATTCTAGTGTACTTAAAAAAGTAAAAGAGGGGGATATACATTTAACCTGGTTGTTTTTAATTAAGGAAACAACCTAATAATGTAATAAAAACAAACAAATAAAATACAAAAAAAAAACCATTTAGGGAAGTCATTTTAGTGCAAATGATCCCATAAAACATCACAACCACTGAATATGGATAAACTGTGGACACCTTTTGTTAAACACTAAGACAGTAGTGCAAAAGCAAGTCAAAATGGGTCAGAGACATTCAAACATTTATGAAAAAACTGTGCCATTCTGTCTACTGATAATAAAAAAAATATTGTTTAATGGCCTTTACTTATCATAAAATAAAAACATTATTTATTTCAGAGCAGTCCACGACTCGAGTCTACAAAAAAATCTGTTACATATTGTCATTTAACTTACGATTAAATGAGAGAAATCACAAATGAAGAGTCAGCTCACGCATTGAACTCAGTGATGAATCAAAACGCTTTGATTGGACACCGCATCTCAACAAAAGTGTTTGATTGGTTATACAGTAATGCCCAGTAATTTTAACACAACATCTGCTGCAGATCAATTCTAACTCTTTTCATAGACTTCAGTAAATCGTGACACTGGTAATATCTTAACGGTAATTGTGCATTGACAATTTTGTCCTAAGATCCTGTTAATTTTTAACCCTAGTGCTAACCACCATTAGCAATGTCACGCGCTGATGCAACACAACAGAACAATAATTACGTAAAAAAAAGAAGCATGTTTAACTTACCTCAACATGATCGCACAGGTTTGATGTTGAGCTTTTGTAAGCTGCCAATTCAGTCGTCTTAGGCAAACAAAGTTTACACCGCATAATAAAGCTGCTGCCTTTCTTGCTCTTAAATTCAAAGTTGTCTTGTAAATATGGCCATGGGTTTGTTTCTGAAGAATTCAAATTCAGCAGCATTTCACTTTCATCTGGGTTTACATCATGTGTGTCTGTGTTGTCTGTCTCCATCTTTTTTGAGTTAGCGCACTGCGTTTGTTTTCCCGCGCATCAAGCAGGAGTTTCCGGCGCGCTCCCCTTCTTCCCTCCACGCACAATTATTTTTATTTTTTTGGTTTATTTAACTTTTTTTATTTTTACTCAGTAAAGGATAGGATTTAAAATGTAGTTAAGTACAATACTTAAATCAAAACGTACTTAAGTAAAAGTAAAATTACAAAATCTAAAAGTTACTTTAAAAAGTAGAAATACACTAAAAACCTACTCCATTACAGTAATGCGAGTAAATGTAATTCGTTACTTTCCACCTCTGACTTCCAGTTTGTCGTAGTGCCAAGGCCTAAATATAAGTCTCATCGATCACATTTGAAGTCGGCTATTCCTCTATAAACTAACTCCTCCTGGAGATTTTATATGTTTATCTGCAAACTCCATCACTTATCTTAAGTCATATGGGATGTTAAATTACGACGCTTTTTTTGTGTGTTGTTAAACTATGTGCACACTACAGCTGCCAAATTCTGCATTTTTACCTAAACAGGAAGTTGCTAATAATTCCGCCATGCAATAATCAAGCTCAAATGTGCCATGCTTGTTAGAGTCCCTGTCTGAATAAATCGCTATAGCCACATAGAGTGTCATCTATAGCACCACTTTGTGGTAACATGGAGTTTCTTAAGTTTTATACTTTTATTTACTTTTTATATATACTTTTTTATTTCAGTGTGGGATCTGTGGAACGGTTAGTGCTGGGAGGTCTTCTATTTTTCGAAGTTGTTAATAACTCACTATACAATGTCTGATCAGGATGAAATTTGCCAAGTATGAAACTTAAAAGTCCATTTGTGAACAGATCAATATAATGAAGCTCCTTGTCAGTCATAGCGCCACATAGCGGCCACAAAGAATAACAGTTTTTCTGCTGTATTGTACCAGCTTTTCAGGCTGTGTTTGAAATTTGAGATCAAGACCTACCATCAAGTCCATTTAAAAAAAAAAAAAAAAAATGGGTACTTTAGCACATGTCCTATCAGGTGGCCATCAAAATAAACAGTAAGTTGTTACAACTCAGCCATACAATGTCTGATCCGTCCCACAATTACCAATTATGATAAGAGTCCATGTCTGAACACATGTTCAATATACACTCTTGGTTATAGCGCCACCAGGTGGCTATAGAAAACAGAACAGTGAAGATTGATGGTGTAATTCTTTTTATCAATTATAAAATATGACAAGAATATTAGCCAAAGCAAAAACTGAAAAAAATATTCAGACTAACTCACAGCGCCACCTGGGAGTCATGACACTTTATGATGCAGTTTTCATTAGTCAAATTTCATGCATTCTTCATTAATTTTAACAATTGAACACATCTCCTAAATAAGGATTGCCCATAGTGCAACAAACTGGTCACCGAAAGGTGATGATGACAGAGATGCTCGAGCCCTTTGATCGCTTTGATCGAGTTTTTGAAAGTTGAGAGCGTCTGCTTTTCAAATTGAAAATGGAAGAGAATTCTACCATTCTCTAAAAAAAGAAAACTCTGGTGAGAGATATTCTCTGTGATAGAGGGAATATTTTGGGGGACTCTTCTTGTATGGAGAAATCATCCTGGACAGTGGGGTTAGCGTAGTTAGCCAGAGGACATTTGGCTCCATAGAAATGGTGTAGGTGAGAACAGCAGAGGACCAAGAAGTCAACCCTGTGCAACCCCTGTGAGCTGCTATTGAAACTTGGATACCTCACCCTCCAACCATCTCTGAAGGATCTGGAATTGATATAGGAGACAAGCCAGTCCAGACCAGGGTCTACAATACTGTAGAATCTTTTATGACTCTCAGAGATCAGAAATTCTAGGTCCATGAGTTGAAGGGACAGCAAAGCACCCATAAAGGTTTCACGCTACACTGACTCATACATATGTTCACTAGCACAGTGACGATGGCTTTCTTGCAGGATTTCAGTCCTGTATAGAGAGTGTGTTACTTAGATTAAAGGCCTATACACATCGACCTGAAATTTGATTGCAAAGTTTCAGACTTTTTCAGTTTAAGACAATGTGCCTTGATCTAAAACCATGGCCAACAGGACATCACACATCAGACTGAACGAGTGGTGCCAATGAAAAAGATTGGCTCTTTGGATTGCCATATCGGATCCGTTTTTCGCAAGGAGAACAACCAATGAAAGCTGACTCTTTTGATGACGCAAGTAGATTGGTTGATGGTGCATATCCCACATTTCAAAGCAACTTCATACAGGAAACAGGAACAAAATAGCTCACGACGCCCACAACTTTTTCTATGTGTTCTAAGAATTCTTCTCTGTCGATATCTTCTGCCTGCTGTTCTTCTTTCCTTTTGCTCGTTTGGTGCGGTGAGCATGTGCTGTACCGAAACGCCTTCTTCAGGCAGGCAGCGTCATTGCAACTATATTTCACTGACATAGACAAAGAGCACCCTGCTGAGAGCCATCCAAAGATTCGTGCGAATCTCAATTCGGATCGGAGTGTTGAGACCTTTAGGGATACTGACAAATAATTTCACCAACTGTTATCAAATTCTAAACGAACTGCAGTCTCTTGTAGTCCATTGCTGCCCTGTCTAACTCTACAATCTTGTTTCTTACATCTTTGAACAACTCTTTAGCCTTTGGACATAGTGGAGATGTTGGAAATTATTTGACTGATCGATTGATTGGTTGGTTGGATGTTTGGATGTTTGGTTGGTGGGTTAAAAGATGTAGTATACAGGGAGTGAGCAAGATCTGGTAAATCTGGCTGATTGATAGGTAATATTATTATATTAGTGTGATAAATTTATAATTTAAAAGACTTATTTGCGGTACCTTGAGATACGAATGCTTCACATTCCGAAAAATCCAAGGCTCTCTCGAAGCGTATTTTGCTTCGGGATACGATAAAAACTCCAAGATAAGAACAACACGAACGGTTGTGCTCTACTATCCACTTGTTAATTCCTCCAGGTCCTGACTCTCCACTCTCTCAATGACAGGCAATTGTACCAGGCGCTAAAACCTTTATCGTTATCACTCCAAAAATGCTGTAAATCAGTTTAAAATCAAGCGAAATATTATATTTAGTGTTAGCTTGCAAGAAGTGACGAGCTCTTGGGCCGCACATTGATGAAGTATAACCAGAAGTAAATTAATTCAAATACCAGCTATCAAATACACAACACAAACTCCGGTAATTCAAAACACTATAATTTATTGACTATAAACCATACCAAACACGATTAAGAACAATTCGAATACTCCTTGTATTAAAATCAAGTTCAAATAAACAAACAATAAACGAATAATCAAACAATGCATTTCACAGGGTTCAAGAAAACACAAAGGGGTTGGCAAACAATAATAAACACGAATAAACACGTTATGCAAGAACCTAGTTCCAAAGGTATATAAGTATATAATTCACCAAACTAAATAAACAGTTCAACGAATGCTG